>VZTF01000387.1:316584-508544 GCA_013397755.1 Cnemophilus loriae
GACTCTAGGTTCTTCGTAGCTGATTGCTGTTCTTTGTTTATGTGGTGTATAGCACAATGTCAGGATTGTGAGTAGTGTCCATTGGTACAGGTGTGAGTCCCAAGTGAAAAACAGGAATGAATTAGGGTACCTGGCAATTCCCTAAAATAACTGGGATCTTTAAAGACTTTGGAATTCATTTAGAATAGCTCTTTTGTCCATCAGCAGGCTAAAAATATTAAGTATTATGTTTGTTCTGTGGTCTAGCACGCAGCTTTTTCATAATTCAATGCCTCAAAGCCTATGTTAGTAAGCAAAGACTTCTTACTCCCTTAGTTTCACTTATATAAGCGTAAGTTCAACATAAACCATGTATATTTTACTTGGAGCAAGGATATATTTAGTAGACTTTTATTATTTCAATATATGTTCTTGTTCAATAACTCTGCCTTTTTAGAGCATAATTGTGAAGTACACATAAGAAAAGTGTTGCACGTTTTTCTTCTTACTTTTTACCTGTGAACGTTTAAGGCCCTGATTCTACAGCCATGAACATAAACATATGAGACTCTATGGAGACAGAATATAAATTTAAGTTTATTCCAGTTCCTCATTATTAAGTGCTTTTAGACTAAATCTTGTTGCTCTGAAGTGTGAATTTGGCCCAAGTAAGGATTGCAAGATTGTCTCTGAAGATTATTTAAGCAGATAATTTTCAAATTACCAATGAAAAGACGATAGGAAGCCACAGAGAGTCAGTATTAAGGTATTGTTTCTCAGTTGTACCCAGTAGCTCTCCTACAGTTTCTGTTTGCTACAAGGTTTGTGTTTCAGGAGTGAGTAATGCATTTATTCCGAACAATCTGTAATGATCCACTCAAAATAATTTTCTCCAAACACTTAGTTTGTTTTCCCTTATTTGTTTGAATTAGCTAAGCCTGGGACTTCATGAGAAGTCCACAATCCAAGTCTTGCTTAAAAATTATTACAAAGTAGTTTTTGTAAATATCGACAAGTCAGATTTTTGTGAGCATATAAACTCCACTTTTAAAATACTTTTCCCACATACACTGTGTAACTCCTAAGTTTCGTCATTTTGTGGAATTTATTTTTTGCTTTTGTGTTAACTGACTTGGCCCAGTTAACTTTGCTGTATAAGACACTCTAAATTTTCTGCATGAGTTTGCCAGAGAAATTGATGAATTCAAAAATCTTTACTTCCTGCACACAGGCTTCAGTTAACTGGTTGTGTGTTATGCAGTTAAGAGTTGGACTCAGTGATCCTTGTGGGTGCCTTCCAACTCAGAATATTCTGTGGTTCTGTGATTATACATATAGTACGTACATAGGGTGGTAATATTAACAACGTGAAGAAAAGAAACACAATGGTTTTTTTTAAGTATTGTCAGATAAAGACTGGAAGCTGGGATGGTCCACGTATTTCGCCTTCCTCTTCTTTTCTGCATGGAAATATTTTTTTCCCTTTCACTGCCATTCTCCTTCCCTGTGGACTGGGCTGTGAAGCACTTGCCCTCGAGTTGAGATAATGATTTATAGAAATAGATATATGTATAGATGTATAAATATATGTAGAGAGCTGTATATGTACAGATGTATAAATATCTAGGGAGATGTATATATACATTTTTAAAACCTCTTGAGTTTTAAGAATTTTTTGTGGCCCAAAGCCATGTTCTCAGTGCTGTAGGAACTGTCTCGGTTTCCAGACCGCCGGTGCCAAGGACCCTCAGCTGCTGCTGCTGGGGGTAACTCTGCGCTCTGCACCTCTCACGGTATTTGCAGAGTGGGTAAACTCTACAGAGAATGATTCAGTGTTAACTCACATGGTGACTTCCTGTGTGATTTATGGAGATTTTCGGTAGGAACTTAGTATGTACAGTGGATTCTTTCTATTTCTGTCTCCTTCTGGACAGCCGTAACTCCATTTATTGCATGTAGAAAGTAACTGCCTGTGCTTGGCGAGGAAAGCCATCTTGGAGATGTGGTGGGGAGGCTTAGAACCTCTAAGTACTTTGTCCTGGATCCACAGCTGGTCCAGCCACTCTACTCAAGCGTTCCTTCTTTTGGCAATGAGACAGAACATGTCCCTAACCTGCCCTTTTATGCTAGTGTGATGTAATGCTTGTGGTAAATAAAAATCATTGTCGGTGTGAGTTAATGTTAACTTTGGTTACTGACATCTCTGGTTGACTAAGATCTCTGATTATTAGAATTTTAGTAGTTTAAAAATAGTCTTGCAAAGGTATATATATTTTAAGTTTGGTGTATTGAGTGGAGGGGGAGAACGTAGTTACATGATTAATTACAATTATGAAAGCACTTGATGTGGCATGTAACATCTCTCCCTTTATGCTATGACAGCTTCCTTTGCTGAAGAGGTAGAGTGTCTGTTACAACTGCCAGAGTGGGAAAAGAGCACTGAAACTTGGACTCAGTATCAAATCATGTTTCACTAACAGAACAAGATTGATTTATTGTGTTACATCAGGGTTAGATGGACCTAGTACTGCTTCACCACATGCTATTTTATTCCCTTGTCTACTAAGTATGCAAGTACAAACAGCTTTAACACAATTCTTTACCTAGAAACAAGCCTGAGGCTTCATCCAAATACTTTTAACATATGAAAATTGAGCTGCTTTGAACTTGTATGTTTTTGATAACTGCTTGGTATGCTTCCTGGAGGATCACCTGTAGGCTTTTCTTTCCAAATCCTAATCCCTTTGATTAAGTGCCAGGACAGATAGCTCTCATTGAATAACTCCAGTCTCATAATTCTTCCTTCATTCAGAGTTGAAAGGGAGCTGCTCAAGCTTCAATAGGTAAATCCTCAGATTTAGTTAAAGTAATTCAGACACTTAGAAACTGAAATTGTTTTGTTCTGAAACAGGGTTCAGATGGGCTACTGAATATTTACGTACCACTTGCTGCCAGAAGCTGTAGGATGAAAAAAAAAAACAAAACAAAACAAATTTTTAGCAAGAAGGATTAAGAGTAGGCAAACTTTGAGAACCAGACATTAAAGGCAACCTGGCATGGAAATTTAAACCCAGAAATAGGAACAGAGTTACTTTGCTTGACTGCTCATGTGGGTTTTTTTGTGCAAGATCAGACTGTGGTGCTAGGCTAAACATTCCATTCCTTCCTTGACCCTTCTTGTTAGAAACTACTAAAATAGGGAGTGAGCAGAGGGAAAAAAATTCTTAGTCTTTTTATCTTTACAAGTATGCCTGCTGGGAACAAACCTGAGCCAGTTCAAGATTCTTCTATTTAAAAGTGTTTGTGGCAGACGAGTATGACGGGGAATTAGAACTAAACCTGTTAGCTGCTGATATCTGGGGAAATAGAGCTATCTATTGCACATACAGTTGTGCACACGTCAGTTTGCCTATGTGCGTAATGAAACAGTTTTCTCTGTGAAGGACTTGCTGTTCACCTAGGAAATGAGAATATTTCCGCATGAATAATTTGCCTTGGTTAATTCTAGTACAGCCAGAAATGGAGCAGAACAATTAGAGGAGCTACACTCAGTTTGTGTGATACAGATTTTCATAGCTCCTTTAGCCTGAAAATTTGTTTTATTTAGCAGAATGCAACCTGCCAAAATAGTACATTAAACTGAGTATTGTGGCACTGTCCTAAAGAACTGCCCATTCTGTGAACGAGAGATGAGGCTTCCGTGGCTATAACCAGTTTCTAGTTAAACTTGAACAAAACCCATTGGGTGACTGTGCACCTTGTTAGCATTAGACTTTCAGTCAGATCCTTTTGCCTCTTTGCTACCAGGTTGTTCCAAAATACTCATATGCAGTTACTCTTGTAGGTAAAAAAAGATAAGTTCTTATACTGCCTCCCTTATTTGTTGTTGTCATGGCAGGCAGTAGTGTTATTTCTGCAGCTCTTTGGCAGGTAAAACGTGTGAGCCATTTGAAGGCTTTACCATGAAAACAAACCATCACTGGAATTGAGTATAGACCTTAAAAACGACAAGATTGGATTAAAAATTGGGAAGTATGTAAAGAAAGCCAACCTCGCAAGTCTGGGGTAGTTCTGACTGTTCAGATTACTTTCCATTGTGACACTAGAGTTCAACTTGATTTTTTTTTTTTTTCTTTTAAGAATGCTGGTTTTTTTTTCAAATCGTATCCCCAATATCAAGAGATTCGTAATTGAGTTGCAGCTCATCTACATCAATACAGTTAAGTCTGTAAGAAGAATGGAATGGTATCCAGCTGCAACTGTAATAAGCAAAAGCAAGTAGGCAGGATGACATAAATGACCTCGAATTTATAAGGATGCAGGTGCTAATTTCTTTGATCTAGAAAATAATTACATAGGGTAGAGGATTAGGATTTCAGTCTTTCCTGGGAGATCTTGCTGCAAACAGCAGAGCAAAACCTATGGTCTCAAATCAGTACCAACTCAGTGTTGCATCCAGATGAGTTCATCTCAGTCTAATATCATGAGGTTTTTTAAGTTCTTAGGGGCTACCTTATTATTTCATTTGTTAACTAATTTAGTAAATGAATCCAGTAGGTATTAGAATGGTTATTAGGGCAATGACAACTTGAGGTTTCTGGTTAATAAGATAAAAATAAAGTAGTTTGGTTAAATAAACTTTGAAGCAGAAAGCCTGAAGGCCTTTTGTTATTACCTCATTAACAAGAAATGCCATTAAGTTATTATTATTATCCTGTAATGGTTCTCCTTCTTATCACTCTTGCATTCTGATCAGCAGGGATATTTAATGAAATAGCAATAAATTTTAAGAAATTACATGTACCCAAGCAAGACTATAAACTAAAAATGGAAATAGAAAGATTTAACTTTTGAACATACACTTTTGAAATGGAGAAAGATTCTGCATGTTCTTACGACAAAGCTTTGGAATGAAAGCAAAAGTTTATGACACATTTTATTAGACCTGTAAATCTGAAAGCTTAGCTGTAGTTTTTAATTTTTATTTTGCCTCCATAACTATTTTTATACCTTCTTTATAGTTGACTGGTCCAAATAAGTTCTGCTAGGAGTCTATGCCCCATTAGTCTTCTATAATAAAATGTGAACCTGGCTAAAATAAAACGTGATGCCTTAAGAGCAATTAAGAATGGTCTTTTGTAGATAACTGTAACATGAAATACAATCACTGTTTTTATTAATGGATTTAGGAAAAGCAGCTCAGTGATTTATAGCACAGAAAAGGGTTGTTTTACATTTTTATTTCTTTTATTTTATGTCTCACTCTTCAGAAAACCTTTTAAGGCCCCTGAAATAATCAAAATCTGTGTTTCAAATGTTTATCATGTTAATGTGAACCTTGGTATCCATTTTATTTAGGTAGTGCTATGATGTCAGCTAAGAAGGTGTCCTTTTTTTGCTGTTACTCCATTCCAAAAAGCGTTGGTTTTGAAAGAAAATCTTGTTGAATGTTTTATAAGTGTGATAGAATGTAAAAGCTGTGCATTGTACTTTATAAAGGCAGGATTTGAAGGACACAGACATAATGTACTGGGCATTGTCTGAACACAAAGCATAGCATTTAATTAACAAATAGTTTCTTGAAAAGTATAAACAGTTGACACATGTCTCTCTAATTGTATAATAATTGTTTCTTTGGGATTATTACATTAAGCTTCTAATAACTTGAAGTCTTCAAGATCAGGGTTTAATGTGGCTGGAAATAGAATCAGCACTGTTAAAAACTTGGAGATGGTGTTGATATGTTTGGCACATTTAGAAAACTTCTATTTGTATTTATATTGTACTAAATATGTTGCTTGCAAGCAAAAAATGTAAATTTGTCATCATTATGAATGAGGGGAGAAGGACAGAGAAGAAGAAGGAAGGTCTAAAATGAATGGTGTCTTTTCTTATCTCCTTGAGACCATAACTGCTGCTCCTTTGGAGGCCCTGGTTTCCCAAAGCCCTGCAACCTCCTTCTGGGTTCCTGCTGACAAACCAGGGAGCTGGAGGGGTGTTGTACATTGTCCTTTACATCTCAGTCTACATCTGTGGGGACTTACCAAGTCTTGAGGCAGCGCAATCTTGGTTACACAGAATTAGGAGCATGTTTTCTAGACTTTGTATACTGTATTGGTATCTCAAATATGAAATTTATTATTATGCGCTAGTAAGTGTTTGAATAAAGGCAGCTCATTTTGTCTATGAAACCTCTTTTTCCACAGCAGAGCTGAGTGTAGCTTTAGAAGCCATCAGCATGGAAAGAGAAGGGCCACAGCAATATTCCTCACGAGCTGACTGCTGGCATTTAGCACATGCAGGATCAAAGTAGAATGTGCCTTGTAAGAATGGAGTATACACTCCTCTAGGCTAGGTAGGTCTAGATCCTAACTGATGGAACTGAACTAAATTTCATGTCTGATATCAACATTTGAAAAAGCAATCAAAATCACATTAGCTAAACTTGTCTTCAACTAAATATATATGCAGTGTTTATGTACATATGTGTTTGCATATGTATGTGTAATTTATACATATATATTTGGGAGGAGTGGCTATTTTAGTGTACAAGAGGCTCTTTATGCTACTGAAGGGTAGTAGGGATATGATCACTGGCCTTACTGTGCTCTTTGTTTCACCAGCTTTCAGAAAGGGCAAGTTTTAAATGAAGTTTCTTCTACAGGAAATTCTGCTTCCACAATTGTGGAAATACGTGATAAAAATCAGTAGCCTTACGCTTCTGCACTTACAGTAAAGTGCAGTTGCAAGTGAAGCAATTTATTTGATTTGTAAGCACATTCACAGCTGTTTTGACAACCTTCTTTACACCACAAATTGTGTGGTAGCAGTGACTGCTAGGGTTAAACCTCCTGGCCCAAAACCAAGGGTGGCCTTAACTGTCTTTGAATGCTTGGCCCAAAGTATTATTTGGTGGGGACAAATAGTAGCTGACATACCCTGTGCTAGTAATATCCTCTGTCTGTTGTAACAAGATCCTTCCCCAGCCAGTGCAGTGCCCTATTTTTGGAATGTGCTGGCTGGCAGTACCAAGTGGGCAGTTAGTCACCTTGAGTTCCACCCGCTTGACTTTCACTCCCCAGGGTCTCTGCTCCATGCTCAGTGCTGGCTGCTGTTGGCACAGGCCTTGAGTCAGTCAAAATTCTGTTCATTCTTCAAGATAAGATCTGAAATAAATATGCCTTTTGAAAGCTTGTGTGGTTGCCATAACCATAGGAATGCAGCCTTCGTTTAAAATCAGCAGCACATCAGAGTCACTGTCTGTGTCTTTCAGAAAGTGTTTCACGGGGTTATCCAGAGATTCAGAGTCTAGAGAATGAGGAGGACGTGTATTTCCTTAGTTTAGCCTAGTTCAGAAAGGTAGCAAAGAAATGTTAGACTAAATCAAGAAGATTCAAAGAATCTGGTGTGTAGATTCTCTTTAAAAGTGATAGGATTGTGCTCTGAACTCACCTAGGACAGCTCTGAAATGTGCCACGGAAAGTCAAATGGAGCTAAAGGGTAAAGTAGCCCGGGAAAAAAGACTGCACTGAGAGTCAGCAATCCACCTGTGCAAATCCATTTGCCCAAATTCCACCTCCAGAAAAGGCGAGGGTTCTGTAGGAACACAGGGGTTGTTGCATTGTGCCGCATCATCTGAGGTGGTTGGTAATGAAGAACTCTGTTCTGTCTCTAGCAAATCTGAATATAATGGCATTAATGTAGATGATGGAATGATCCCCACTAAATTCACACAGGGATGTAAAATTTGAGGAAAAATATTTATCTTGGCATCATACTACAGGAGCATGAATGTACCGTTACTAGTTTATAAAGGTTGTATGTTAGATGTTTTACTTTTCACTGCATGGCTCTGAAAATAATCATTGAAATGAATGATAATTGTCATTTTACTACAGCACTTTATAAGCATAAGCAATACTTCTAGTCAGCTTTCACTTCTAGTGTCAACATGGCCAATTTCCAAGGGTTTGTCCATGGTTTGTGAAAATGTACTTTCATGTGATCTTTCTCTTATTGCAACTGTCAACACAGTTGGGAGATCTGCAGGATAATTTAATTATAACTGGTTTTTTCACATTAAAGCAATTAAAAACAGCTTGCAGAACAAGTCAAACAGTTAAATATGCTCATACAGGCTAAAAAGAATTCTTGAAGACAAATAGTTCATATTTGAAGGCAGGAGTGGCTGTGGCTGAAGGGAGTGGGTGATTACTGTATGGTTACTGCTTGTCACAGATGACCACTTTTTTCTTTTTCTGTCTTTTCTTCTTTACTAAGATAGTTATTAAATAGTTTATATAAATGAAATAATCAGTCTTTTTTTTAACATTTAGGATTTTAAAACATTTCAGATGTTTTTGAAGGGCAGTGTACAGTGGAAATACCATGGATTGTATTAAACAAAATGGGTACTTTGGTGTCTTAGTAGTAGTATTGACTTGAAAGTGAATAATAATGAGATTTAAGATATGTAAATCCATTCAGGGCCTTTGCTTGAGAATCTGTGTTGATGGAGTTCCCATGTTTTTTCACTCTCCCTATCTGCTGCTGAACCTTCAAAACAGGCAGTAGGAAACAGGGATTAGCCTTGTTTTTTAGTTTTCACTGGAACTTGACATTTTTTGTTAATATTTTTCATCATTTGAGTTTCCTAACATGGAGAAATTCAGAGCTACTTGGATGTCTGTGAGGACATTGCTATTAACAACAGCAGGGGCTGGGATTTCATTCAGGAATTTTGTAGAGATTTTGCTTGTAGCAAATGCAGAGCTTCAAATACTGTCCAGAATCATAGAGAGTGTGTGTATCACAGCTCAGAGCAAGTGACTAATAATCTTTTGGAAAATTAGCTGCGTGCTAGAGATTAATTATGTTGAAATGGGTGTTGGGACTGTTCAAGTTTAGAATTCAGATTCTGGATACTTGGTTTCATTTTTTTCCCTTCATGCACATACCTAGCCAACACTAGCTGACTATTGTGTTTATGGCATAGTTCATAAGGTGGCTGTTCACAAACTAGTCAACAAAAACTGTCATCACTACTTTGCATTCTTGGCATTTTATGTCGGCATTTAAATTGTTTTTTATATTCTGATGTGTAAATATTTATTATAGTGTTCCAGAAATATTTTTGCAAGATAACAAAAGAAAATAGAGGAGCATAGGTAGAAATGATGTTACTATGTAGAATCAGTAAATATATTTGTATAGTCATTGAGTTCAGTTATGTTTTAAATTCTGTTGCTGTGAGATATTCTGTACAGAAAAAAAAGGTTTTTTACTCCTTATGAACAGATAATGGGTAAGTTAAGCTTAGTTTGATTTTGATTTATAGGGCTGATCACTGATATTCATCATTGGTGCCCAGTAAGACATGCCTTCAGCCCCCTCTATGTACAACAGATCTCCAATTAACTCTCTGCTAAATTGCACATACGCAACAGCTTTGTTTTCAACCTACTTTGTTTACACTCAAGTCTCTACCTATGACTGTTGCCTGTGGTGGGATGCTATTTTCAATATTTGCAAGTATAGAATACATGGGGTAAAGCTTAATTATTAAAATAATGCTTCATAAAAGACCTATACTTTTATATAGAAAACTGAAAATATACATTTTCTTATCCACTTAGTTGTTGAATAGAAGAAGCACAAAAATACTTCGTAATCAATTTCTTTCAAGTCTTTGTGTTCTCTGCTAGGAAATTGTTGTGATTCACAGAAATTACCTTGTGCTTGTGTGTGGCAGTGTTTGTGACACTTAATTCTGCACTGCTTGTGACGCTTAATTCTGCACTGCTTGTACTGAGACACCTAATGTTGTTTATGTTGTCCTCTTAAATACCATAAGTGATATGAAATATGCACTAAGGACTTCCACAGAGAGAGAAATACTCCTTTAAAATTTAGTTTACACAGGTTTGGGATGAAACAACCCACAGAGCAGTTGCTGAGATCGCATACACAGACATTGTGCTTTCTGTAATTTTTAATTGCTTTTTAAATTATAGACTAGAAGCTGTTTGATGTCTTGAAAAGGGCTGAGTCTTTCTGTGGTTTGTGCTCTGGTTTGGGGGCTCTGGCTGAAATTTCATAGTCCTTTCAGGAATTCCCTCAGTGAGTTTGGAGGAGTCTCTTCATGAAATGTGAGAAAGCTCTAGTTAGCTAACTGTGCAGAGCAGCTTGTACAGACAGGAGAGTGGATGTCTCCAGCCTCCATGCATAAGGTATATTTAAAATCACATTTACTTACAAGCTAAATGGTATGTTTGCACTACACTAACATATTATGTTTAATGGATGCTGGAAACACCACCAATAATCAAAGGATTTTTACTGAGATGTGTTAGTGCATTGAGGCTGGGTTAAGATACTCGAGTATGAGCATTCTTTCAGCAGGAGGTATTAAACTTGTTTGTGTTCCTTCATTTAAGGCCAAATGTCAGATCATCTTTCAGTAATGCTAGATCTCTTTTTTTTTTTTTATTTGACTAGGACAGATAATGTCGTGATAATATTTCAGTGCTATTATTCCCATAAATTACATATTGAATGAAAATGTTTCAAGAGTATGAACTGTTTACTGTAAAGGTGTATTTACTTTGCTTACCTGAATTCTCCTATTTCCCTTGCAAAATTTCTTTGAAAGTCTTTAAAATCATTTTGTATATTGTCTGTAGAGTATAAAGAAAAAAGGTACACAGAAGAGGGGGATAAAAAAGCATTTCAATTACGTGATAAATAGAAATACTTAGGTCCTTTTTGTAAAAAAAAATCAGCTCTGTATATTTCAGAGTATATTACTGGAGTGGCACACTGAGAGGTTTCCTGCACAAGGGTCAATTTAATCTTTGTGTTTTGTTGGACACTGCCTACACTAGCTCTGAAAGCTGGTTTTTTTGAGAATATAGTTGCTTTGAGTCAGATGAAAAGGGTACTAAGAACGCAATAATGTTGGTAAAATGGAGTTCTTGTGAACACTGCATTATCCCTGCTTGTGAACTTTTAGTAGTTTGATTTTCTATCAGAATAAACAAGAGTTGAAAGATGACCAGGTCCTACTGATTATGTGCAAACTTTATCACTCAGCTATTACAGTCTGAAGTCTTGTGTAAACAGCTGGACCGCAGGGGACGTTCTCTAAATTGCGACGTCTTCCCGCTTTGCTACCACAGAACGCTGACTGCAAGTCAATCTTTGGCAGCTCATGTTGAAACAGACCCAGTCCCTGTGTTAGGTCATCTATTAGGGATACATCTCTCTTCTAAATCAAATTAAGCTTTTTCTGGGCATCTGCTTTTTATCATCGAGATTTTTAAACTGCTAACACTCATTACCATGAACAAAGTTGTCTTACTGGAGGACTAAGTAGCTGCATATGGGTTTCCTCTGCTTTGGACATGAATTTCCATGCTGAATCTACGTGCCTTTGGGGAAAGAGGCATTTTGTTGATCTGCTTGGGCTCGTGTTTATATAATTAGTGCAGATGCTTTGAAGAAATGAAATTTGCTTGTGATCTAAATTGTGAAGTTAAGGAGACTTCTTTGCCTCAATTATAAAATTTCTTGTGAGAGCTACCTGCTAAAAGGACTGAGCAAGACTGTCTGAGAAAGCCACAAGAAAGCATTTTTTTTTTGTTTGTCCTCTGAAGGTCCCATTGAAAAGGTATTAGAAAAAAATTATGTAGAGAAGTAAGGGTCTGTGTTGTCCTTAATAAATATAAAGGCAAGTTTAAATATGTTATATAGAAGTTAGAATAACTGAAAAGAAACAACGTAAAAAAATGGATAAACACTGACGTTTATATTTGCATCATTCTGCTTTAAAATAAATATGTAAAAATAAACATGAGGCTACACAGACATCTTAAGATCGATGAAACCCAATAATGAAGCAGCACACTTGTTTACAGCTCAAGAGTTAAAGTCAGATGGCTGAAGGAGTTAAACACCTGGAGCAAGGCTGCTAAACTGCTAAGCTGGCTGTTGGCAGCAGTGGCAGCGTGCAGAGAGAGTTTTTCCTTCATTATGGTTCACTGACTAATTCATTCAAAGCTGAGAAACCAATTGAGAGTTGAAAATGCAGGAAAGCTTCTTTTCCTAGTCTAACCTTTATATATATTGATATGTAAGAGGACTTAAGCTGCAGGTTTTAAATGCTTGCTGGACATGAAAGACAAAGATAAAAGAATTAGGGTTTTTTTTGTAATATATCCAATGCATTAAGTTTTATTTTAATTAAAAAAACAACTATTCAAGAAATTATCATCTTGTACATTTTCAATTTTTCATAAAGGTAGACCTAAGCCATATTTTTATCACTTTTACTAAATATTTAAATAGTTAGTAATTATTTTCAAAGTAGCAAAATATACAGAATTGGCTAAATAAGTATGTATTATGTAGAACTGACAGAATACATTTCTGTCAAGTACAGTAGTTATCATATTGAGTTGTAAAACATTTTTTTTAATGGTTACTAGTCAATTAGCAGTATTTTTGTAAGAAAACAAATGAAAGTTTTAATTAGCACTTCTTGGATTCTTACAAATAATCTCTTCTTTTGGTGCTTCTATTTCAGTTTACTTTTTTGTTCCTCTGAGCTAAAACCTTTCTTTCATGACAAAATATAAGGTTCATGTGTCGGATCTTGAGCATTTACAGATAGCAGTAACTGGTTTATGAAAGTATCTCAGATCTATTTGCCTATTCGAAAATAAATAGTTCTTTTAAAAGGCTAGAGGTCATATATGTTTTGATAAATTATATATTTTAACCAGATCTTTTTTATCCTGCCTATACTTTTAAAGGCAAGGAAGAAGTCTCATGTATGTTCTTGAATTCAATTTAAGCACCCTGCCTAATTTGTTGAATATGTTTGGGAAATTTGGAATAGAGTTTTAGATAAACAGAGGGACTTAGAGAGAATTGAATTACAGGAAATACTCAGTTTGAAGTTTTAATTTTAGTTTTTCCTCACCTTTTGATTCAGGAAGTTAAAATACTTTTAATCTAATATCTACTTTCAGCTGTGATCTTTTATTACCCAGACAAAGACTTAGAGCAGTGTTCGCAGGAATGCCTCAAGTATTGGTTGATTAAGATTTCAAAGGGGGGTTTTTGCTGCTTTTTTTAATAGAGGATTGCAATCGTAGATAAATGTTTTTCTAGTTTATTGAGCTCTGTTTCATCCCTCTGTAATTTCAAGTTTCATAACCTTTTCCTTCTTATTTCAAGAGATATTTTGAATATGAAAAGCTCATGTCAAAACTTAGCTCTACCCTTCATCAGGCTTTTTAAAATCTGAGTTAGAATTCTGTTTCTAAGATAAACAGATTTGGATCAGAAAGATTTTCAACTAGCTAGTATTCATTTTGGCTGAGAGTTCAAGCAACATCTTTAATCATATTTGTGTTGATTATTTATTAGTTTCTGTGGGAAATCAAAGGACAGACAACCTAAAATACGTCTTCCGTAAGATACATCATGAATCAGAAGCTGTAGCAAAGAATTTCTAGGATGTGCCTTTCATGTACTTATATGAACTGATTGAGAGATAAAATATACATCTTTAGTGTGTGTGTATAACATGCAGATGAAGGCTGACCCAAAAATGGAAGGCACCACTATCTGGCTGGAGTAGGATTTGTGTTTCATTACCAGAGTAAGAAAATCTGTTGTGGGAGAAACGAGTATTTCTGCTCCTTGTCATCTGAAGGACAGTGGTTATCACTAATGCAAAGCAGCAAAGAAAATTGGCATAAAAGTGCACATTAAGAAGACACTGGCTACCTTTGGAAATCTTGCAAAATGTGTGTTTCCATAATTGGCATGTACTTGTATAGGATAGTAAGAAAATTTGATATCATCCCAATATATCTATGAGACCCCCATCAACTTTTAGCAGTCATTGTTATGTACTTTTGAATGATGACATTCAAAGACTGACCTTAATACTGACATTAATGAGGAGACAAGAGTCTCTTCTTGAAATGTAAATACTCTGTGCATTTTATTTCACGCATCAGTGGTAGAAAAAAAAAATCAATTAATTGAAAATGTGATTACATAAAACTAGTTCTGCGTTTTGAATCTGCTACTGAAAAAAATATCGTTGTAAGATTTTTACAACTTTAATAACCCACATTTCATTCAGGAAGCTCCTTGGCCAGGGAGAAGCACCATTGTCTCACAGAACAAGTAAGAAGCATTTAGCTCATTTCTAGCTGCCAGTTCATGTCTCTGAGCTTTTCTCGCTTCTTCAGCTTGCAGGGGATTGGTCTCCTTCCTGCCCTCCCTTCCCCAGTCTTTCGTGGTGCACATTTTCTAGGTTTCCTACTTCTCTAGTAACAGGGTGCCTGTCATCAGTGATGTAAATTTTTGCTGCAATAATTTGTTGATACAAACTGAGCAGACAGAATGTCCGTCATCAAATGCTCCGCCAGGATGCTGCTGGCTGCCGAGAGAAGGATTGAAACACTGAAAAAGTGATGCAAGCCCCTAGCAAAAATACTAGAGAAAAAAATAAATGGTGAGCAGATTCATGCCAACTTTGTGGTGGAATTTGGATTTTCTTCCAAAATGTACTGACAGTTTAATAAAAATAATTTAAGCATGGAATTTTATCATTAAAACCAATTATTTTTCTCATCTTTGTTTCCAGTGTGAATAGCAAATACATTTTTCTCTGTGTATACCAGTTTGGCAGTAGAAATCATTCTATTTTTTTCCCTCCAACACAGGATAATAGAAGCCAAAAGAAAAATATAAAATTTTTATAAAATAAATAATATAACATGTTCTTCATTTTTTATTGGAAGGCAATCAAATATCCTGTTACAAGAATATTTTTCTTCTATAAAATATATTGAGCTTTTTTTCTGAAAGCTCTTTCTTTTGGGGGAGAAGTAATGATTTCGTTTAAATCTTTAGCTTTTCCTTGTGAGCATTTCCAAAGGGCAGAGTCTGCTGGAGTATTAAAACAGAGGTTTAGTGCCGTATTTGGAATTGGGTGGTATTTGGCAGTCTGAATATCAGTGCTGCCAAATATAATATGATTCAAACACCACTAATAGTTTCTACTTAGCCATATGTGTGATTTTGTAAATGTCTGTGGAAATTGTGCAATACTCATTTTTTTGGGATGATCTATACAGGCGAACACAAACTGTGTCCTCATTCTGCATCCTAAGGCAAGATCTCCAAATAAGAGAAAGTACAAGCCACTAGCCAAAATACAGCATAGCTTTTATTTTGAGAGCTTGTGTCATCTTCAGTGTGGAAGTTCTGTCTATCCAAAAATAAATTCATTACCTTGTGCTTCATTTTCATCCAATGAGCCAAGCGCTTGAGGAAAACATCAACTCTTAATTAGAGAATTAAATAAGAATAAATAAAGAATAAGTTAGGTACAGCCCCATGTTTGCATGCCTTTGTCAAGAAGGTGAGAGAAGCTACTGCAGTTTATTTCACTTGTATCTCAAAATGAGAGCAAAGCCCCGCTGTGTTTTCCCCTGCCATTTTCATAAATACTTCTTTTTTTTCTTTATTGAAGTGATTTAAGGACACTTGGGACTAGGAATTTTTATTTTTTTACAATAGTAATTATTTAGTTTCTAGATGTATTGGTGGGAAAACAAAGATTACCTTGTTCATAAGGGAATTGGTGCCCCAGGTTAATGTCCAGGTGTTCTTTCAACTGATGGCTGAGACTAATTTCTTCCTGGCCCTCTGGTAACCAGCTGAAGCAGAGCCCAGCTGGTATATCTTCACTCTTGCATACCAACATCTTTCACTGATTCACAGATTTCCTTATATCCTCACTACTTCCTCTACTGTTTAACAATCTTTGAACAGTAGTTTGAAGATAAATGCTGTTTTGCCTTGCAATGGCTGCATCTGAACCAAGGAATTAATTATTTTTATTTTTTTTTAAATCATAATCTCATAATGATCCTCGTAAGCTCCATTTGTCAAGAGGTCATAAATTTGAGAACCCATCAAAGGTTTGCTAAAGAAATACTTAACACTGAATATTATCTGGTTTGAATCTTGTGAGTTTGGATGGCATTTCAGCAGGTAATGCTACAAAGAAGAGTTCCTAGCATGTTTAAGTAAGGCGTTCAGTCTCTTATTTTCTCACACGTACACATGCACACATACCTGCTGCCACCTGTCAAAGTTCACAATTTCAGTCAAGTTTTGCCTGCTACACATGGACTATGTCAATCTAAAAATGCTGTGAGCGGCAGAGACATCTGATGTTCTTTCATTGCATTCTGAATTTTAGGGTGCATATATCATGTGCTTCATGTGCTTCATTTTTAAGCTTCCTTGCAAGGTTTACAGATCTTTTTGTATTCACCGTTTGGTGTGTGCTCTATTTAAACAAGGGAGGTAGTAAATGTTAGGTGGGAGCAGGTGAGGGGACAGCAAAGGACATGCCATCAGTTTTAACTGCATCTTAGGAAAGAATATGCTTACCCTGAGGGTATGTGGAAAGTGGAAGCTTCAGAGTTGGAGTTTCTTGTGGGAAAAGATGACAAGCAAAGTGATCTTTGCAGGTGCTGTTGACCAGTGAAGTAGGAAGAAGGCAGTTCACTATCTGTGTGGCGGAAAATGTGTGATGGGAGTACACAGAATAGAGAGAAATAAGTTTAACCTCGTGCTGTAAACACCAGCTGGAGGAAATAGACTCTGAAGACCATTGTCAGGGCAAAACAGCAGAGTCACAAGGGATTCACTGAAGTAAAATGGCTTCAGTTTTCATATGAGCCAGGATAAAACTTCACAGTTCTGAGTGCTGCTCAGCACTACTGCAGATGTATTGGTGTGATGTCACTTGGCTGTATAAAATTGAATCATACAGGCTACGTACATTTGGACGTTTAGATCAAATTGAATTCAGAGCAAATTACACACAACTGCACCGGCTCTGAAAGACTGGTAATTAAGATGTGGAAAGAGAAGGAAGTCCTTATTCACCAGAATGTCCATGTAACTCCACGTCTGCTTTCATTGTAGTCATTCAGACTTTTCCACCCTTGTCATCAGGAGAAACATGTAAATCTCTATAGACAACTGTAGAAGAGGGAAGGTGGAAGCTACTTATAATGGTTTGTGTAAAGGGTTGTTTGAACAGCTCTTTTGAGAGAACTTCTGAAATGATTCCTTTTGTGTTGTCTGCAAAAGCTAAAGTGCAGTTCAGTGAGTTATGTTAATTCTCTCAGGTCTGTGTACAGTATCTTCTGGGGATTCTTCAGTTCCACAAGGACCTTCACAGCATAACTGCATGTTCTAATTATATAATCACACATTTACACCACTTATGTCATTAAGTATAATTGCACTTGCCATGTGAACATGTAATGATAGAGCAAAAATTACTTTGAGAAAAATGATACAATAGAATCTTAAAAAAACATTAAATACGTAAGATGTACTTACCAAAATATAGTATATACTAGAGGCTAAAAACTCCCATGATGCACAAGTATTTGCAAAATCTTAGTGTTTTCTTATGCAAGCACTTGTGTGAAACCTTTGCCTTAATTTGGGTGCAGTTTTTGTTGTTAAACTCATCCAGTGTCTGTGCTACATAGAAATAACACTGGTTGTTGAGAACTGTAATTCTGCATGTAGGAAGTTAAATCTTTGTGTATGGATTCTACCGTCATATTTAGCTAAGGAAATATGATCTAAGTAGCTTGATAGTTTTACAAGACTTGAGTTGCAGAAAAACGTGGTGCAAGAGTTAGTGTGGCACAAGCCTACAAGTGGCACTCTCCATTCTGTCCCTGGTGTGGTATTGTCAGTGGGAGCTGCTGTTTGCTGGTGGAACAATACTTTGGATGAGACAAAAGTTCTGTCTTTGAGGTATTGTGAAGATTCCTAGCATATATTCCACAAGCACTCTATGAAGAGAAGAGCCTTGGTCCCAAAGGCCATGCAGATAGGTGCACCCAGACTTTTTCATTTGGACCCCAATTTATCTTTTCCTAAAACTGTTGATTTGTGTTGAACAGCTGTTGCCTTTTATTCAGACCTGACTGGAGTTCAGCAATTTATCTGAAGTTGTGAAGATAGTCTAAGACAACTCATCAAAGGCTCAGCAAAAACAGTTTCTTAATGGGAAGTAATTTTCCAATCACCATATAACAGAGCTGTAATAATACACTGGAGTATCCTTTGATGTAGCTTGAGGCATACAGTTGCCTAATAAGAGTGCCTAATTGTGTAGGTTTCATTGTACACAGCTTAGGAACAATTTTCAATAGCTTCTAAGGTATTATGAGTTACTTTTGACTGAAATTTAAATTCAAGATTATATCATGTAGTGAAAATGGAGACATGCTGCATTAGCATAATTATATCTCTCTAGTTGTAAATATTTATATAATAATACTGCAAGGATGAAATATTATGTGCTTTTATTCCAGTTGGTCTAAACATTCAAGAAAAACTAGTTCTTCAGCAGTTCTAGGAATAGTTTACTTGTCAATTTACAAATAAGCTTTTAGAGGATTTAAGCTCACCTTTCTAACACAGATTTATTTTTTCTTACTTATTTGCTTCAAATATTTCACTCTTTTTTATGGTATCCCCTGAAATTTCTCGTACTTCTAAAAAGATTTGAAAAAGAAAGACACTTTTAAGTGAAAGTTTCTGTTGGAAAAGCGTGTTTATAAAGCTCACCTGTACCTTTCTTTTAAAGAGAAGCCTGGAGAAGGGACATTGTCTGCTGGGTATCTCTCTGAACATATGGGCTGAATTACTCAGCAAAGAATTGAACTACCCTGTTTCAGATTGGTTACGGTGGTAAAAACCGCCTCGCACTGCTCTGCAGAAAAGGGATGGATAAAATGCTCTTTGAACAGTCAAGATTTTTTAAAAATGTCAGTGCAGAGGGCTTGCATTTGTGTTTGGCTTTCTAGACCTGCCTCTTGACCTTCTAATTACTTGATTTGAAACAGCACTGAGGGTATAATAAAACTGGAGGTTGTCTCTCGTTTGCTTTATCATAAATTAAAGCTGTTAGTTTGGTGAGGTGAAAGTAAAGGCAGAGTGTTCATTACTGCTCAAGTGACGGCTTGTCAATAGCACTGCCTTTTAGTTTGTTCTAGTCAGCACTTGCTGTGCATTTTGTTGGACCACTGGGAAATAAATACAACAAGATTATACATTTGGAATACCACAAGAGTTCATGAAGGGAAAAACCAAAAAAAAACCCCAACCAGATGATAAATTATACACTTGGTAGAAAGTGACATGCTATCTTGTGCTATTAACAACCAGAGATAATTGCAGTGAATTGTAATTGCAGTTTGCAACTTACAGTACAGTGTGTCCAACATCAATCTTAATAGTGAACAAAGCAATTTATATTAAAAGTTAATTCACTTGGTAAGTTTCGGCTGTATACAAGGGAGCTAACAGATGTAGCTTTTCAGAAAGTTCAAAGGCATTTGGAACATGGAGAGAAATGCTAATGTAGTAAGCCTCAGAGAAATATTGCATTACTACTTGTAATGAAAACAAATGTATGCCATTATATCCTAGTTTGTGTTTATTTAATAAACTATGCAGTTTTGTACGTTGAAGAAATTCTGTTTCTGAATGTAACAAAACCAGATTTTTACTCATAGATTACACAAGAATAGCAATTACATATGTATATAGCAAATGGGGGTCTAGATTTCCATGTATTTCATTCTATATTCAATTTTAACTTAATCCTTTTATGAGTCAGTACTAAAAGGAGTGTGCGTGTGTGTGTACGTGTTTATACATACGTATTACTGCAATTTTTAAATCTCAGCCTTTATTCTGGAATTGTTTAGTAGTGCCCTGAGTATTTTGCTAGGCTGCCTGGTTATAATTACTCCAGATTTTGAGTGATATCTTTAATTGTGTTTAATTAAAGTGAAACTTTCTTTTGGGAGAGCCTAACACCCCTTCTCGTGGAGATGATAATCTGGCATTCACTGACCATCCAGTGGTGCCCTCCTGTCTGGGAGAGCTTCTGCGTACCCGCTGACTTTCTTTTGTGGGCTACAGCAGTTCACATTTACTTTAACAAGCATTACCATTCTCTGAGTGTTGTGGTCAGTCCCTGGTGCTCATCAAATGACAGAGAATTCCCTGATCTGCAGAGTCATGTTCCAAACACGTAGTGCTGTGCTCTGGGGCTGGCTGTGCGTTAGTGGGTGACCATCGATACAGTTTGAAAACTCAGGGTAAAAGTGCTGCCGTTTTCAATAGTTAGTTGGCAACGTGTGAAAATCTTCAAATTAAGGCATAGTTATATTTGCCTAACTGAATAATTGCTACGTTTTTTAGAATGGGGAAAAACATTGAGAGGGAAGGGTGTTGAGGAGGACCTTTTACTTAGTCGCCTTACGCATCTCCGCCTTATCCAGAGGGTTCATCCAACAGAAGGGAGCAGTGCTCCCTATTTTGTACCATCTTGCTTTTTCATAAACATCTTGTCCTTAAGAGAGAGCAGAGTTAGTTCATATATAACTCTTGTCTAGAGTTTCACCCAGTGTCAACTGCTTTAGTTCTACTGAATTCAGTGGAACAAAGACATTTAACACTAGCTAATGATTGATTCTCACAGGAGTTTGGGGAGTAGCTGAAAAGCTGGACTGAGGCTATTTTTCTTCTTCGTGACATTATTTTTGTTAGGTAGGTAAGAATGTGTAATTCAGAACTAAAAATCTTGTTTAGATAGATAGCTTGGAGCTTTGCTTTTCTCCGCTCAAGGAAATCTAGAGCTGCACTAAATGTCTTATGCATGTATCTTATATTGTCTCTCTTATACAATATACTCATGTGCATTAGGCAGGGGTTTGGTTTCAGAAAAGATTCAGTATCCTTTAACAACATTTAATATTGTTAAAAAGACGCTCTTTAATTATTTGATCATTAAAGTTTTAATGTGGAGGTAAACTAGTGGTATGTAGTGGCACACTTCTAAATTTGATTGTAAATACTTGGCTGGAATTTTTAGAATGATAGAGAAGATAAAAAAACCTTTGCTTTTTTGCTGGTAATTAATTTTCTCCTGTATAACAACATACTGAATCTGACATAAATTGGCAGGAAAGGTAATTTGAGAAACAAAGCTTAGAATGTTACGTATAATTTTCCATTTGTTTTAGCAAGAGTCTTCTATAGATCTAAGGGATGTTTTGACAACCAGTCATTCTAGATGTTCATTACCCAATTCAAATTATTTTTATTTACTATTTCATAGGTAATAGTAGAATTATTAAAAATACAGAAAATTATATTTTACTTCATTTTATCAGGAGCAAGTTTTTGCATATGTGAATTACACTATATAGTGTAATTAATTTTGCAGAAAAGGGCATGTGGTGCTGCCTGTATATATGTGTATATATATATATGTATATTTTATATGTTATATTTAGAATAGAGTTCTTTCCCTTAGCTTTGTGACTGCAAGTGAATGTTCCATGTATTATTCTGCTAGCAGAACACCTATCCAAAAACACATCAAACCAAATTAATCCCAGGATGTATACCTAGTCTGTAACCTGTTTTACACTGAAGAGTAGAGGGCAGTTGAACGAGGCAGTGTGTAGCATCACTGACCTGGCACTGGAACACCTGCCTGCCAGCATGGGCAGGTGGAGAAGCACAGGAATAGTGCTGTAAGTTCAGAGCAAGGATCCGTCAAACTCCCGTTCCGCCTCCGGGAGCGGCCGTGTGCAGATACGTCGGGAATAAGAACAGGGCAGGTACAAATGGTGTTTTATTCCGTCTCTAGGTATGAATGAAGGGGATTCTTATCCATGGTGCCAAGGCCCCAGTGCTGTGTCTGGGCAGCTGTCCCAGGTGTGTGCTGCAGCAGCCTTGGAGTGACCGGCTCTAGCACTGGGGCAGTGGTGGAGACCTGCCTGCCAGGGACTTGCCTTCCCTCTCTTCAGGTAGCACTGGGATACAGCAGCAGTGCATGAGGCTGGGCAGCACAGGCTGGAATGGAGTAAGATTGCCTTGCAGGAAAAAACAATTGGAAAACACAAGGAAGCAAAGTTTTGAAAAGCTCAGCAGTTAAGACCTTCTGTTTAACAATCTGGTTAAAGGAGACAGGTTTTCACAGGAGTTCACGTACCATGTATGTATTTTGTCTACTTATATATACATTCCGTAGAAAGGTGTGCCTATCTTGTTCCCCAGGCGCTCTTTGAGAAATGTCAAAAGTGCAATTGTAGAAACAGTCTACGTGGGACCCTTCATTCACCTAAAAATTAGCATAAATCATAATCTGGGAACAAACTTTATTCCTAGGTTTTATTGTCTCCCACCAGAACAGTTAAATGGCCAGACGTCAAAATTACTGAGCTGTTAGAAACTCTTCACCCAGAACAGAATTTATTTGGTTTTTGTGCATGCATATCCACAGAAGGAAAATTCCTGAAAATTACTCTCGTGAGTCAGATGTGGCTTAGTATTGCCCTTTCTTTCTGTGAAGGATGTCACTTTGTCCATTAATGAGAATGTTTAGCATTAATTTGTAGTATGTTTACCACCTACTTCAGAGAAAAAGTTGCAAAGTGCTAAAAAAGAAACTTAGTGTCAGGAATTTATTAATAATGAAAAGGGGCAACATTGGAAAAGCTTGAAGGATTCTACAGGATAACTAATGGAGCATGCCATGAAATACCTTTTAATGTAATTGAAATTGAAATAGTTTACAGTATTCCTGAAACAGAAAAATGTAAGTAATGGAAGGATCTGCTATGATAATTTTACTTCTTCAAAACTGAAATATATTAGGGATAAGGAGAGGGACAGAAAGCAGAAGACATTGACTAGCAACTCCCTTTTAAATATTAGGGTACTAGAACTAGATTAGCTGATTTCTCAGTGGAGTTGGGGACATAAAAGCAATAGGTTTGATAGTTGTAAAATTTAAGTTCCTATTATTTCTTTGCAAGATTCCAAGAAATTGTATGCACGTAGGGAAATGCTTTCACATTTTGGTAAAAATTCAGTACCTTCAATCATAGTTCTATGTTTGCGTTCTGTGTTCACTGATATAAACATCATTATGTTAGTCCTTCCATATTACTTTTTGGTAGTAGATCTCTGAACATCTTACTAAGAGGTAAAAAATATTATATTTCAGGAAACTGATGAACAGAGAACTCATCCAAAGTGACTTTGAAATATTGTGGTGTGTTACTTTATTTAACAACTTTTAATTACCCTTTCAAACAGTAAAACCAGTATCCTATTTGGATAGCATGCCACATAATGGAAATGAAAAATGCGCACTACAAGAAACAAGATTACGGAGACCGTTGTCTGAAAACAATTTGCTGAAAGCGTTTAGGCCATTCTTGCAAAATAAGGATGTGTTAAAAAAAATGTTATATTCCTGTAAGGAATTTTAATAAGATCCTCTTTGAACTTGAACCTAGTTCCAGTTCTTAGGACTTTTGTGGGGAAAAACAAGTCTAACTCTGGTTACATCAAGACAAATGAAACCAGGTCAGGAAACCCAGCTCCTCCACCACTATAGTCTATGAAAACACGATCCAGCCTGAATATTTGGTGTGGTGTCTGTGCTAGGAAGAAGCATGAACAGTTCTGGTAAAGTAGTGAAAATAGGAATTTGGGGTTTGGAGGGTTTTTTTTGTTATTATGAAATATGCAAAACGGGTGAAGTTATTGCAAGCTGGATGTTTGCCGCAGTGCATTTGTGTTCCAGGATCGCAAGTAGCTCTCTGGTTTTAGGCATTAGAAAAGAGATGTCACTGGGGATATTTTTATTTTTTTTAAGTAAACACACAAGTAGCAGGGTTAAACAAAGAAAAGTTTAGGTTATTAAATAAAGTTCCAATACTTCTTACTCGCTCAAGATATTTGCAGCAAGTTCTCTGGAGTAGAAAATGAAGGGAATGTGCCATGCAATTTTTCTTTAGCCTTTTTGCAATGCAACAGGGCAATCGATACAAATCTTTGCAGTAATCATATATTGATTTTCCTAGAATATAACTCCATTTAAAGCGTTTTTATCCCCAGGAGTGAAAGCATTGGAGGCTATCAAAGAAGGAAGTAGCTTTCCTTGACCCCATCTGCAGTTCACATTGATTAACAGAGGCTAGGTAAAATAAATAAATATGTGTGAGAGAGAATAAAGAAGAAAGAGTCACAGAAAGGTTAATACTGGCTGGGGAGAAACATAATTATAGTGCATTAGGGTTTTTGTAAAATTATTAGGTCAGGATAAGCTAACAAGTGACTTGGAGAAGGTGGATTCTTCATTAAGTCAGAACCAAATACTGCAATACCTATTTTTCACTTACTGTGCTACAAATTCAAATAATGTGGAGCTTTCTAATGATCTGCCCCTGTGCACATGCAGGTATCAGGACAGCGAAATTGAGTAGAAACTGGCAGGTTTTCACTTTACCCTGTAATGGAACGTCTGTTATGATATACTGAGCCTGGGACAAAGTCATAGTGAATGTGCAGAGGTGGCATTGAAAGAAGGTTGATGAATCCATGACATATTATTTTCATTAACTGTAAAAATGCTGTTGTGGTAGATGGTTTTTAAAAGTTGCAAAAACACAATAGATTTGGTTTTTTTTTTTAATTTAATTTTATGAAAGATTAAAAATAATGCAAGATATTATTTTAATATCATTTTAGTAATGCTGAAGCAAGTCTCTTCTACTTTCATGTGCTGAATACAGTTTTCAGTTTTTAACCACTTGCTTTATTCACTGGAACTGCAAAGTAGACAATGTCACATCTCATGTAAGTGTCACACTCTCCTAGGAGACAGTAAAAACAAGGCCATATGCCATAATTTTGGAATCAGATTTTTCTCAAAGGAAATTTTTGGCGTTTTGTGATTCATCTCAGCTGCCCCAAAAGTCCCTGCAGCCCATTCCATGCATCTCTGTACTTTCAATCTGGCAGTTTTACCTCCTCTCCTGCCACTTCGGTCACTTCCTGCCCCTTATCCTCCCTTCCCTATGTTTTTGTGGCTGAAGCTAAATTCTCATAGATCAGTCTTTATTAAATTAAAAGGTGCGTGCAGCCTCATTATCCTTTGCAGTGTGTTGTAGTTGATACTGTTTATTTTACCAGCAGCTTCAGAGCTTTTTTGCTTCAGGCAAAGCAACTACTACACATTGTCAGATAAAGTACCTTATCTGTCAGCAGCACTCTTGTGAATTAATCATAATTCAATAGGTTTGCTAATCAAGATTTGAGATGAATGTTTTGATAGAGCAATCAGATTTGTCCAATCTATCATTACTTGACAGTTGCTTTAGGCAGAGTGCTAACTTGGCATTAGGACCTGGTTCGGATCAGTTTGGTGTGGCCGCACCAGTCAGTGGCATCAGTTAATGAAGTGATGGACTTCTGCATAGATACTAATTATAGTTCTTTTTCAGTTTTGAGAGAGACTGGAGTGAAGCTGAGATCAGGCAGCTCACACCTACCCTGTTCCACATTACCAAAACATTTTTGAACCAGGAGTTCACTTCGTAACTTTCACGAATAACAAAACTAGTCCAAGCTCGTTGACAAATCTGAGACATGATTTATGGTAGCATATGCAGACATTGCTCAGGACTGAAAGGGTCACTGGAATAGAAAGGAGATAAAGTTAATCTATTGTTGAATGTTGCTAATTATGAATCAAGTCACGTCTGATATCACTAAAATTTGTTTTTTATTTTGCCCAGTTAAACATTCTTGGGGGTAATTTACAACATAGCTTGCAGCAGTTTCCTCAATTTGAAAGCATAAATGAAGGCTTTCATTGTATATTGACATATTTTTCTTGTTAAGCAATGTTTAAAGTACTGATACAAGGTGCTGTAATAGTGGGTTAGACTGCAAGTGCAAGTTTGGTACATTGTAGTCAATAATGCATTAGTGTGGGAAAATGAAGAAGAGAATTGATGTGTTTGGGGTTTTTTTAGCATGGGTGGAGAAGAAGAGAAAAAAAGTCTTCAAGCATCCACAGCTAAATATAGACCTGTTTTCCTAGCTAATCTAATTTTAGGGTATGTGTTAGTAGTGTGAACAGAATATATGTGTGGACCTCTGGTTTGATCATCATTTCAACATATATTCTTTCTCTCATGCTAATATTCTGGTACCTGTGACTTTGGGGAGAGCATGTACGTGGTGATGCAATGGGAAGTCCACTGTGCACTGTCCTCTGTACAGACAGTGGCTGTAGCTGAAGCTTGTTCTTGTAGCAGCTACAGAGAACTGCCTACCCATTACATTTTCTTGAAGCTTAACACAGAGCTGAAGCCAGTCCCTTACCAGTGGGATGTCAGCTCTTCTGTCTAGGTACAGTTTCTGTTTTAATAATTTGAAAACTTGGAATACATTAGGTAAAAGAAGAAGCTAAAAAGTACTAGTTCTAATATAGATATTCAGCCCTAAGCCTGAAAAACCAAAAATGTGCAGGCTTAACATTTTATATAGCAGAAATGAGTGTCCAAATGCCTTTACTATTCCAGTTGGAGGAGTTTAGTGCAATGTCAGGGTAACTTGCATTGCTGATATTTCGGTAGCGGCGTCATTTAGTGATGAGTTCAGAAGACTGTGGTATAAATATCTGTGTTCACTTGATGCTAAATAAGCAATCAGAATGCTGGATCTTTGCAGCCCTGCTTTAGTTGCTTTCCTGGAGCAATCTGTGAGCTCCAAATGTTTGCTAACTTTCAGAATGCCTGCACAGCTGCTTTCTAAAGTCCTGGTGCAAATACTTCCTGGGAACTGCGCTGGAATAAGGCTGCCAGCAGCACTAAGGAGTATTGGCAGGTGAACTGGGTCACAGTCTAATGCTCTCCCGACCTGTATTGAATCTGTGGCAGACAGTGAGGACAATAACTGCTCTCAGTAATGATCTATGAGATACTTTTCTGGTTAACTTCAGCACGAGTGGAATGCCTTCAGTATCTGCTGCTTGCCAGGGAGAATGTTCCTGTGTCATCTTATAAAGCAACACTGACTAGTAAAAAAACCCCAAAGTGATACCCAAGTGCAAGGAAAAATGAACCTCTGATTTTAACATTTTGGGTGTTTTTTAGCATAGCCTGCCAAATTAAAAAAGAAAAAAAAATTATTACTTTTATTTTAAAAAGAATTTTTGTATTTTTGCCAGTCACTACTGTGCTAAAAGCCAAAGTGAATATTATTTGTTCTCACTGCTCATAAAATACCATAGGCCTCTTTCTGTGGAGTGATGAGAATTACATTGACTTTGCCACCACAGGATTCCTTCTAATATCCTGTCAACATTCTCATGCCCTGCATTTACTGCTGTGCTCAAATCCCATCTCTCCATAACATTTAAAAGGAATAACAAAAGAGCATCTTTGCCAATACCAAACTACCCCATTGTTTCATTTGTGCACTGAACTGCTGTTGAGTACTTTGCGGGTTCCCACTACCTGGTAAACTACCTGGGTGAGAATCTTTCCTGTGCAAATTTAGATGAAGAAAGCTTTTTGATGATCAATGAAGTACCGTGTATGTAAAGTGGTTGATTAAATTTCTTTCCTTCCTCCATCAAATTCTGCAAGTTACAAATCCCGTTCTGAGGTTCTCCACTCACGCAAAACCCTAGTGCCTTGGCAGCCACCTTTGACTTCATTTTCTTCTTGATAAAATCTATCATGACATGCAAGAGTGCCTTACTCATGTGAGATGAATGATGGTCCTTCATGCTTACTACAATAACATGAGATTAACATAGATCAAAGTTTCACTAGAGTTATTAAGAGCAGGCAGTCTCCACATACTTAATATATCTGGATTTTTTTCTGGTTTGCTAGTTAACATATCAAACTAATAAATAGCAATGAGTCATTCTGGTTTTTTTCCTTTAGAGTGCTAATAAATGTATATGAGTTGACAGTTTTATAATGGTGAAGAGATAAAAAATGTTCTTGGTAAAAAGATGCTCTGTGTGAATACTTGTATGCATTTCTGTTCACATGGTCATATATCTAACACCTGTGTGATCCCTCAGGCAATTCAGTCACTCATTTTTCCTGCCGATTTGCTTGCTTCATTTTGATCTATGTTTGCTATCATTTGTCAACTGACACCTTTAGCATGTTTTCACATCAGTTGTTTTGAGAACATGAATGCTGATAATTACATCAGTGCTGCCCCATTGCAGAAGTAGAGACTAGACAGTCACCTGGGACTGTTTTTTTAATAAGTTATTTAACAGTTATTAATATCTGATTTTCAGGTGTTGTAAAATTGCTGGTTGCTTATCCATTTCTCTCATTGCAGGTTTGTAGCAGTAACTACAACTCCTCTGTTAAGTGCATGTAACAATGGCTTCAGTATTGGAGCTTTTGGTTGGGTCTTTTCTCCAGTTGCACATCTCCTGCCTCCCCTCAGATAGATGTCAAAGACCTGAAGAATAGTCCCGGGTTTCCAGTGCCTCAGTTTTTCTCAACTTCCTTAGTTTAAACCAGAATTCTCCAGAGTCTTTGCATGCACGTGACCGCCATCTCTGCATTCCTAAATTTCCATGAAAGACCAGTCTTTTTCATGACTTACTGAGATTCACTAGGAGCGTCATGCAAATATCCTTAATAGTGGCAGGCATTCCTTGTAATTTCTGTTTTTTTCTCATTACCGTGGTAGTTCCATCATCCAGTTCCAGGTGCTGGTTGTTCTTCCTTTCTGTGAGAGCAGTCTTCTCTCTAGCAGTCACCTTTAAAAATGAGTGTAGGTGAGATCTAGACCGAAACTGTGGCTCCCATTCATATAGGGCTTTGCACAAACAAGATATCCCAGGAGACTCCTTGCCAAAGTTAATTTTCATTTTAGTCAACTGATTCTTATGGTTTTCTCCAAAAACCTCATGCCTTGAGAATGGAAGTGTTCAGTGCAAGGAGTAACTTGTCTTTCTGTGTATGTGGGACTAAACATTTCACCAAACTGTTGTCTTTTTATTTAGACAAAGATCTAAAGATGTCATGAAATAAGCCAGAAACTCATTGAAACAGAATCACATCACTGTAACAGAAACGCATTTTGTATCTAAGCAGTAGGTGAAGCTCCTTAACACAAGTTTTAAATAAGACAAGAATTGTTCCAGTAGTGTTAAACAGTGCTACTGCTTTAAAAGAGACTTACCCCAAAGGGCTTATTACCACAATTTTCCAAGTCTTTAATTTATTATGTGCTTGGTGTTTTACTACCTTTCCCAGATTTTAGTTATCTCAGCCCCACTCTTGAGTGCTGAAAGGTCAAGAGGTGCACTGCAAAGGCTGCGAGTGGAAAGGCACATCAATGCTAAACTGTTTAGACTATTTGAAATCAAGGAATACGATATAAAGCTGTTTACTTCTAAAGTGCTTGTGCATATTTTGAAATCCAGCATAAACCCTCTTTAAACATTGTAATGCATAATTAGCATTTACCTTTGAATTTATGTGTTTCTTCAGAAGTGTCTAGCACAGGATTTAGTGGGAATTCAGTATGGGTCCATAAGGTTTTTAGCCTGAAATCTAAATGTGTGAGTTGTGGGGTTATGGTTTTTTTGTTGTTTTTTTTTTCGGAGGGGGGAGGTTTACTGACATTTTTGCTTTTTAGTGTGTCTTCCCACAAGGAGACAAAATGATACGGCATTCACAACAACAAAAATGCAGTCTGCAAATATCTCGATGTACGTGTGGTGTTTGGGACACACAATTTTGTTGTTTAAAAATGCAAATAAATAAATAGATAAATATATAAATAAATTTATGTAACACCTTTTATCCCCGAGGATCCCAAAGTATTTTAGAAAACCCTTAACATATGTTGGATCATACAGCATACCACTAGAGTATTGGCACCTGTGGTACAGAGCACAGTGGCCTTTAAAAGACGTAAAATTCTTTTTCTGAAAGTCCAGTGGATTTAGCTTAGCTTTGACAAACTTGGTCCCCAGTAGCAGTAGCAAGTGCAGGCATGTTTTTAACTTCTGGGAAACATCTGCGTGAAAGAGGGTTTTAATTTCTGATGTAATGGTTTTGGTTAAGAAACCTCATTTTTTTGGCAGTTGCATGAATGAGTTTAGTTTTTATAATTAAAATACTTTGATTAATTTGTTTCATTTCAGTGAAAATGTCAACAACATTGATTACATTTAGATATTTTTCAGTCTAAATTAAGTGGTAAATATTTTTGTAAATGAATTCATCTGTTGTTTAGAGAACATATAAGTGTAAAAGAAAGCAGAGTTAATTTGTTTCTTACCCCATTGGCCATCCTGCTAATATTCACCGTCCCTTTGTCGCATAATTTGCAAAGTGTTTAATACCTTAAGTCTGAAAACTATGTCAGCATTCTTACAGGGCCTTTTTAAATATGTCTGTGGCTTGGGAATGTTTCCACACCTGATGTGTCTTTCTCAAAATCCCTTCCAAAGAGAAGTAGTTTTAAATCATGATTAGTCTTTATCTAAAACTAATGTTTAGTTGCCTTTGCAGCCCCTGCATGTGTTAGCAGAGTGGGGATGGAAGTGGAATAATTACTTAATGTCATTATATATGATGTAAACCCAACTAGGAACCTAAAGATGTAATTCTTTTTTTTTCTAAATTCTTCTCCCTACAAAGGCAAAGGGCAGGTGGGAATAAGGCAGTCATTGCTGTGGAAAATAATTTAAGAAATATCCATGATTATGCTGTATCGGTTTCATTGATTTCATGCAAACTAATGGCTTTTGCATGTTTTTAGAGAAGCTGGTTGGGTGTCATAAGAAATTAATACACTTTGGAAGATGTCCAAAACTTTGATAATGCTCTTTTATTTTAACACTAGTTATTAAATATTCTGTAGTTAAAATAGGTGACAGCTGAGTGTTGATTAGGGTAGGATAAATCAGAACAAATATTAATGTAACTTGCTTGTGTTCTACATGGGCAAAATTTCAAGTCAGTGATAAAATACTGTTAATCAGTGGATTGATTTGACCATAAAGCAGTTGTATATTGATGCAGTCGAAGCATTAAATTTGAACATTGTCATCTCTGTGTGTCTGAGATCTGAAAGCTACATTGCACACCATGAATTCCGCAGTATTGATGGTAATCAGAGAAGAGGATTTTTAAGGGAGATATCCACCCTCTATAGAATGGAAAGGGTAAAAGTTCTCTAATGAATATGATGCAAGATGATCAAAGCAGATCATCAAAGTATGCAGGAGCTACTGTACCAGTCATATCTCTGCTAATGGCCCTTGCTGTCTGCCTGTCACTGAACTGGAGAGAGAGGGAGGGGAAAAGTAGTTCAGAGGACAGAGTAACATGGTGGGGAGATTATTTTCCCAGACACATTCATGATATTTGAGTCCGTGAGTCATATCTGAAATGGTAAGTCGGTGTATTAAGCAGTAATTTTAGATGTATGACTTTTACTGAGCTGGAAGTTGTAGTTCAGGAGACACTGAGGTCCAGATTTAATTCTCCAGGAAGTACTATTTGGATATTTGGTGTATTGACATTAGCCATACTCTGATTCAGAACCAAAAGCTTTGTCAGTTATAAACAGCTGATCTTTTCCTCTTAGAAGTGGGTTTTTATGAGGTGGTCTTTCATGACAAAGGAGTTGTACTGAGGTTAGAGAACTTATTCTCTATTTCAAAATAAAAGGACATTTGAGTCTAGGCACGAGGGAAAATGTCTACTCTTTGTCTCTTTAGGACCTCTCAAATCCATTGGAATATGTTTATTAGTTCTCTGAAGACTGAAGAGGCTTTGAATTGTCAGTGGCACATGTACAGAAATCTGAGAGAAACTGGAATTTTTTTTTGTTTTGACTGGCACTTGCAAGACATTGGCTGAGTGGAATGCAGTATGTAATGCAGGAGGTAGCTGTGAACAATTTCCTCCTCCTTTTTTTGTGTTCATATTTTATTTACTTGCTCTCAGTGCTCCAAATAATCTTAAAATAAATCTGATCCTATTTGATAAGACCAACAGTTTCTTCCCATCTTCTCTTTTCAAATCCAATCAAATTCCTTATCAACCTAAAAATAATCAGAGCAAGTCTCTTGAGAATTCCCCACAGCCATTACCTGACTTTGCCCAGAATATTTCCTCATCTCTTAGGGAGAAGGGGATGCCAAAAAAAATGCCAGCAGTCTGGCTTCAAAGAAAGAGATCTCGCTCACTGACTGGTATTGCTTCTCCTGGGGGCTTCTTTTGTGAGCAGTTGCAGCAGTTGCTGCTGTGGGCAAATTAAGAAGAGAGAAAGGGCATCTAGACAGGTAATTTGCCCCAGTTTTTGGTAATAGACAGGAAAAACTGCATTTTAAGGTGCTTAGAAGACAGCAGTAAATAGAAATTTCCGTTGCAAAGCTTTGAAATGTTTAGGGAGCCACCACTTAGGCAAATTGCACACTGGTTACAATTTTCAAATGGACTTATTGTAGATACAAAACATTATGGAATTGTCATTGCCATGTTTTCTAGTGTAAATGAAGCGATCATTCAGCAGAAAACAAAACCAAACAAAAGCAGGTGGTGTGGTGTCCATTGCTAGGGAACAATTCTGAGAGATGGCGCAGCAGCTTCAATAAGCAGAAAAGCTGTGTGGTATCTTAACTCAGTAGTGCTATATTGCATGGTTAAACATCCCAAATGAAGTCAGAACAATTAAAGAATGAAAGACTGGGTTTAACTGTATTTTTTTAAAATCTGTGCACATTATAATAACATATAGAACTTCATCTCTAATTAGGGTAACATTGTGCATGGTGATGAACAGATGCCCAAGTGTCTGAAATTAAATTAAATAAATGGCCCTTCCTGTAGTCACAACCATAACGGAAAGAGACACTTACTCAAGGCCATCCAGTGAGTTCCTGGGCATGCCAAGGAAAGCATCACTCCCTTTGGAATCTCAATCCAGAGCTCTGTCTGCTGGGGCTCACTGCCTACCTTGTATTGAGAGATGCTCCAGCTTCCACCAGGTCAGCTCTTTGGTTCATGAGCTCTGAACATAACTGAGTGGTGCTGTAGATGTAGGATGTGAATTCTTACATTTTTACCTCTATGAAATGTAACTCAATGAAAGACACGAACTGAATGGGAAACCTGCCATTTTCTTCATGAGTGCTTGTTTCCTCTTTGGGCTCAGCAAAAGCAACAGTAAGTGCCAAGTCATTTGACCACCATTATGTGTAGTAATTTGTCTGAAGTTAGTTTCTCATTGTGCTTTGGAAAAAAACAACAGAATAGGGATAGAGGGGACAATTTACAGCTGTTTTTAATAATTAATTTCAGCATTGACGTGTGAAAGAAAATCTCCATTTGAGCTCAGAGGTTGAAAGCTATTTCATAGCAAAAGGAAGCGACTTGTTTGCACTGGTTTTCTTAATACAGAATGCTTAAAGCAGCAGAAATTGCATTAGTAAAACTGCATGGAATAAATACGAATATATCAAGGGGATTTGGGAAATGCAGTTTGTGAATGAGTCTATATGAGGACAGAAATGAAACCCAAAGTATTTGGGTTGAGATTCTTCCTTAGGCTGCAAACTGCCTTTAGGTCCATACACTTCTCTCATCTGCAAGTACAAAGGAGTCTGTGCACAGGGGAGGAGAGAAATGTGGCCCTTCATGATGAGTGAATTGAGAGCTTGAGTACACATAAGCACTGTTCTATTAGTACAGCCCAAGACCAAAGGTATTGCAAATTAATTGAGCAAAAGAATTTGTGTACAGTTGGCATGTCTGTTCTTACATGAATCAAAAGGAGGAATTGGGCAGAGCTCCTTTTAGGAAGAAAAGAAAAACATATGTTAGTTATTGTATTGAGAGGATGTTTTTATGAGAAAAGGGGATGCTGCTTCATTAATAACTGACATGTCACACCAATTCTGGTAGGTCTGATAGATTAAACATGAACCTCTCATTATTCAAGCAGCTGAAATGTATTGGCTGCTTTTACCCACCTAATATTTATTCCTTGCACAGTATAACTACAAAATTGACATCTTCTTTTAAAATTGTTTGGCTGTAATAAATATAAAACTTTCACCACTGGTGTAAAGCATTGCTAGCTGGCATCATTTCCTATCCCTTTTTAATTATTCTTGACACTGTGGAGAAACATCTAATATAAATCTGTAATGTGCTCTGATGACAAACTACACGGTTGGAAGACCATGTAATCTCTCCGCAATTAATTAAAGTGCACAGAGCTGCTTTTTTTTCCTTTTTTTTTTTTTCTTATTTTCCACCCCCCCAGCAACCAGATGCCACTGACTGGCTCAAATAACGTTGCTGTCAACTGTAAAAAATTAAGATCCAAACCCTAAGAAAAGTACTTAAATAAAGAAACCAGATGCCAGGTTACTTTTTGATATTGTGGCATACGTCTTGGTGGAAGGCACTATTGTTCAACATCTGTAGCTTTACATACTTAATTACTGACATAGCAAATCTGTTGGCAGTTTATTTCCACAAGTATCTGTCACTTCAGCAAATCCTTTATTGAAAACTGAACGATGCCAATCAGTGTGAATAGTTCACCAGCACGCCTAGAGCAATGAAATTAAGGAGGATTTGGCTGCTGTTTGTTCAATGGGCATAGCCTTTTGTTTTTGAATGGGTGTGAATCTGCTTCAGAAGAGCTTCAGCTCCGTGCTAGAAGCACTTAGCCATCCTGTAAGGCTTGTGGACACATGGAGTTGATCAAATGCAAATTAATAACAATTTTTAGGCCACATAAGAATGTTTTTGTAACATTTATTGACTGTAATAATACTGTGGATGGAAGACAGGTTAATAAAAAGTGTTTATTAAATATTACTGTACCACCGTATGACTTTTGGTGGTGAAGTCTATAGCTACAGGAAACTGCAGGTGCAGATTAATTTGTAAGATAGCAGCAAAAGTTCAGATACTATTAATTAACATTATAAGAAAGAATTTCGTAAGCACAGTCATTTTTTGGTCAACATTACGGTATGAAAAAAATCACCTCAAATTTATTAAACGTGGCCTTTTTGATAGAAATGTTTGAAATATATTAATTCTGCTGTTTCTGTAACAATAGAATAAAAAAGGATGATATCCTGGTGTCTGGTTTTCCTGCCCACTTGGCAGGTGAATTTAGATCAACAAAGTCCAGTGTTTTGAGGTCACAGTTATTTGGAAAAACTCCATTATGCTTCATTACTTTTCAGTTAGGGTTGTTTCATTCTTAAAAAGCTTTTCAAGCATCACAAAACAAATCGTTGTGGTTGTTAGTGGGGCCCTTTGTGGGTGGAACGTGCAACTGTTGTGACAAGCGGGGAGTTTCCCATCCCCAGCGCCTCTGCCGTGCGCACGCAGCTCGTTCTTTGTGCGTGGAACCAGCGGTAGGGCGGGTGTCCCAACAATTGATCTCCTCAGGATTAGCAGCTCCATAGCTATGGAGTCGTGTGACCCCACTGTCTCAGCTGATTATGCAGTACTGAAGGCTTCAGGTGCAGTAGAAGGTCTTCAGTTCTGTCCTGTTTTGGGGAGGTTTCTCATTGTGGAATAGTGTCAGTGTTTGTAAACTGTTCTCTTAACTCACCAACTTTTGATTCACATTTCGCTTTATGCCACCGTTCACTCACTCTTCACAGGTAGTATAAATCAACAGGATTACAGTCCATTTCCTTGCTGTGTGGTGTATTTTTTAAAAGAAACTACTGCTATTGCTAGAGACAGAGGAGATTTTTTTAATACGAGACAGTTGGCACAGCTAGAACCTAAGCTACACTACTTGTTAATGTTTCTCTTGGAGAGGAAACTCCTTTTTAGCAAACTGTACTGACTCATCAGCTTTCTGATTCAGCTTACAGTGCTTCCACTGAAAAGTTGGGGTTTTTTTCAATAGAGCAATCAAAACTGTAGAGCAGATCCTAAACTGAGAATATGGGTGCAATGTGGTGGTGTAAATCCATATGAAACTGATACAAACAATGCATAGACTTTTCTGTGCTGGTTATTTTTGCTGTGTTTCTTAAAATACTTTGTGTTCTGTCAAGGGGTTCAGCGTATTCTCAATTATTACATTTTTTTTGAATCATCTTATTTGGAGTTATATACAGCACGATCATGTTATTTATACTTGCATTATAATTGAGGGATTTGAAACTGTGTTACAAACTATGGATCAAATTTCACTATCAAGTACCTCCAAGAAATCCCATTAGTTTCACTCATTTCAGTGGGCTGTAACTGAGAGCACGTAGAGATCCAGACGAATGTGTTCACATGCAAGATGCTCCTTGCAACCATTTGAGGACCGGACAGAGCACCCACAGTGCAGAGCAGGCAGGGGAGACTTCTCCCTGCAGAAATCAGGAATAGAGCATAAAACTTGTGCATTAAAAACATTCCAGTTTGGGCAAAATCAACATTCTAAGGGCACAGTAATTGCCAGGGGATTTTAGTGACCACAAATGGTTAGGAACTTGGTTTTACATCTCATCTGACCAATAGTTTATGACGCGCTGTGGTTTTTGCTTTTCTGTAACAACACGTTTCTTGGATCGTTTAAAGTATTTGGCTTGCAACACCTCTGAGGCATGGGTTAGCTCGCAGTAATGCATACTTTGATGTGTCTTATTGTTAAATTATATAGTGCGTACAATATTTCATTTTATTTAATACAAATCATTTTTATTTACTTAAAAGGAGCAAGCTGTCTTATTATATGTGTTTGGCTTAGAAACAAAGGAATTATATTCTTTTAAGAGGTGTTTTATGTTTTATGGTTACTGAGAGAATAAATGGCCTTTTAATAGGCGTTTATATAAGTGGGATCCATGTCTCCACTCTATTATATATTTTCAAATAATTAAAAGTGCTATACAAATGCTATATGATAGCCTTCCAAAAAAAAAGAGGGAAAACCCATGTGGTTTAAGATATCAGGAAAAAAATCCTGTTTCTTAGGGAAGGGGGAGGCAGAAAGGTTTATTAGGGTAATTTAATTTCTACTGATGCTACAAACACGCACGGGATGAGGATGTGGGAGTTCAAATGTAGACGCTGCTTGCACTGTTCCCTATGGTGACCTGTTCTTCATTGAGGCAGTCAATTGACACAGACGCCAGTGCCTTTATTACTGAGTCTACTGTAAATGAGGCTTTCAGTCCTGCCAGGGATAGATATTTTTCCTGTGTTCACCACTATCACACATCACATTCGAGGACGGGGGAAAAGGAACTTTTAAAACAATAATATCAAACAACTTGGGGAAAAATGTTAAATATTACCATATGAAGAACTGATTAAATTTGTATGGTTTTCTTTCAGTAAAAATTGATATGTGATGAAACACAGTGCATCTGGTTAACTTGTTTTGGCTAACGTTCCAGTGTTCTCTGATCTCTTTACCCAGCTATATATAAAAAAAGAAACCATATCAGCGCCCTTGTTCCTGTTGTACAGGCTCTGACATAAATGCCCCCTTTTGGTTTGTCCCATACCATCTGGACTGTAAAAATCTTAAGTTGAGTTTGCTAGTGAGATATTTTATCTACATATCTTCTTCATATTCAGATCTACTCTCAAATATCATTTTTTAAGTCTACTCATTGCAGTTTTCATGCATTTAATTTGTAAAAACTACTGTACGTGGGTATTCCAAATCCATCAATGCTGGAGAACCAAAGAGCAGATGCTGCTTGTGTTTCCTTTTCAGTGTAGCCCAGAGAAAAGTTTGTTCTGATAACTGGGAATCAAAGACTAGATCCCGTATTCAGACGTTGTCTTGTTCAGTCCCTCAAACTTCATAGGGTCTTTTACATGGTCATTAATTAGTGAAAATGCCAGTCTTTAAGTACCTCTTCCTGTTTTGTTGCAATACAATTCTTTTACTTGTTTGTGCATATACTGGGTTTGTGATTGTGGTATTTTTTGTGTGTTGAAGAAATCCAGGAGCACTTCTTCCATGAGGATAATGTGTTCAAAAAGTCAGCTCATTTTTGAAAAGGCATAAAAGTTCTGTCGAAGTAATAAACTTCTGCTTGTCAATATTAGAGGTTATTTTAAAATTCATATTTCTTACGGATATTCCTCAGCACCTGAAATGCAGGATTGTGAGTTTAGGCTAGTTTGCTTACTTAAATTCCTTTCTTCAGCCAAATGTCCTTATATTGCAGGCTTTTTGGCTGGCACAGGAAGATCAGACTTCCTGCTCATTGATGTAAATAGAATTTTTCTTTTATTTTGGGAGTGGCAGGGGGTTGCTACAAAGTTTAATTTTCCATTTTGTTAACTAAGAACATATGCCAAGGGTCTTGGACTCTCTGAAGTACTGACTGACATAAAATATAATGGCAATCCAGCATGGGCTGGGGCTGAAAAATTTTGGATATTGTCCCACTAGATACTGGAAGACTGCGGATTTTTTTAACTGGGATAGATAGCATGGGTAATTTGCTCTTCACTTTGGCACACTCTGTTTAATTGCAACTACAGCAGAGCAAAACCATCTGCTAAAGTGATCAAGGTCGTAGGTTTTGAGTTATGAACATTAGAGAAAGTCATAGATACAGTTCTTCTTGTCATTTCTTGTGGTGGAACCCCGCGGAGAGATCCCCCCTCCGAGGTCTGTAGTGGTTGTCTCTGTTGTTTGATAAGTGCCAACCATGTGCTCCATCCCCTGCCAGCCCCGTGCTGCTGCAGCTGCCGCCACACTGTGCTGCTTCTGCTTGCCCTGCTTGTCACGGTTGTTCCTAACTCTTCCATATTTTTCAAGGGTGTTTGGTGCAACCCTGTGTTGGAAAATAGGAAAAAACAAAGGAAAGCTTCGTAACCAGTGTAGACTCAAGTTAGGAACATCTGAAGCTGCGAGGTTTTCCACACTTTGTAACAACAAAGCCTTTTTTAGCCATTTTAATCAGATTTTCTGCTTTTGATGCTATCAGAACATTCTTTGCTTAGGAAAAGTTTGTGCCTGTAGCATCCTTGGACTGTCCATGAGGACTGCAAAAGGAATGATTCCGCTGTTCTTGTGTTTGTCACTGCTCATCACTCTCTGTTAGCTTTCAAATTGCTCTTCATTCTCAACATAAACTTGCTGTGCAAACATCTCCACAGATTTCTTTTTTTTTTTTTTTTTAATTCAGAATGCTACACTTCCCTGGGAAAAAAAAATTGGAAAAAACTTCCCTGGAAAAAGAAAATCTATAAGGCTGCCAACAGAGAATTAAATAAGAATGGGAATTTATATCCCTGCAAGAATTATCTGGATTTAAAAAGAAATATCTGCAGTTCATATACTATTAACACGCTAATTCTACAGCAAGCTTTCCATTTCTATTAATTTAATTCTCAGTAAATGCTAATGAACTTTTATATTAAATTGGGTATATTTTCTGTTGTAAGTGAGGAAGGCTTATTATTATTTATTGAATGGCAGGACAGAAAAGATTGCGATGTACCTTTATCCCCAAAACACTAACTGCACAATTCTGACATTCCCATGATGTTCTCATTGTGTTTAGCTTTCCTGAACGTGATTGCTGTATGAGGGTATTACACCTTCTTTATTGTCACTGCAATGCACAATTATACTTGTGGATTTTCTGTTCTCAGTGCTCGTACTGTGTAAATGAGAAATGTTACAGAACCAGCTTTTATTGTCCAAACTCCTAACCATGGAGAGGAAGGCTGATATTCTAAAAGGAGCAGTCAGTAATTTCTACTTTTTGAACAAAATTCTGATGCAGTTGTAGCCATTTTCTGTACACATAAAGAAAGCTCATGGCCTTTTATGCCCTTTAAAACTTGCTTATTTCATTTTTCTATCTTACCATTGCTACCATAGCTCTCTTTCTGTTCATATCAGTTAATATTATATTTGTGTTGCCAACTTAACCTTCTAGGGTAAGAATAAGAATAATTCTAGTCATAAGCATATAGAAACTGCTATGAAAGTTCAGGTGAAAGGTTCACCTGATTCAGCAATCCAGTGTGAACTGTGCCTAGTTTTGAAAGCACAGAGAAAGAATGGAAAGAGGATGCTTGAAAGCAAAAACTGTTTTTCCACATCTCAAACTTACTGGACGTTCATTGTATTGGTATAACTAAGTGGGAGTTAAATCTGTTGAAATGCAGTACAAATTTGTAAAAATAACTTGAAAATTCATGTACCATTCTGTGCTGATAATTGAATTCAAGTGCGCATGTATTAATTCTGATTTCAGCATGATAAGATATATATCCTAAGTTACGACTGACAATCTAAAATTAGAATTTCAGTTTGTACAAAGAAAAACAAATTATTTAATAGATGTACAGAACTGAGGAAGCAATTCTATAAGTTCTGTGATACCTTCGTTCGCACAGAGGAATACTCCGTGTTTTCTGTAGTAAGGTTCACTCTTTAGATTTATAGGTTAAATAATAGACTTCATGAAGTCAGTAATTTTTGCAAGGCTCAATTGCTTCTTTTCGTAAGAGCATTGTCTGATCTGTAAACTGTACAACCAAAAAATTTTCAGTATTACTGCCACCCCCCAGAATTACATTGTGTTACCCTAAAGCCCAACCAAGCAAAGTATTGTATCCATGTGTATATGGGATGATATGTTTTCACTGGAAGAAAGAAAATGTTCAATTTGTAGACTCTTTCTGAATATATTTTACATTTTTCCTTTAAATAACATAAATTCCTAAGTGTAACTCATTGGAAGAAGCATGTTTTAAAATCGTGTATGTGTGGTCCTTAACTTCTGAGAAGTGGCTACTGCCTGAGCTTTGTGGCTACTGCCTTGTTTTAATTCTAAAATACCGGTTCTGACAAGATACTGAGACAGCAGAAACGACCCGGAGAAGGTAGGAATCAGCTAAAACAAAGGAAAGCAAGTGCAACGGAGCAGTAAAATAAATTTTCTTCTATCAGTTCAAAGTCTCGTCCATCTGCTCCTAAGTTACTGTCATGCAGACATTGGATCTTTCACTGCTGTTGGGCCACACAATGAATCAAATCCTGTTTCCTAATTTCCACCATTTTAAGTTATGTTCCTAGGAAATGGAATTCTGCAGTTTCTTGCCTCTCTTCATGACAGCTGGAGGAAAGGAATGAGGTGAAGAGAGGAAGCTGGCAGTGTAGACCTTTCGCTTGGGACTTACTTGGGTCCCTCACTTTGGCTTGCAAAGTGCTGAGGTTTTGTGTGCCTTTGGCAGCCTTTGGGTAAGGACTTTCTGTGGCCATTGCATTCTCTCTTTATTTGGGTACAACTGTGAAGAATTTGTCTTATTTTTGCTAGATGCTATCCAATGTTTTAATGGTATTTCGTAGAAATAAAGGTGAAAATGTTCTATGGCTGCATAGAAAAAGAAAACCCAGATGGCTTGCTTCGTGCATTACTTAGCTGTCCTGTTCCAATAAAGTCAAAATTACCTGAAAACCTTGGAGTATCCCTTCTCAGTTTTTTATTTGATGGTTTCAATATGCCTGATTTCTTTATTTCAAGGATGTTGAATTAAGGATGTATATAGTTGGGAAAGAATTTTAAATAAAGTTTGGGCTCAAGAAGACTCCAAACCAAGTTCATGGATCTGCTTAGAGGTTAACTGCTTTTCATAACATGTGAGAGGAATTTGGTATGAAGTGACAGAAGTCTGGGTATCAGGCCTATTCTAAAGATACGAAGCTGCAGTCACTGCTCCGTTGTGTTCTCTGAGTGTCTGTGCATCAGGATTTGCAATTGCTGCAAATTCAGAGTGCCCACACTTCGTGTGCACTGACTAGGCAAAGTGCAAATAAAACTAAGACAGACTTCGGATACTTCTGGATGACAGAGCAAGGGAGGTTTTGGCAGATGGTATCCAGGTGTGCTTGGAGTGCCTGTGTATGGTATGTGATGCATGCACGAAGAGTATGTGATGCTTATGTTCAACTTCAGCCTATAATTACATCATGAGGTCATTATCTGATACCTTTAGTTTAAAACTGTCAGTTTTAAAATACGGGTAGCTTGATGGGTAAAATTGTGGACCACATCACCCCACGGTCCAATCCCATTTGAAGCAAAATAAAGGCTACAGAACAAGGAAAGACTTAGAGCACTTGTATTATGTACTGCAGTGAAGTACCAGCTATTGTGAAATTACCTTTATTGTGGTGAATGTCTATAGCAGACTTCCTTTCCCCAAAAAGCATATTGAGAAGATGTTGTTGTCTCAACTCTCAGAAGAGCTTTCCAAATTAATTTTTAAAATCTAAGCAATTAATTTACTTATTACGTTACATTTATGTAAGCTATTAAATGTAAATGCTTCACTTTCAAGGGAAACCTAAATCATTTGTACATTGTGGTATAATTGTTTTCCATTAGAATCAGAAGAGTTTCGGGTGAGGCTTTCTCCCACAGAGTCAGTATGCAGCCCCTCTTCTTACACACCCTGGTGTGGGTTTTTCCATGAACACTTTTTGCTCTTTAGTTATTTGTTGTAATTATCAAGTTCATTTTTCTCTAATAGATGTGATTAAGTATATTTAGCACTGTGTAATGAGTTTTCTGCCTGGTTGCATTCTGGCTAATAAGGAATTCCTCAGAGTCTCTTCTGACAGCTGCTGTGGATCCCAGGTTTGTGCTGCCACAAGAGACCTCTTCCATGAATTGCTAACATTAGAGAAATTAACTCGGTTAGACTAACCATAAAATCCGGGCTGAAATTTGATTACTAATAGATCTTGTGCTAGCTTTCAGCAGCACCGATATTGTGGTGTTCTCTTGCACAGAAAGACCCACAAAAAATCATCACAATTCAAAAATACTTTTGCATTCACACATAGTGAGTATGTAAACTTCTTTGTGGAGGCTGTACTGATTAAAAGAAAAAAAAGGTTGAAAATAATACTGCCAATAATTGTTCAGTGTTCTTGTTACAGTAGGGTTTGGGGTTTTTTTAGCTCGTATGATCCATCTGCTAACTTACCGGTCTAGGGATAATGGTTTTGTTATCCATACTACTTCCTATTATTATACCAGCTCCCAAATTTGTGAGGCTGAAAATGATGGGAGCAATCTGTACTTGGTGATGCAGTGCTGTGGCTGAGTTGCTTAGCAACAGTGGCTGCAGCCCCTGCGCCCGCTCTCCGGAAGGGGGATACAGAGACGGGGAGATGGAATAAATACACCTTCAACGGGGCTGACTTGAGGAGGGAATGATAAAGATTGGAAGTTATTTTTCTGCCAAGTGCCAGTGACTGTGAGAAAAGTCTTCTCTAAACAGGTCCTGTGAAAAAGGAAAAAAATGGAAAGCGGTCACTTGACTTTCTGAATTACTGGAAGAGAATGAAAATCCAGCGGTAAATGGGTTTTCTTGCTAACTGTGAGCCTGTGCTGCATTACGAGGTCTTTTCTACTGTGGTGCATAATCGTTACAGAAAATGCGTAATCATAACCATGTGTCTTCTATTTATCACTACAATTGAGTACCAAATTCATGGAGAATAGGGATTGAAAATTAATGCCAAGTACCTCTTAAATTCCCTGCTGGTATGTTAATTACATAAAGACTGTTCATAATAGGGTTAGTGGTAATGTAATAAATATGGATGGGTCTGCAGTTTTAAATTCTTTTGAGATCTGAACAACTCTACATTTAGGATCACACAGTATTAATTGCTAGGAACTGTATTTCAATCCTCTTCTGGTTTCCAGTCAAATATTTTACAAAGGCTTGTGTGATTACTGAAGTAACACAGTGTTCAGTGTTATTTTCAGTTCCGTATATCCCACACCCTCAAGCCTTTGGAAATCATCTGTGCTTGAAGCCTCTCTGTAGAGTGAGGTATCACTTTGCCACGAAATTTGGTACAAAATATCAGCCTTTAGGAAGCATAAAATGTAGAAGGGAGTAGGAAGGAAGTTGATGCAGATATACCCAAGTTTGTTAAGGGGCTCTTATCTGCAGTCACCAGCATCACACGGGATTTTTCCAAGTGCAGGTTGTTGCTGCTAGTCAGTGCTGCTTTGCAATTAGTGTGGGAGCACCTCGATAAGGTGGATACATAGGAACTAAGAACAGATAACATAAATGCAAACAAAGAAATTTCAATCTTTTAACCTCCTTTCTACTTGTTTATTTCTGAACTGACTCTTAAGCAAGCGAGCAAAACAGGTTTGCTTTTTTTGGTTCCTTTGCAGGAAAATTATGTCTAGAAATTTAGAAAGACCTAATTATTTAAGATTTTGTATTGCTTCACTTCCGTATTTTGCAAATGGTGCTGCGCTCATCATAAGCCTGGTCCTAAAATTCATCGTAAGGAAGACACTGCTTATCATAAAAGCAGAGGTTTTGATCTAAGTGGGAGTCTGGGCTCATTTTTAGAAGGTCAGATTGATAGACAATATCTCACAGTCTAGATAGTGACTCTATCAAACTAATTCTTAAACACATAGTAGTACAATGAATTATTCCTGTCTTGGAAGTATGGTTTATGACCTTTCTGCCCCAGGTATTATTGCTGATTATTATCTGAGAATGGTTAGTAGCGTGCTTTTTGTTTCACTGGGTTTTGTGGTTGATTTGAGTTTTTTTTATTTTAACTCAGATTTGTTTTTTAAGCAAATCTGTTTTATGAACCACTTAAAACAGCAGATGTATGATAAAATAAATTTATCTTACAGCATGGTAATAAAGAAATGCCCTTCACCTTTCTTTTCTTCTAGAGGTTATTGTTTAAACTAGTATTTCAGGTTGTACAGATAAATATTTCTGTGGCCTTTTGCTTTCCTTTTTTTTTTTTTTTTTTTTTAACACCAATTTGCAGAAAAGTGTGAGCATTTTGGAATATTTTAATTTATTTTGCAAAATCTACACTTGGTAACTGCCAGCTTTTCAAAAACAAAATGGTAGAATTCTTCATACGAGGCTGCATAAAAGATGGACCTATTTTGTATATAGAATATTGCCTGTCCTTTAGATCTATGTGTTTTGCTTATGGAATAAACCAAAGTAGGAGAGATAAACTAATATTTTGTATAAGCTCAGCCAGACAATACACATGATAAAGATGTTTCATCTTCTTATGTATGCAGAAAATATGAAAAATTGTAGTTTACACATATTTTCTCAATTCAAGTGTAAAATTGGGCCCCCAGATTGCCCTGGGCCACGGTGGTTGTGTTAAAGAAGCACTATTTACCTAGCAGCTGAGTGAAAAATGATCAGAATATTAGACTCATCTAGGCCACATTAAGGAGCCATTGCATTTCCCGACAATTTTATGCTATCTCAATATGAAAACAGAGCAATTTCAGCTCATATCAGGTTATGATCGGCAATTACAGTTGCATAATTCACCTAGTCGTCTCTTTTCAGGGCCTTTATTTTCCCTCTTGGTGACATTCCTGAGAAAGTGCCTGATAAAAATGTCATATATCATCCTGGCTTTAAAACTCGTAAGGGGGTAATCTGCTATGCCTTGCTGAGCCTATATTCATCACTAGATTTTTGACTTGGAGGGGTCATGACACTCATAATTTCCTTTTTGATATTGTCCTCACTAGATATGACAAGGGGCTGTAAAAGCTCCGTTGTAGGCTGTGGTTAAGAGCTGTTCCAGTGGGGCTCATCACCAGCAATAACAGTGCATTACTGGGGATTGTGCAGTACTTGGCCGTTTCGAAGATAATTAGATTTGATGTCAACATTTCTTTATCACCTGCATCCTTTTGTGCATCTGCGTGTCAAGTTGTTATTTCCGGATTTATTAGCACCCTCAGAGCTACTATCTATCTGTCAGCCTGTGTGGTGTTTGTGTTGACAGTTGTAAAGTTAATTACTAGTACTAATGAGCATCGGGCTTTTGGTGGACATGGCATTTTGGGCATTTAAAACTGTAATTAGATTTTTTTTTCCTTTGTGTACAGCCACAGGAAAAATGCAGAAAAAGAAAAAGAAACTGAAACCGAGCACCCTGACCTCAAATCTCCATCTCCAATTTGACATTGTTTGCGGTATCTCTAATTCAAAGAACTCAGGCAGCTTTGTCTGCTTTATGCTGCATTTTCTTCTCATCATTAACTCCATGAATATTTGTTTTATCATGTCATCCAAACCAAGATCTTAAGGGAAAAAAAAGTTTTGTTTTCAGATGACTTTATTGCAAGCATGTCCAGATAGCATATGTATCAGCCGTTCCTTTTTCTGTAAAAGTATTTGTATTTTAGCCCACAGACAATACAAGTATTGTGGCTAAAAATAAATTTGTAACAACATCAAAATTAGCCCATATTCTGATTCTTCTGCTTTTAATATAATAATGTATTAAACCCAGTGAACACATAGACACTTCTTGTTTATTATACAATTGTAAATCTGGAGTAATTTCAGTGAAGTGGGATTAACAGAAATGTAACAGAAAGAAGAATTTTGATACTTATTTGCCTTGCATACGTGTTAAATTTCCTATCCTGTAAATCATATTACTAGCTCTTTTATGTGATGTTCCAAGTAACATATAACTCATAGGATTTAGAATAATGGCACTTATATGTGACATATACTTTATGTAAGTATATTGTTTATTCCACTGCTGCAACTAAGAACCACTCCCTTGCTGCTGTTTCTATTTGCTTTCTATTTATCATTATCTGCCATTTTGTTAAACAACTACCCTTCCCAGACATAAATCATCTGTAAAAATACTCTGGCTCAGAGAAAATTTCACCCTGGCACTGAAATGATGAGATAACCATTTTCATCTCTTGTTGAAGCATTGAGATTTATTGGGCTTTGATGGGCTACAGACCAGACATCATTCTCTGCGAAACAGACTCCCACTTGCATTTATTCTTATTGCATTTAGCAATTCAAAATGGAGCTCCCGAAGTCCCTGCAGAGCCCCTTCCCAGCTTAGGTGGGGCACAGGACGTCAGTGTTATTACTTTGTATTAGATAAGGAACGGACACATACTGAAGCATGTGGTGATTCAGATGATTTTTTATTTCCGTTTAGCAGTGATGACAGAATGTCATAGTGAAATGACTTCAAAAGTCATTTTTCCCTCTGCCCTGGTTCTGCAGCCTTGTCCCTCGAGGGCACTTCCATTGTACAGTTATATTAATTCTGCTAACTTTCAGACTTCATTGCTGACAATAGGCCTTTTGGCTTTCTCAGACTATTACATTAAATTTCCCATCAAACCATGTCAGCCTCTGAGGTCAGAGATTCCAGGAGAAGCTTTAGATATTTTGCCTTTTGACTTCATGGGCAGGTATTTCTAAATTGCTTTTAGCTTTGTTTTTCCAGTGTCAGAAATCATATTGAACCTATCTGAGAACTCAGACAATGAGTGTTTGTCAGGTGAAGGACAAATGGTCCGAGGGGTGGGGAGGGTGTGCACGGACACCCAAACACGTGTTTGCTGGAACACTCCTGTCCTTGGTCGTGGCAGTGTCAGCGAGGGTCGGCTACCCTTGGTCCAGCTGCATTTCTCAAGGCAGCAGTGCCTGACCATGCGTTTCACACACACACCCTGGCTCGTTCGCTAAAGGTTCATCTTCCGAACAAAAGGCTTTTGTTTTATCTCAGTGTGCTTTTGATTCTCTCTAGTTTTGCTACTCTGCAGTTTGTTTGGCATTTTTACAGGAAAAATGGGTGTAACAATCTTCAGTTCACAACTGGGGAAACTGAGGCACAGAGAGATGAGCTGATATAGCAAGGTGATGAAAGGGCAAAAACACAGAGACCGTCCTTCACGGAGTCCTGTCCACTGTCAGTGTCTGGAAACAGCTACCTTGAGGGTGTTTTGAAGAATTGAAGTACTGTAGACTTGAATAAAGCAGAATTTATTTGCATAAAACATGGTTCGTGTAAGAATCACTGAAATCTTAGATTGTACTATGTGACCGTGAAGTAGTTTTTAGATTATTGAACAAGTTTTGCTGCTGAAGCATTCTTTTTCTCTGTATTTATCAAGATTCTCAGCCTTCTTCAAATAATATATAAAGTGTATATAAATATATAACTTGATGCACTTTTTTTTTCTCCTTGGAATGATTTTACATTGTGAGAGGGGAAAAAAGTTTTTAAACCAGCACTTGTCAAATGAAATTTTAAATTTATCACGGATAAACACTGTGTTGAACTGGACAATATGTTATTTTAAAAAAGGTGTTACTGCGTGCAGAATACAATTAAGTAAAAAATGCAACAGAATTATAGGAAAAAAACCCAGGCTTTCATTGATGGAAAAACACATGAAAAAATTAAGAGCATGGTTGGCATATAGAAATCAGCAAAAATCAGTGTGTGCTGATTTTTAGCCACTATTTTGAATTTGTAATCAAGGTTTCTATATTTTGAAAATAGGAATTCTTCAGCGTATTCTTCCCCCAAAAGTCTATTATTTAAGAAGGCGAATGAAGAGATTTTTCACAGAAAAATATTTCACCCTGAAAGCAAACTCTGCTCCTTTTTTTGGTGGTAATTTTAAAGTACCAAAATTAGAACTGTCTTAATTCTTAGCTGAGGTTTACACCCGTAGAGGAGAATGTGTGCATGTGTGTGCAGAATAACAGGCGGGTGGCAGGGCTGGAGAAAGATGAGCTGGGGAAGGCAGTGTCGATGTGTTACTACCTGCTTGCAGCCATAAGGCCGGGGAATCATTTGTGACACTCTGGGGACAACTTTTGTCACCCTGACAGTAATGCTGTTATGCACCAGCTTGACACACAGGAAGAATCCATAAAGACAGATAAGTAACTGTGAAAGTGGCTGGGGATCAGCCTGAGTGCTACCACTCACCTGCAGTGACAAATAGATAGTCATGAAGGATTGAAAATCCTGCCCAACACGGAGATATGTCAGTCCAAAGCCAGAACGCTGCGTGGTTACACGGAGGTTGTAGTAAAAATACACATAAGGCACATGCACAGAAGGGCCCCCAGGCGTAAGTATGAGAAGGTTAACTTCAAAGTATGTTAGTTCTTCTTTGTAGCTTTTTTTTTCTTAAGAATACTTGATGTCTTTCACAATTGGACCAAATTCTTATATTAATTGCAATTGATTGGGCTAATTCCTGCAATTTTAATTGAAGTAGGTATATGTTAACATTGGTGTAATGAAAATGAGAATTTGGCAAGTGTGGTTTTTGTGGGAGCCAACGGGTCTGTTTCCAGGTGTCATTTTTTTTTTAGTAATTATTTTATACCGATAGAGGTCCCCATCTGCAAATCCAATGGGGAAACTTATGACTTAAGAAATACATTCTGCTTTTAAAAATACTGTACTTTAGCTGTTGCAGTCAACCATAAGTGCTAAAAATCAGTGCCGAACTGTTTGCTGCTTGTTGTGTTCAAAACTGTGTTAAGTCCTACTGCAAATGCATTTCTTTTTGTAAAAAAAAAAAAAAGAAAAAGTGATTTGCAGCCTAAAAAATATTTTCTAGAAAGCTAATGGTAGTTTTATTGCTTTTTTGGTTTGTTTGTTTAAGACAAAGGGATGTAATCTAACCTCGAAGGCCACTTCTGAATTCAGTCGCTCTTTCGTGACTTCTGTTTCATTATTCATGTTTGATAATTTGAAGTTTATTTCTCAGGAAAGAAGTGAGTTACAACCAGACAGATGACATGCTTGAGTTTCTATTTTGTTTACTCTGTAATCTCTGCTTTTCTCCTTTTCTTCTCAGTCTGGCCACTGGCTTTCACTTTTAAGGAACTTCCCTTTGTAGGCAGTCTCTGAAGTAATTTTCATCCCTAGAAGAGGGACTAAAAAAACCTGTCAGCCATACATTTTCTTACATCCCACATGCTCAGGATTATTTTTTTTCCATGTGTTTTCTTCTTTTCTTCCAATCTGCAAGTTCCTTGTTGTGTCCTCAGTTCCTTTGCATGCTGGCAGCTTTTGAGCAGAGTCTGCAGAGCTCTGAGGTGGTGCCTGCTCCCTTCAATCCCGTGCGGTGCCGAGCTGGAGCTCAGCAGGGTGCTGATGCTCAGCCTCGAGTGCCAGTCCCAACCTCCTTTCTGAGCACTTCCACATATCACATGCACATCCCTTTGAACTATTTATTTCATGCACTATCAGTTTCTTTTTAATTCTTTGCCTCTTCAGCATAGTGTTGGGCACAGACTGCCTGGATGGTTTGTGCAAGGTGGGGCGTGGTGCATTTGGCCTCCTGCCCACGTGATCTGTGCTGACTTTCTTCCAGTCACCCTCTTCTTGAGCTGCTCTGGCACGGGCATTTTGTTGTCTTGATAATGCCCTCCTCAGGAGACCCTGAAGAATAAGAGTTTGGGTTAGCTCGACGATCAGTCCCAGTAATGACGAGTCACATAATGAGCTTTTGTGCAGTAAGATACACTGGTCATCATTATCAGCACTTTCAAACTACTTAGCAAATACCTAGCTGGCTTCTCCATTGCTATATTTTATTTGAAGCACAGATAAAATAAACCTAATAAGCCCAAACGGCAAACCCTAATAAAAAGATTTTAAAACCTATTTCCTCCTTTGTCCCCTGCCCCTTCTCAAGTTCCTTACCACAGAGTGCTTTTTAGGCTTGAGTCAGAACATCTGTACCCCACTGGATCTTCCCCCTTACATTCCTGCACTGTTTTATCCTTTTCTGTTTGTTTTGTTCTTTTCTTTCCTTTTGCCCACCTCTTGTGGTAGAGTACCTGTTCAGACAAGCCTTCCATTGCTTGCAGGTCTTCTCTTGTGCACTACCAGCCTGGACAAGTGGTTCTTTTTCTTTACCTGCTTCCTTCTTGTCCAAGGCTATAACAAGCTTTGCCTTTGTTAAGAATTATGTGTAGCCACTTTAGCCTAGTCTAAGACCTTTTTTCTGATTTTTTTCTAGTTGTTACAGCAATTTGGAGTACCTAGAGAACAGTTTTACTGTAAGAAATGTCTCAGGAGAAAAAGGAATTTATAAATTTGGGTTAAACAGACGTTAGTTGACCTCAGAATTTTTGGAGCGATGGTGTCATCCCCCCTGCTGAGGCCTGGCCCAATCCTCAGATATACATTTTTAGCTTCTTTAAGACCATTTCTAATGTGTTTTCAGCTTCTATTTTTGAGCAGGTAGGATTTGTATTTCCATTGCAATCTTCAACAGTAAAGCCTTTTTTAAGAAATCAAGATGCGTGTCTTATTCAAATATAGGAATTATTTAATAAACATGCAGCAAATACTCTGAAATTTTTATAGTAAGAATGAGAACAGCAGAATCTAACTTCCCATTTTACCATATTTTTGCTATGTTACAATTATTTGAGCTAGTCAAAATTAAGGTCAAGTACTTCTTCACCAAAAAGTGCAATTTTTACAAAGCTAAAGCTTCCCATGATAAATGTCTCTGTTTTATTAAAACAAAATCTGCTTAATTTTGTATGATTTTGATGTAAAGTTCAGGCTTTTGATTATTCAAAAAAAATTTAATTTTGTGGCACTCGAAGTCACCTTCTAGAAGGGTAGATCAAACTCCCATTTTATTCAGTTTGTTCAGCGTCTTGGCAAAAATACTATGTCTTTGATGTATTTTGGACTTTATAAGGTAAAGCTGTGTAATGGCCTGTAGGAGTTAAATGACTGCTGAATAAATTATGGGAGATGTCAACTCATCCCAAGGGATGAGTGAACGTGAACGTCAGGCTCACCTGCCACAAGTCCCATCAAGCTGAACGTCACCACAAAGAAAACAGCCCAGTGTGCTGCTGACTAAAAACCAAGGGTTTCAGCTCAGTTCTACGAATCAGAGTGAGTTTTGCAATTTGGAATTATTTGGCCATTATTTGATGAAATAAATGCAATACATAAAAAAGCAATGGAAATTTCAAAATTTCCTCTGGCACGGAGATTTGCAGTTTCACTCAGCTTATGTGCAATACGCCACTGGCAAAGCAATTCCATTCTATAGTCAATTGCTCTTGTTGGTTGAACTGAATGCTAATGCAGGAGCTTTTATCTCATTCGAAACATATTAGCCAGAACCCAGAGAGCAAGAGGATACTGCCAAAAGGTGTCTTGCATTGACAGCAAAACTTCTAACTTTGGAGCTCGTCTCTCCTATTTCCATTCTAATCTTGGCTTTGATTTGGGTAAGGAAAATACAGTTGTTTCCTGTCACTGCCTAGGAATGCCGTAAAAAAAAGTTTGTTTCACATTTTCCTTCTCTTTTTGTAGTGCCTCTACCCAGAAGGTACATAATTACTGCAGTGTTTATGTTTTGAATGGTGTTAAAGCAGTATTTGTGCTTTACTACCTCATGGATTTGCAAAGCGTATTGGAAGACACTTTTTATACTGTATTCCATGCACTCATGAAAAAATCGAATGTAATAATTCGATGGATTGGACACATATTGCTTAGCCAAGATCTTTTTATTACTGAAGTTTGAATCTCACAATGAATACCTCTTCAGACTGGGCTGGAAATGAGTAGAATGGTGTGGTCATTTGTCATCAAGAGATTGAAAATGATAGGCTTAGATAAACTGAAATTCAGTTTGTATGATGATTGCTGCATCTCCCTTTACTAACTGTGATTATTCTGTATATTCTTGGTGATTGCAAGCAGACTACATCTACTTTTGTATTTTCTTCTTTAAAAAAAAGAAGTAGATCTTTTTAGCAAATATCCGTACTAAACTCAGGTGTCCAGTGCTATTGGCTGATACACTTTCTTCAGGCACAGTGTAAGTTGGGCTGATGGGAAAACAGTACAATCCAGGAAAAACATTTCATCTTTGACTGGCTTGATCCCAGCTAGGGAATGTTTACTGTGCTCCACTGACTGCCATGACACTATGTGAATTTATGTTATTTAGTGTCAGTTTCAAGGTTACTATAAAATCTAAATGGAAAAAAAATGTAGGTTGCACCCTCCCTGGAAAGGCAATGTGTTAGTAATTTAATGGCGGGAGACTTACAAGGCTAGAGGGTTTTCCATAACACTCCATTTTTTTGCCTCTATACACAAGGAAATAATGCCTTGAGCCATTGTGCTTAGTCATCTGCTGCAAAGCTCAGTATCCAAATTTTTTACTGTCCATGCTAATCTAGGGTTCTTCCAGAAAGGAAGAAGCATCAATTGGAATCAGGAGAGTCTGGATTGTATTTGTTTCTAAGCTTGCTGATCATTTGATACTTCAAGCTGCTTTGTCGACCATCTTAAGCATTTACTGAAAGACAGCTCAAATCATGATTTTTTAGTTGAGTGGGTCTATAGTCATTGTCTAAAGAAGGTACCAATGGGGTCAAGTGTAGCCGATTTATTATTTATTATACAAGTGACAAGGATAGCAGATTTATGATTTTTTTTTTTTAAATCACCAAATTTGATATGTTGGCTACTATAGGCCTTTGTGGTTACTATAGGCCTTACTATAGTTCCTGATTAGTAAAGTAGTTATCTGTGAAATGTTTCTACTAAGAATGCCCGTGTCCAAGGGCAGGGAATGGAAGGAAAGCTGGATTTGTGGGGCTTTAATCAGAGAGACCCACGGTGGTTCCAAGCCAGTAGGACATGGGGTGGTTGACAATTCAGGAAGAATGCTGTCCACTAAATAAGCAATGTGGGCACAAAGAATTGTTTTGCAGGAATTTTTAACAGGAATTCAGGTTAGGAAGACACCACACGTGTTCTACTGCAGAGAAGGCTGGAGTTGTGCACAGAAGCAGGAAAGTCACAGTGTTATGAGAAGGGCTTACAGAGGTCAAACCCTCCATTACAAACTGAATAGATTGTAAATAATACATGTAGGTCACAGACATATCTCTTTTTCCAATGATTAATTATGCAAATCTGGTATTCTATCTCAGGTCAGATCTCTGACCATGTAGTTTGCTCCTTTTTGCGGAAAATTTCTGACTTCTACTCTCTCCTCCCTAAAAGGAGCTACTAGTTAAGTTTCAGAACTTTCAAGCTGCATTTTTTGCTAATATATTTCAAGCAAAGTGCCTCTTATGGGCTTATCTGCTATTTTTTTACATTAAAACACAAGCAGAACTCAACCAGCTTGAACAGGTTGAATGCCACATCTGTGCAGAAGATATCAGCACACTTATTTATGGCTCAAAGAAACAGAGTCTAAATTAAAGCAGCTATTGCTATAGAATGGATAAGCGGCCATTATGAATTATCCTTAATTATAGCGATTTCCTAAACTAATAAACCTGCTAAATCTTTTTTGCAAAGGTTAGTTTACACAGTGCATATAAAATCCGCATGTGCTACGCATCAACCACCAGCTGTCTGACAGTGTGTTGCTATTGCAGTGAGTGTTCACATAAATTTTATGTTGGTTATATTAACAGTCAGTCCATATCACTACCCACAGATGCCAGTAGACATAAAAATTGCTCTCCAGTGAGCCTAAATATCCCTAGAAGCTAGTTGTGTCTAATGTTCCATGTAGTATTTGTACGTGAAAGCAGCAGATTGAAAAGTTATTTACAGATGAATATTTCAATCCAGTTAGTTCATATTGGCCTACTTAGGCTTCTTTGCTGGTTTATTTGTATGCTAAATAATTCACTAAAGGTTCTTGTTTACTTTCAAAAGTAGTTTCTATGAAATGCAAACAACAGAGCCAACTTTAGGTGCTCTAAAGGCTAAGCAGCCCTGTTTTAAATGCAGGCCAGAGCTATGGACAGCATCTTGCAGATGGGCTGTCACTCGCAGTTTTACCCTTTTAATTGCTGGGTCTTTAAAGAATTTACTGGGATTTGATGCTTTAATATGAATACTTTGCAATAATGGGTTATTTTTTCTTACTCAAGCCTTTTCTATGGAGAAATGTGAAGTCCTTCAGGGTCTTCCCATTAAGCAGACAGAGCTGGCATGTTGTGGGCTAGTTAGATGCATTCTTGACAGTGCACAGGACTAGCAGGTGCAGTAGATATGTGATTCCTCCTGCTGCAGGACATAAATATATTTTCATATGAATGTCTATGATCTAATGTTTGCATACCATTTGTTGTATACTTTGATTTCTTTATTAATCAGAGCACTGGACAAATGCAGCCATTATCTGTTCCTTTACTGAGATACAGGAACTTAGCAACACTCCTAACACAGCACTGTCTACATCACAGTGTTCATCTGTGTGCTAACTTTTTTATTTTATAATATTGATTTTATCATTTTTACTGTTTGTAGTAGGAGTTGCTTTATTGATATTTACTCTACCCCTCTTTGTGCAAGCGCTGAGGAATACTTTGTTGCAGGTATTGACACACATTTGCTGGTTGCTTCACCAGCATCAGCTTATTTCACCCAAATGGTATTCAGATGCTGTAATTGTTTCTTGCTATTGATTTTAGATTGCGTTTATAACATGCTTCCGGAGACCATGGCACACATGCTGAGTCTGGCTACAGCTTTAGTTCAGCCTTTTCAACAAGAATGTAAATCACGGATATTAAAATTGCAACACCGTAACGTTTTAAGTCTTGATTTGCTTTTCAAAGCTCTCTCAAGAAAGATGGAGACCAGTCAGTTCTTGATAGATTTTGAAGGAGTATCTTACTGCTTCCTAAAGAATTCTAATAATGAATATTCTAGCATAATACTAGGGATGATGTACTGTCAATGCTGATCTATTTTTGTACAAATACGTCATTGCTCAGGCATAGGTTCACAAAGACATTTAAGAGTAAGTGATTTTGTTGCCTGCATGTCCTACCATTTGTAAAATGAGTACATTTGGGCAAATCTTATCTTCAACAATTACTCTAGGTGGGTGTAGAGTGCAACATGCCTTCTGCAAGAGTTTCTGTAAGGAAAGTGTGATTTCACTTACGCTCAAGTCCCACTCAGTCTTTCCACAGAAGTCTTTATTAATAAGTTGACCTGCCAAAGTGCCATGGAGGCACAAGCACGGTGGCATCTCCCAGGGAATGAAAACCCCAAATATAAATGAAAATAATTTCACTAGGAAATACCCGAGGATGAGGTAGAAGCTTATGATATCACCTAAGAAAGTTAACCAGTAAAACATGCATAACATGTCTAGTGACTCTTATCTAGTATGTTTTTATTTATTTATTAGCCAACAGCAGTAGACCAAAATTACAAGTTTAGATAAAATTTGGAAACTTGACATCATGTTCCAAAAAAATCAGAGTAAATGTAGGTGCTATAAAGTATAGGAAAATTTCTTCTCTTGTGACCCTAATGTATGAGATGGCTCCTGATTTGTTACTCATTTAACTGGTGGTGCATTTTGCACAGCAAGTGCTGTGTTCCCATGATGGTATAACTTTACGTATCTATAGAACATCTCTTTGAAGAACTGAATAGTAGCTTTTAAAATTCATTTGCATACTTGTTTTTGAAAACTGAGTTGCATTTTAATAAAAAAAGGGTGGTACATTAAATACAGTTAAAAACAGAATCCCTAGGGAGGTTCATGGGGGTTTGTACCAAAAGTACAGATTGGTACAATTGGGCAGATTTGAAAATTTCTCTTGCATGAAGAAAAGTTTTAAAAGAAGCATTTCATAAACATGCAAGAGTGTACGTTTATGTAGAGGGAAGCTTCATTACACGGGGAATTAGTTTTCCCGAAAAATGACTTGAACACTGTTGATACTAAAATACAAAACCCATTTGCCAAGATATCAGCAATCAAATGCAGTCCTCGTATGACTGCACCAAGTAAAAAACTTGGCCCCACTGTGTTATCTGTGAGTAAAGACAAATCAGCAGTTCTTCTACAGCAGACAGGCAAGGAAAAAAGCCATTATGAAATATTAGTGAACATGTCATGAGACATCAGTAGTTTGCAGAAGCTGTCCCGTTTGTCAGTGCTGCCCTAGTTGCTTAGAATACATCTATTTAGAAAAAATTCTGTGTGATTTTTATATGTAAAAAGACCCTGAATTCATTCTAACTCATTGAGAAACACAAGTGTTAGGAAAGGAATTAAATTGCATGCTTTGTATTTAGATGAGAATGTAAGTGTTTTGCAAGTGTACTAAATATTTGGAATGCAGCATTTTAGGGTGGAGAAACTGTGGCATCTTCAGAGTGATTCTCATCTTTTTGCTTCCTGAGAGCTTTTCCTGAATTCAGGCGAGGTTTCCTCTGGGCAGAGAGCTCAGGACTGGGCTCCGTCATCGCCAGTTAATTGGGCAGAAATCTGAAAATGGCAGTGTTTGAAAGAAGTGTGTGTATGAAGGCAGACAGGCATCCTGCAACAACTAATTCACCCACATAGCACATCTTTGAACTGTCTAAGCCATAGCTAACTGTTTACATGCTACCAACAAGAGTAAATACTCTGAACAGAAGGAAGAGACAGAGTTGCTGTGAATACAGAAAAAGATTACAAGACAGCCCATCTGCTAGAGAGTACCTGTCACCTCCAGTTACAAGCTGGAGGCAGCCCTGCCTCAGAGCAAGTAGGGAGACCAGTTTATTATTCAAACAGGAGAGAGGGAGAAGCTAACTTAGACCTCCACTTTCTGTCTGATATAGTGTCAAAATATCAGTTTCAGGGAATTTTGTGGACGGAATAGTGAGAATAGGTTGAGTCTAAACACTAACAAGAAAATAGCTAAAAGAACTGCTCCAGCAGAGCTAAATGGCTCTTCTGGCTAATAGCTGTGCAGGGGATTGAACACCCTGGCTCTCAGGTGTAAACAAGAATTCTGCCAAGGAATGTACTACTGGCAACAAGGATGAGAATTATATTAATAGCTAAGGCAATCTTGTTGTCCTTAAGAATCCTAATTATAATAATTTTAAAAACGATCACCTGGTTGTCATTGTGCTGCAAGCCTGACAAAGGCAGTTTTAGAGGGCCTTAAGTTAAGCCACGTAATTTCCTTTTCTCTTTGGAATACCTATTGTTTTTATATATATATAATAAAGCAGGGATTGGAATAGCTGTTGTCTTTGGAAACCTGTTCTTAGTGTCCACAGCCAGGTCAAGTTTCCCTCCTTCCATTACCATTGTCAAGACCAGGTAGGGTGCTCACAGGTAGTTTTCACTGCTCTTACAATGTGTGAGGAACCAATTTAATTTTTACTTATGCCTCAACATTGTCCGATTTTAATTCACGAACTGTGGGTTAAGAATCCATTTTCTGACAGCAGGTGGAAAATCACTAGAGCTGTACACCGTGTGCTGAGAGCCCTAACGTGTGGCACGCGTAGAGGTCAGCTAGCACGTGTGGCGGGAGTGGAGACCGCCGACATTACAGTCTAAGCAGGCAAGCCCTTTAGAAAATGGAGGGAAGCTCTGTCTCTGCGGAGATTTCGCCTGACAGCCAGTCAGGGGAGAGAAAACTGCCACCACTGGGCTGCAGGTGACTCCCCTGAGAGGCGGGGAAACGCCTGCTGCTAGGGGACAATTTCTCTGAGTGGCCAGTGGTTGTCCTCAAGGGATAGGACTATGTGAGGAGCCTTAGCATCTAAAAAGCAATTAAATGAGTCATAACTGGGTCCCATCCGGGTTTTGGTTCTCTTGTCTACTTGTTCATCCCCTTTTATCTCCTGTCCTTATCCTGCCTGCACTGTGTGTCCCTGCAGTCTACCCTGCTTGTCCCTGCTTGCCTTCCCCGTCCACACCTGTTCTGTCTACCCTGCTTCACCCCTCCACAAGCCTGCCCGCCGCTGCCCACAGCAGCCTGCTGCTTCCCGGAAAAACCTCTTCAATCCGTGCCACTTACGGCTGTGAGGACCTCTATCCCAGTGCCAAACTGCCTTTAGGCTTAGGCTTAGGGTTAGGCTTGAGAGAGCCAAAGAGCCTACAAGTCCAGGAACAGGGGGGCTGGAAAGGGCGTGCCAACGCCGTCCCAGCAGGGCCCCAGCATCGCTGCTCCTCTGTCTTTCTGAGCTGGAAAACCGATGATATTGGGTCTGGGTTAAGGGCTAGGGCTAGGGTTAGGGTTAGGGTTAGGGTTAGGGTTGAGAGAGCCAAGGAGCCTAGAGCTCCAGGAACACTGGGGCGGGAAAAGGCCTGCCAAGGTGATTGCGGCAAGGCCCCATCATCTCTGCTCCTGCACCTTTCTGATCTGGGCCCCCCACAGGGATGGGCACCTCGGCCCCGGTGACAAGCTGCCCTGTGACTTAGGCTTAGGCCTCAGAGAGCTGTAGAGCCCACAGCTCCAGGGACACTGGCACTGGAAGAGGCGTGCCACAGGGATCCCTTCAGCACCCCAGCATTGCTGCTCCTACATCTTTCTGATCTTCACCACCTGATTTAGTCTGTGGATGTCACCCAGGATTCCCGCCCAGTTCCAACCAGGTTTGGTGGGACCACCCACTCACACGCCAGTCGATTTGGTCACAAGGCTGGCGGAAGGGAATCTCAAAAAAACTAATGGTTGGTCTTCCCATGGACATATTAGAAAAGGTGGTATTAGAATGTCGGACAAAACGTGTGAGAAACCAAGCTCAGAGAAATGTATTATGAACCTGAGCACACACCCTTTCAATGACCCAGGCAGGGAAGAAATTGTGCTACCATGGCTCGCAACGTGCGCTCTTGACCTGCTGATTGGAAGCCGATGGTGCATCCTGGGATTCTGGTGGTTCTGTCCCTGTCTTTCTTTTTCTCCCTTGGTATCCCTTTGCACCTCTCTGCTTAATTTTCTCTTCCTCTCCAGCAGGGACACACACCCTTCCTTATCAATAAATGGTTCTCAGATACAATGTTTGCCTCGTTTGTGCTTGATTTCATCCAAGAAATCTGTTAAAAAAGAATCCCCCCCACAATTCCCTTATAGGAGAATGCTGCACAATGTTTTTGTTTTACCTGGTAGCCCTTGGAGAATGGACAAATTGGGTGCAGACATGTAGCAGGCCATCTTGACATTGATTTTTGAAGGTTCATTAGATAAATGCTGACATCATAGATTGATGTCTCTTTAAAACAGTGCCTGGCACAGAACCATTGGGAGAATCAAAAATATCGACTTATCATGTTTGTGCAGGAGGCCCATGGAGATCTCCTGCATTAATGGGTCTATCAATTTAGGTATTCTTTAATTATTCTAATTGTACACCTTGCAGCTGGAAAGTGGCTTTATTAGGACTTCTGGCTAGGTAGTTACACCTTTCAAAGAGAAGAAATAGCGGTGAATTATCTACTGTGTCATCACATCTTGAATTGTTCATGGGGATTTTTAGTTTGTTTCTTTTTATTATGTGCTAATTTGCCTGTGTAATGTGGCGGTAAAAATGAATAGGGATGCAGTGATGGGCCAATGCAGAGGCCAAAATGCTATGTGGTAGTTTAGAGAAATAGATGCTGGTAAAATAAAGTTGATGGTTTTGTTCGTGTTTAACCCCTCGCCCTGGCACCATCAATAGATTGAAGACATCATTTGTATCTGCAAGTGTTTGTTTAATTAAGACCTCCTAAAAATCTTTGCTATTGATTCATTCCATTATCTTATTGATTAACTGCACTGGATCATGTACTTGCTCTTTAGTGGAAGGCAACAGTTTCAGCCTGCTGTCATTTACCCACAGATGTGAACAGTAAGCAATGTTCAGCATCCATGTCTGCCAAAGTGTCTTGTGTTTTAATGAAGTACTGGCTGCAATTCCCTGTATTACATGAGAAAAGCCAGTTGTCTCCTGCTGGTGGTGTGACCAAGCATAAAGGTTTTCTTCCAGTTATTCATAAAGCAGCTGCTTACCAGGGAATGTTGGAAAGTTGTGCTTTGAATTTCTGTGTTAAAATCTAGATGTTTGAGTCAGAGCAGCAAATTAACACAGATGACCTGCATATCTCATTTTCATGGTTTATAGTTTGTTTCTTTCTGTAGCAGAAAATAATGTAAACCAGGCTTTTTATAATACAATGTCACATTTGTGCCCTGAAGCTTCACCTTGTGGAGTTTTCTGCGTAACCTGCTATTAATATATGCATATATGTGATAAAAGCATCCCACCACTGCCTCTCTGAAGGTTTTTCTCAGGAAAATGATTCAGTAGCAATATTCTGACTGCTCAAGAATTGCACTGTCTGGCTACAGTTGTGCAGCCACATGTGCCCTTGTTTGTCAGCTCTTTGTCTTTTTCTTTTTTTTTTTTTTTTTTAAGAGAAGAATCCTTTCCTTATACCTCTGTGATAGCAGTGTGGCGTGTAGTACCTTATTTTATAATTCCAGAAATGAGTTTCTTGTTGGAAGTGGGAATCCAGCAACTCCAACCTGTGTTGGAAGGGCAGCGCCAAGCTGCCACAAGGTCACACAAGTGTAATGTCCTCGGCTGCTTGCCCACCCCGGGGTGGGCTGAGTGCTGCTCTCAGAACTGCTTGTGCCACCTCTCAGATTTTTAGGGGATACCATTAGTGGCAAGGAAAAGGTGGTGACTGACAGTAAAATTATTGGTAAGTCTAAAGCAAGGAAAAAAAACCCTGCCAAGCATTTTCTCTTTCTGTCCTGACTTTTGAGTGACAGTCTAGATTGGACCAGGGTAACAGGCAGTATTTCAGTGGAAAATTTTAAGACATTATGCATGCTATATTGAGGTGTTCCATAGGAAATAGGGCATATATTCTTTATTTTCACATGCAGCTCACTCTTGACATTTCCAATATACTATAGGTACTGTGGGTGGTCTCCTAGCGAATGCCAGCGGGTTCTTTGCTGCCCTTGTGAAGGAGGGGCTCAGAAACTCTCACCATGACAAAATCACTACTTTTTCCTCCGTTTTTTATATAAAATGAAAATTTCTCCACTTGAGCTGTTCTTAAATTCTATCTCAATTGAGACTTTTGTGTTTAGTTAAGTTTATATGTGTGCTGGCATGCTTTGTTAATTTAAGCCAAACCCGTAACTTTACCTTGGCAGAGTCACTGATTTTGTTGGGTTCCCTGCACCCTATTAAATGAGCTATCACCAAAAAAACATCCAGTGGACAGATGACTCTGTTCTGATTACTTTTCAGGGTCTTTGATGGGAGCAGTTGGTCCTGACTCAGCCTTTTTGATACCTTAACATGGCAATTTTTAGTGCCTCAGGTTATTTGTAACTGCATAAATGCTAAAATTAAATCACAAAGTACAAGTTCTTTAAGCCGTCTCTGAGAAAATGTCGTACAGCTTTTTTTCTACCTTTTTTTTCTGAATCCATTAATGTGCAAATAGTAGGTTCTTCTGTTTGCTGTCATAAATAACTGTAATATTTATGATTTAGGTATGTAATATGTATCATATATGAGAAGCTGCTAGTTCTGGTTCTGGAATTGTGCAAGACGGGGTAGAAAGGACTACCTTGTTACAGGAATTGTCTTTGTTTCACTTCTGGTCGAAAATAATTAATTTTTTCTGTTCATTTAACCCAAATGACTGCATCACTTTGCGGTTGCTGTTGTGGGAGATCCTGGCAATCTCTTAGGTGGCTGGTAATATCCTAGGAGGCTTTGTCTCAGAGCAGATCTAGAACTGAATTTTGTATTTGGTGGGGAATCAGTAGGAACACAAATATTTGCGTGACAGGGCCACAGGAGGCTGAAGGACCAAGGCAGTAGCCTGGAGACATGGGACAGGATGGGACTTGTTCCTTCCTTTGACAGGCCTTTCTGAACTGCACGGGCTTGGCATCTGTGTGATATCCTTTCTGTGCCGTGTTTGGCTTGGCTTTTCTGCTTCACTGCAGTCTGCTCCTTTTCTTAGGTTCTGAGCACTTACTGTGATTAGAGAAGACTCAGCCAGAATGGGCTCTGTGCAGTTCTTACCAGTAATTGAAATAACAGGACAGAAGCTCCACGTGTCCCTTCTTATTTCATCTATGGGTGGGCTGACCAGACCCACTGCTTGCAAATTGCAGTAGATTCACCTTAGATACTTGCACCCTTGGTGGCTTTAGATGAGCTGCAGGAGGTTTTGATGAAGCACAACTACACCGTGTCCCGTCACCTTGTTGAGGGCCTGGTTTACCTTGCCACATCAGAGACACTTTATACTGGGCACTGTTAGATAAACTGTTAGGGGTATCCTGGCTAGCTCAGGGATGCTTGGGGAAGTGGGATCACGCCTTTGGATTGTGAATTAGGCTTTATAAGTTTATGTTCACGGAAGTAAAGAACAGTACAGTTTCAGCGTTTTTCTGGGAAGCAGAATGGTTTGGTTTCTCACTGTTCTAAAACCCAATTACTTTGTAATTTTCAGTAATTCATTTATATCTCTGCAGGAAAATGTAAATAGTAGTAAGGAACACTGATATAAAGAGCAGTTGTAAGTCTTGGGGAAAATGGCAGCATTTGAGACAGTTTCTATAAGGACAAAAAGTCAAATTCTTAAAGATTTACCGTAACCTTCAATTCAGAAGACACTTTAGCACAGGTTAGTGAAAGTATTTTGTTTTCCAAAAATATGAATGACTTTTGAGAGATCTTTTGGATATATTTAGCTAAATGTAAGTTACTTGTTTTGAATATGTTAAAATCAGATTTTTTTACAAATGTCTTTCCAAAATATCTTTGAAACATTTAATAAATTGAAACCAACCCCTTCCATCAACTTTTATGATTTCAAGAAATTAGGATTTTCTGGGGAAAACATGTTTCATTGAAAAGATCCCAGCTAAATCTATTGAAGATTTATTATTTATCATGGACCAAATCTTGCTTTCTGTACCTACATAAATAGTTAATGAAAGTGCTTCCAAGCATAAAGCATGAACTATCTGGACCAATGTTATAAAGTGCTTTGAGCTGGGAGAAACAGAAGCTGAAACATGGAAGTTACATTATAAGCAGTTATTTTTGTTCTGTAGAAAAACTTTTAATTGTCAAAGACTTAAAAAGAAAGTATTTTTTTCCTCTTTTGAATCTTACAAGAGTTAACTTCAGTGTGCGTGTCTAATATTAGATTGCGGTTGTCAAAAACTCAATGCTACTGTTTTGATTACTGAAACATAGGTGGAGATCAACTGAACAATTATAACCTCCAAATAACATTTCAGGAATTGTCAAGCTGAGCATGAGCTTCCAGCAGAAAGGACTTATTTTTAAAGTTGAAATTTTGGTGTATAATGTCTTTACCAGTTTACAGCTTTGCTGAGTGGAGTATACAAAGGTATTTCACAAAACACAACATCTTGGTCTTTACAGGACAGTGAACCTACTATATTAATATAATGGAAATCTGAACTGATGTATCTTTATGTGACATCGATTAAAATAGGGTATTTTAGAAGAAATAAAACTTATAATTGCTGAAACTGGCACGAGTGACTGCAGTACTTTGAAATCTGAATAGAAAGAAAAGAACACTTTGAAGTAAGGTCTACGTTAAAACAGCAGTAATCCAGCGTTTTGGGGAAAGAGAATATATAGGATTAATCTTACTGGATTTCTCCCCAAAATTACTGTTTACTATTTAAGATAAATTAATTCTGAATGTGCTTCCTATATGATACTGAACCCTGTGTCGAAGTGAATGGGTGTCTTGTCTGAATGAGAACAGCGAATAAGACTAAAAGTTAATATGAGGCATTACAAACTGAAAGATGTATGTTTGAAAACAGTAAATGAAGGCTTCATGAATCTTTCTTGTTAACTGTATCCACTCTATACGTACAAGACAGCTTTTTCAACAGATGGAGACCGCTGGTAGTAAACATAATTGGGCAAAGCATGTCTAAGAACTTGGGACATCATCCTGTTCTGAGCCCTTCATTGCTGTCAGTATATTAGCAATTTCCAGGTTAATTTTCACATGGAATACGACATAATAGAACTATCCTAAAATAAATACTTCATATTCAGCCATTCTTTGATTTCCAATAGAACCTGTACAGTTCAAATGCAAACTATCCTTGTATCTAGCATGTTTGCCAAAACATGACATAAAAAACTTTTCTGCAGATAAGACAGTCAGAATTTTCACTGCTGTGCGTAGGTTCTTGTTACTTTCTTATACTGTTGGTGAACTTTCCCTTCCAGCAGAGAGTGTGGTAGGTCATTCCACACCAATGAGGATAAAAGTGCACAACAGCACAATCTAGAAGTAAATAAACAAAAGCCTCAGTGGAATTTCTGCTCCTTGAAACACTGTGTTGTGAAGATTTCTTTCTAACTTCTCTTCTTTTCCCTCTGTCTGAGCCCAGATATATGTCCATTAGGATATCTTGAAGGCTGTAGCAGGCTAAACCAATCCTTGCTGTGATTGCTGCTGTACTCATGTGATTCTGTCCCTTTTCTCCTGCAGACAGGAGTGTAGATTTTTCAGAATCTTTGGCCAAACCTTCTGTAAGTGGGAGATACTTTGGAAGAAGGATCTAAAGGTGTATAACTGCATGATGATTTTCATGTACCCCAAAAGACTGGACTGTTTCTGTTTTTCCCCAGGCAATTACTCCATCTCTCTGTAGATAGGCAAATAATTTCTCACCTGGAAATGAAACAGTGAGCAAACTTGTATGAATTGCTTTTGTTTCCTGACCACTTATTGCTAAAACACTGAAGTTTAGTTTTAATCTTGTCTATACTTCTGCAGAGTCCCTAGGGGAAGGGAGCTGTTTTCTGTACAGCTTAGCCTGAAGCACTTGCGTCACTGTACAGTTTTGTATTGCTTGTTTAATAGACCACAAAAGTCAACATCTCTTTGGAAGAACAATTTGTGCTTAAAGCAGTTGCAAATTCCAAGAGATCCTGTTGAGGCAGGATGTTGTGAGAAACCCAAAGTTGGAACAAAACCTCTTGTTCCCTAATTATAATGTTAATACTTGGGAAAACTTAAGCCACTCTGTGTTGGTTTATGTCAATAAAGGTTTGGGTTTTTTTTTTTATTCTTTCTTGCCTATCCTGCTTTGGGAAGTGAGTCAACATTTTTACCTTCAATGTAAGAATGTTTCAGTTGCATATTATTATGGAAACAGATTACATCTCTGAAAAGAGACAATCTGCATTTAAAATATCTTTAATGAGAAGAGGTCAAAAACTTTAGTTCACTGGTTTATAAAATAAATGAAGTTGAAAGGGATTTCAATTGGTATAGACCAACTTCTAGCTGAAAGCATTATTATCAGTGATGTCAGATCAGATTGCTCAGGGCTTTAGCCAGACAGAGCTTGAAAACCTTCAGAGATGGAGACAGTGCAACTTCTTTGGGCAACCTGTTCTACTACTTGGCTGTCTTCGTGGGAAGAAAGATTTTTCTTGTATCTGGTTAGAATATCTCTTGTTTCAGTTTCAGTCTCTTACCCCTTGTCTTAGCCTAGCTCCAGCGTTTCCTTGCGTGAATCTCTATGGTACTTCGTTGGTTTTCGTCATGCAGGTGGAATGCAAACCATTAACCTCTTTGCTCTGAGCCCTGAATTGTCAGAGTAATTTTTGTTTTGCCTTTCTAGGTGTCCATTCAACCTGGGATGACCTTTTTTTTTCCTGCAGTTGTAGGTGTCTGTCAGATAAATCCTGCCTTTGGTCACAAGCACAGAACATTTGGTTGTTTAGTGCCGTAGTTAGGTTCTTTCCAGGTGAAATGCAACTAAGTCACTACTTTTTGTAGGATGGGGCACGTAATGAATGCAGTTACAAAAGTGCACAGTATACATTTACGCAGGTAATTAAGCACTGAAGCTAATATAAGATTGATGAGCAAAAGCTCACTGTCAGCATGTCATAGTATTACAAGCTGTATCAGATTTGTGTGCCCAGCATTAGGTTTAAAGAAAGCACTTTAAAAACAATGTATGGTTGCCTGGTTTCTTCTTCAACTATCAAATACAAAGCCACACATGAGCAATTTTGAGAGCTGAACATAACCCCTCTGACAATATCAAACTCTTGAGCTCTTCTGACAGCCACTGGTGAAGCCAGCTGATTTGTAGAATAAGATATTGTCCATTCCTTCAGACAAGTGAGATTACTGTCCTCACCTGGCCATATTGAAACGATTTAATTTGATTTCAGGAAAATCCATTTCTAATCACCTTCAACTTTTTAGCAGTTTCTGTTGTGATGGATAGTTTTACAGATTTCAGACAGCAACTAGAGCTTCTATCCTCCTATAGAAGTCCTGAATGATTCTATGTATACACTTATGTCTATATTACATATGTTTCCTTCCACAAATTGCTAAATATTCCAGGCCTACTTACGCAGGCTGTGTGTGAGAGAATCAGTTAAGTTAGTCAGTTCAGTTAGTTCTGTTAAGACCCATTTCTGACAGTGAATGCATGGTGAATGACTCAGAACCAGAGTATGCAAAACATTGTGGAATTGTTAACAGTTTATTGAGGTTGACAAGATCCTAAATGTCTAGATTTTATATTAATCTTGAATTTTCCATCAAAAAATATTTCTGCAATTGTGCTTTCACTCTTTTTGAAGGGAAAAAATAATATGAGCTTTTGAAAGGTGGCATGACCAAGTGTCTCAATGTATAGGTACAAGTGGTCTGGCAGGTTGTCTGTTCAGCTGTTTACTGTAGAAAATCTACGTGTTGCCATCTTCCTAGAAGACAGTAATCTGAACTGCAGATAATCCACTAGGTTTTTGCTGTAATTGATATTATTATCATGTCTTGAAATTATACGTGTATGGTTAATCTGATTGGCATTAACCCCCTTCTGCACATGCATAACACCTACCATATGTTTGATGATTTTGTTTTAACTGTCTTGTTTCTGTTGGTTTTGCATTGTTTCCTTTCTATTTTAGCATCACCATCATGCAGGTTAATTTAACATCCTACTTTGGAAAACTATCATGTATCAATTTAACATCTTCATTAAATTTATACCATGTTTTATTTAGTCATTCTCAAGCAGAATGTGTATTTTGATTAATTTAGTGCTCTGATGTTTTCTTTTTATTACTAAATAGCAGATTTTGTGTCTTGCAAGACAAGGATGTTTGCATGTAACATTTCTCCCACCATTCCTTCAGTTTAGCAGGCATGCCTGAGTGGGTTGTAACTGAAAAAAGAAGTGCATGTAAAATACCCCTGCATCTTAGTCCTTGTTACAGCCCAGCCCAGACAAGCTTAAGTTTGTAAAGCTAATCATGCTATATAGTTTATGCATCTAGAAACATTAATTACTAACAACTTAAGGAGAAGAAAGTACAGCACCAAGGAACAAAAGTGTTTGCCTCCCACTTTTATCTTCTGAGAAGATTTAGTTTCAATAACCGAGGTAAAACAAGCTCAACATAGGCAAAGCTAATTAAATAGAAAAAAACCACCAAAACTGTTTTTTGCCTGTTTGAGGACTCGACACTTATGGCAAATGAAATTCAGCAGACTGGTGGAATAAAATATTAAGGTACATTTTTCAGTTGGACCACAGAGTGGCTGATGTACTAAAACGTAATCATGAACTGAGGGAGATGTGTAAAGAAGCAACTGTATGAACATGGAACCAACCACATTTGAGGCCAGAAGAAGCAGCAAGAAAAGGTCAGAAAGACCAGTGAGTGTCTTTTGGAAGCTCATTTTTTTGGACCTCGATCTTATGCCAGACAAAGAGAACAGGGAGCGATAGTAATTGAGTTGAAGATACTTAACATGAATTACAGCAATAGACAAAAGGTACTGCTGATGCAAAATGGATCAAATTATGAATTTAGCAGAGGACCTTTAGGGTTCATAGTGCTGAGCAGATTTATTATTATTATTATTTTCTGTTTTTCTTCCTGTAACAACATGCAAAATTTTTATCATGTATTTTCATCAACAATTAATTGAATCCATTATCTACATCATTATAGAATACATGGAAGGGGGAAATTTATGAAGGACATTATAAAAGATATGACTTACTTGGTCATTCCAAGTTGCTTGGGATCAAATTTGAAAGCAGCTTGCTCAAATTTCTGGGCTGCTGTGCCCTAGCGCCTTGAAAGGTGCCTATTATCTCCTACCCATTTGTTATAGTATCCTGTTCTTGGCAGGATGCCTACTATTTAAGGTTACTTTCATTAATCAGCCATAAGTTAATTTCTTTGCAGGCAGCATCTCTGATCTCATTATGTTGTCTTTAAAGCTGAAGACCTCAGGTTGTTTTATTTTTACTTTGATATCACTGTAAAAAGATAGTCTTAAGTTAAAGAACTGTGTCTCTGAGGAATCATTTGGTAATCTTTGAAAAAGTGACAAATTGGACAACCATGAAGCAATATTCACCTCTTTAGTTAAAAGTTACAAAATTCAGTGACTGATGCATTTCTGGAATGTGGATCATATCCTTAAAATAACCTGCAATCTATGGATTGCCTTGCAAAAGTACATAGAATTATTCTCACAGGCTGCCTGATGTCCAGGTTAAACACATGATTAAGTCAGTGATAACATGAGAAAATCATTTTTCCTGCCCAGTGACATGCAATTCTTTTTCTAGGGGTTATGTGCATATTTTAGCTTATAGCTGTGACTCTCTTAGCTTATAGCTGTGAAAATCTTTCTGATTTTTTTTTAATAGCAGTCAGCATGTTTAAAAGTTTATAGACTGATCCGTGACTCCTGTGTAGTACATTTTTGCTTGAGATGTTTCTTTTCTAGCAGGTTGATCACTTTTTTCTTTTTTCTTTTTTTTTTTAAAGATAGATGGCCATTACCAGTACATGGGAACAGCAGTCTGACTTGATATGTTGCATATACTATGAGTTTAATGTTTTTTTCCATTGCACTTCATTTCCCTAATGCTACCTGAGGTACTTCGAGACACATGCATCTCTGTCTTCTGTCTTTGAGAGTTAACTTCAACTGGAGCAATAAAATCTGGGTGCTTTTTAGAGCATTAAATCTGGCGAGTGGATATTTGTCATGATGTCTTTCAGGACCACCAGGTGTATGTCAGGGAGTGGGAAAGTTGCTCCACAGGTAACTCAAATCTCTCAGAGCAAGCCTAGTACATGAAGAAGCCATTTGTATCCCACTGAGTCCCATAATGTCGAGATCGTTGCTGAGATTTACACGAGTCCAATCTCTGCAGCTGGTAAGAAAGGTGGCTGCAGCAGGGCGGCATCCGTGCGACCTGAATCCCTGTTTCTCGTGCTTCAGAGTGGCACTAGTGGGGTTTTTGGGTTTTTGTTTGTTTTGGTTTTAGCTGGGTCAAAGCTACTGCGAAGGGTGCTTTTATTAAACCAGGCAGCTGGAAAGCAGTTACGTGGGAGAGCTCAGGAGAGGGAGCCACGCTGCCTCTTGGGGATGGAGTGGGAATGCTGGGTCAAAGGGAATGTATTGGCAGAGGCCCTGAATGCCTGTTTCCATAGCTTACTTAGGGTTGCCCCAATGCTTTTAGACAGAATTGTTGTCAATGGTATTGATCAGATGTTCTGCTAATCCAGCAAGCTTCCTGATGTGTTAAATTCCCTTCTTTCACGTGGTGTTAAGTGTGGAAGAAGTATATGTAGCTCTCAGTGGACGCCACCAAAGGATGACTGCTCGCCATTAATTGTGCTGCACATGCCAATTCCAATTAGTCATTTACCAGCCACTTTTAACACTTTCTAGCAATTCTCTGTACCCCTTCAAATATACTGTGTACTTCTGGAGTTTTAATTTTTTTTATCAGAAGAATTACACAAAAAGTTTTATTTTCATCAGACATAGAAAATGCTGAATTACATTTCTGCCACCCATGGATTCTTAAAAGTGTATATTCAAACTGAAAAGAGGACAAAGAAACTATCAACTCCAGAAGAGCAAAATTTTGTATTTAAAGCAATATAAATACAACAGGACCAAATGTAACATTTGAATGTAAGCTAAAATTTGCAAGGCATCTTGGAAGGAAATTTAGCTTTGCTTAAGCTTCTGATTTCTTTTGCATAGTTGCTTGATAGTTGTTTTATGAACAAATTCTCTCTACAGAAAATATCAAGTTTTCAATCTACTTTAGCTTGTGCTTTGAAACAGTTACAATGTAAGAGGAAGGGTGAGATTTTCAAGACCTCTTCCTTTTTATTTGTGTGCATGCATGTACAGTAACACCTTCCAGGTTTGCCATTCTCCATCCCCAGGAGCTCAGAAGAGCTGTTAGTGCAGACAAGATCAGATGTCATCACCAGTTTTGTCTAAAGGGTCTTGTGTGGTGTCCCACCTAATCACCACCTCCTCCCTTGCTCTGCAGTGGAGAAGGGCAGGAGAGCAGCTCATTAACCTTGTGCAGCCCGCAGGAAGGCATCCAAAATTCCCCTTTAGTCAGAATGAGACTTAATACAGCAAGAAATGGGTTAATGATTGTATCTCCACTTCAGCAAATGCACAATGAAGAGGTAGATTAGGAGAGATGAAAAATTTATTGCAAAAGTGGCACAGTATTATGAAAAACAAAATGATTTCATTGAGCGGGAGTTCTGTTACCATAATCCTAACAATAAACTCCGTTACAATAATAACAGGAGAAAAACTAATTGCAGCAAGGACAGGACAAATCTTTTTTAATCCTCCTTGTCATCTCAAGTAAATCCAAACCTATTTGTATTAACCTTTGCTGACAGAGTCACATGATGGACATAATTTCTAGTAATTTACCAGAAGTAGATCTAACCTTTCTTCATCAAATATTCATAAAGGCATGATTCTCAATGATTTTCTGTCTCTTTTCATATTTACAGCTTGTTGTCTTCTTCCTTTTTACTATAATTTGAACACAATTGAAGTCAGATGGAATTAAAGTGGAATTGCCTTAGTGGCTACAGTACCTGAAAGCAAAGAATAACTAATTGAAATTTCTTATAAGTCGAGATCATGCTGTACTCTGATGGGACTGCATTAAACAGTCCACATTGTCCTTGCCTTTTGAGGGGTTAAAAACTCGACCCAGATGAAATGGCATCAGTTCTTGTCATTTGCATAACTCTTTAAAGTGTGTGTGTGTCATGCATCTGCATAAACATATGTGGAGTTGAAAGTATGAACTTTTGCTGAATCCTTGGACAAGGTATTTGAGTCATGAAAAGAAATGCTGTGGGCTCAGTTCTTTCCTTAGGTGTGAATAAGACTAACCATTGAACTCTATTCAGCTGTGCTAGTGTAAAACTGATATAAAAGGCTGAAGATAAATCAGTTTAATTGAGTGTAGAACTAATATGGAACCTGGACTATGCATCTCTTTCCTTCTAGGAAGTTTAAGTCTGAAATATAATTATAAAATGATAGCTGCATCAGAGCTACTCACAGGCACAGTTTCAGTTCCTAGCATGATGCAAAGGATGTTTACAGCAATTGCCCAATCATCTTAAATTCAAATATACCAGTCTACAGTATTTCTGAGAATTTATCACAAAATAATTTATGTATATGAATCTCTGTTTAATATTTTCCACTATACTTTATATTTGCATTGAAAGTGTCTAATTTCTTTGATAGAAACAAAACCTACTGCGACGTGTGATCATTTTACATCCGATAGCTGTTATCAGAAATAGCTAAGCCAGGCCTGTCAGTGTTTGGGCAGGCAGCAGTGTCCTCCGTGCTCAGTCATGGTGACATGCTGGAAAAGCTCCAGTGAAAGTGCAAAGGACAAACTCTGTAGGGGAAGGTCTAAGAGAATGGGCTTCTCGTCTTCCTGAGGACTGTCATTAACTTCCCTAGATGCTCCTACTGGCACTTCAGTAAGCAGGATAGAGGGTGAAATTTCCATGTAGAACTGCACATGTCCCAGAAATACACACCACAGATTAATAACTCCTCAGGAGCACTTAGGAATGGAAAACAGAAAAAGGGACACCTGCTGTTTGGACTGAAAAGAGGAGGATTATGTAGCTACTGCCAAAACCCTTAAAGTTTACATTCATTTCTTGGCATTATGACAGGCTGGAGTAATAGCATTTCAGCAGAGAAAAAAGTGAGCACATTGCATTCTAGATTAATATGATCACAATATTATTTGAAAAAGCAAACGATGTAGGAGGGATATTAGGTCAGTTGCATACTCAGGGAAGCAGCATTTCTTGTAACAGGAAGAGAAAAAATTTCATCAGCAGCTCATTGTAAGGAAGCTCAGCTGGCAACCTATAAACTAGGAAAAATGGAGTCTGAAATACAGCATTCCTAGACAAAATAAAACATACAGAAGGCCAAAATCATCCACTTTTCATAAAGCTTAAATAACTGTTCTTTAACAGACACAGAACAAAGGAAGACCAAACAGTAGGTCTCTTGTGAGAGTAGTGAAATGGATACTTTCCATGATGTATATGTTGATTTTCCATGAATTTGAACAAAATATGGAGGGATGGACAGTAAGTGGCACCCAACAACAAAAGATTTCTGTTTCCTTGGCATCAAAGAATTACACCATTATCCACAGAATTTGGACCTGGCTTGTGTAATGTAGGTTGCTTGACAGAAACCCCTGAGAAGTTCTTCTGGTAGGTTACTGAAGTCCTGCATTACTTCAGGTAACATGTGGCAGATTTTTGCCCATGAGTTAGAGAGAACGTTCAGTGCAGCACAGGGACTAGAGACTAAATGCAGGGGTAGGGATTGGATGGCTGCCTCGGGTCCTTAAGAGGAGTTGCAGATAATCCTGTATATGGGTATGGCTGTGCTTTGAGCAGCGAGGCAGAGATCACCTCCTGGGCCCTACACAGTGCAGCTTTTCAACCTGTGCTGAACCCAAAATATATTTGAAAGTTCCACTGAGCTAAATGAGATTTAAATGTGTGACTATGCATTTTGCTCAGAACTGAGAGAAGATTGAATCAGCCCCTTAATTAACTAATATAAGAGGTCTTTGGAATTCTGATGTGGTGTTTTAGGAGGAATTATATGATAAAATAAGTTAAGTAGCCTTGCAGGTCAATCAGCACAGCAGATGTTTGCCTCTCTTGCTAGCAAACTTTGGGTTTTGTTGCCATTTCATGATAAAGAATAAGTCAAGAGAAAGCACATAAATGAATTTGAATTGTGCCTTGCAAATACTAACAAAATAACCCATCAGAGCTACTCCTAAGGCATTAGCACCATATACTTTATTATGATTGGACTGTTCCCTATGGCAATAACTTCAAGAAGAATTTCAAGAGTAGTTGCATTATCTATTGAGAAGCAATTTTTTACTTTCTGTGGAGGCAAGATAGTTTTATGAATAACTCTGAAGTTTACTCCGAAGGCCATTTCAATCGTCCATAGATCTTACGATATTATGTTACCTTCTTTCGTTTCAAATTCACAGCATAAGAAAGAAAAAGAATGACATAAATTGGATGTTAGAAGAGTTCTGAAGATAGACATCAGAAGAATTCAAGAGTAAGAAGAGAACTCAGCATTATTTGTTATTTTCCATCCTAAAGTAAAAAGAGAACAAAGCATCAAAAGCATCAGTAGTGAGACAGAGCTCAAAGCCAGGACTATATTTCATAGCATATAAAACAAGTGAGTTGGCACCACCAAAAGGTCTAAAGTCTTAGTCTGTGGTTTAAAGTCATTGATATTGCAGTCAGAAAGATCTTTCAGCCACAGAAGTAAGATGAAGAGCTGTATGCATTTGTTGCAATAGACATTTTAGGTTTTGCCTGCTAGTAGCATTTTGGTACTCACTAGGGTGAATAAGTGTTCGTGGTACTGAGAGAATTCAAGTCCACTGATAGAATGTATAGATTAGAATCTTGCACTTTTTGTAAGTACTGCTGAAAATAATGGCTGTGAATGTAGGACAGGATCGGATGCATGTACTTTATCTTGTGTTTAAATTGATTGAATGCAATCATATTCCATAAACTAAAGCATATTCCAGTCTAGTAACTTTAAATGATCATCCAGTCTGTACTGGAATTTTAGTCGGTTGTAAAAAATATCGCAGGATTACCTTAATTCAAAAATTTTGAAGTGTGGTGATGCTGAACTTGAAAGTAAGTAAGAAATACATTTCTTCACATTGTATTTGGGCAACGGTAATTATTTACAAGTGAAAGTTAAAAAGCATATTTCAAATCTCTACATAATGTTTGCAGTTATTTGAAATGCGAAGGGTAATAGAAAAAATTCTGAGGTTTTGCTTGGTAGTCAGAAAGATTTACTCCACTTGTAGAGAAGCAGCTTGTTGAGCATATTGTTGCCATATGATTTTTATTTGTGGCTGGATGTACTGTAGCATTTCCTGAGATATCAGGTCTATTTCTCTGCCAGCACTGGAATTTTTTTTTTGGTGGTATATTTTTATAGTGATTTATCCACAAAATATCACTGAATAAAGCAGCAGCCATAGAGACATTCTTCAGTGGTTGAAATGTGATTAGTTACATGAGGCTTTCTTTTTTTATTCCTAAACTCCTGCTTCCTCTTCTTGAGCCTCTCTGCCTTTCTTGTATCTGTTTTCTCATTTCCCTATTATTTGTTTCCTCTTGTGTCCGTTTCACCTCATGATGACCTAAAAGATACTGTGTTTTAGCCCGCAGGATTGCACTGCTCTTACAGTAGGAGTTCCAATATATGTTATAAACATTCTGGTTGTGGGCTACGGCCAAGATGCATAACACAGGGAGGACAATGTCATTCTGCAGCACAGCAGACCCTTAGTTTTGTTTGTTTCTTTGTTTCCTAAGTCTCTTAGGAGTTCAAGGCCATAGCTCTTGATAGAAGATGTGGTATAAGCTCCTCTTATATACGTGTGTGAGTATATATACGTATATATGTATAAAGAGAGAGATGGCTGTATGTACATACATGTATTTATGCCTCAAGTTATAGTGATAAGCAAGATTTTAATTTCAGTCTTGAGAGAGTCTTGGAGTTGTTTGGTTCTCACATATGGTGCTTGCTATCCATCTATCATAGCTTCCTTTTGGCTATTAAAATGTGCAGATTCAATGAAATGGAGCAAAGCAGGCAAGAGGTGCATCTTAGTAAGTCTGAGGGGATCCAGGTGGTTTCTGGGGCAGGATCTCCATTTGGTGTCACTTTCTCTAATAAGCCATACTTCCACAAAGGACTGTTCCGTGCAAAATCATACGAGGAGTCCTTGCACAGTGGTTACTACAAACCTCTAAGGTCTGCAGTTCCATTCAGCTCCCAAGTGCTGCCCCTTCTGGGCCACCCTTACTTTGGTCCTGATGGGAGCTGGGGGATTTTGAGCGTGGGTTGTATTAGCAGCTGGCAGGAGTGATGCAGGAAGGGTTTCATTGCTTTGATGCAGAAAAGGTATAGACCCTTTCTCTCCAGTCTGATTTAAGGATCAAGTAATGCGGTTGCTGTTAGTTGCATTCAGTCATGTTTCCTTTGATTTTACTTTCCTTATATAACAGGGATTTGTCATACAGCAGTTGATTTTTATTAACGTGAAAAGGTGCCTTATGGAAAAATACACACTCAACAAGGAAAATGTTTTAGCTTTCTTGCAGAAGGGCAGAGCCTGCAAATCCTGAAGTTCTTTGGAAAATGGGATTGTCTATTTTAAATGAGGTGGCATTAAGTGGGAGGGCCATCCTCTCGCCATGTCATTTAAAATGGTCCTATGTTTACATTTTTTCTTACCTATATGACTTTCACATAAAAAGAGTACAAAAGATAAAGTGAAAGAGTAAATGATGCTGGAAGCATCATTAACTTTTCAGGTGACATTCTTTTGGAAAATACAGCGTCTTTCAAAAAAATGTGCCAGATGCATGGCTCAGCCCCAGATCTTCCAGCAGTCTAATACTGGCAAGGGAGGGCATCTGCAGCCCCCTGGGGAGTGGGCTGTGGGGATTTCCTTTTCTCCTCTTTGTTGGTTTTTATTTCCATTTCCTTTTCCTCTCTTTTTTTTCAGTCATTTAACGCTGTTCTGCACAACAGAGGGGAGCATCTGGCCCCAAGTAAACACCCAATAAAATAAGTGGGGGAAGTTCACAGCTCCCTTGATGCTGTTACGTCTGTCTGTCTGGTTGTGGACTCAACAAGATAACCATGCATCAAATTACATTGTCCAGGCTATCTTCACAACCAGAAGTGCTTGAAACCTTATTTTAATAGAAGCTTAGATTCTGGAGAATAGTATAAAATCTCTCCAAAGGCTCCAAATCAGCAATTCCATCTGTGTTTCTGCAAATGTAGAGGAACAATGCCCCAGCTGATTATGCAAACAGAATGAAAATAGTTATTTTAAAAGTGCATAAAATCGATACTTTGGGGAAAACAAGTCAGCTGTGTTTATACTCAGCATATAGCAGACATTTTGTTTCTTTTGTCTGAAAAAATCATAGGAAAGCAAGGATTGCAAGTGAACTAAAACAGCCGATCATATAGTGCAACAGAGGGAACTGGAACATCAGATGTCTCAGCAAAAGCTTAGAGAATTTTAGGTTCCTTTCGGGAGAATATAAATTATATTGAGGTTGATGTATTTGTACGTTGTTTGAAGTCAAAGCCAAATATTCTTAGCACGGTGGGAATAACTCCCTTCCCATTGCTGATCATGAAAAGTATGTAACTAAATCTGTGTCTGTGGTGCTGAAAATTTCCTCCTAAATGCTGTCTCTTTTGGACTAATGGGATTTTTTGTAAGTATTGGTGTGAAGGGGTGTGCATATAAATATGTATAAACGTGCTTCTCATACAGTCAGGATACATTCCTTGTATACATATTATTCTAAAAACAGGAAACAAAAGCGTCTGAGAAACAGGACTGAAAGGGTACAATTTTGAGATCTATAAGTTAAATTGGATTAAACTTCATCTTTCAGCAAATGCCGTGTTATTCATTCAGTGTTTCTCTGGGGGATTTCCCTAGCCCCTACACTTTATAGCGAGTAGTGATGTTTCTTAATTAAAAAATCAAACAAACATGGAATTGAGGCTGCCCCACACAGACGTTCTCCTGTGGGAATAGGAGGTGCACTGATTTTCTCATGGACAGTTTCTGGGTCTGTTGGACACAAAGGAAGGGAAAAGCTCTGTCTGGGGAAGTCAAATTCACATCATGCATCTGATGCCAGGACTATTCTCAGCGCTGCAGGGCCGTCTCCTAGGTACTGCCCTTTGTAGGGGAGAGCTGGTGGACATGGTGAGGAAGGTCACTGATGAACTCATCAGAAGTTGGGTAGATTTCTGTTCATTAATTACCCCACAGTAGAGATTACTGTCTTGGAGAAAGGAGCTGCTTCTTTCCTCTTTTCTTTCGTTCTTTCCACCCAGAGCTGGAATGTTTCTGAGGCTTCGAGGCTTTACAGACCCCAGTCTGTAGCTGAAACAAACCTTTATCCTTTTCCTTAGTTTCTGAGCTAAATAGTTTAGAAAGACTGAAGTACATTTTGACAGATTTTAATAAATATTGTTGGGGGAAAGTATTTTAAAATCTTTACAGTTAAAGCAAAATGTTTTTTTTTAAATAGTTTGAGTTTTATATATTTCTACAAGTGCATGTGAAGCACATTGGTGCACCACTTGAAAAGTCTTTCAGTTGGACTCCACCAGTGCTTTGGTTGCTGTTATTTCAACACATGGAGGGTTTTTCTCATATTTACCTGGTTTACTATTTGAGTAATAATAGAAACTCTGACGTTTTCAAGCTGATGCCACTGTCATTTCACCCTGTTTAGTGTCGGGTTCATTGATCTCTCCCCTGCCTTTCTGGGGAACAGCACAATCCACTCTGCAGACCAGTGTTAAAGATGAATTCAGCTATAGATTAATTTTGTCAAAGTACACACAAGGCTGGCTGTTTTCAGGCTATCCTACTTTGTCACCAGTGATGCCTCAGGATATTGTAGCCAACGTCCTCATTTTCAGTGGAATGGGTTATTTTGGAGGCATGAAGCTCTTGAGTCAGTGACTGTAAACTTTGATTCTGTGGTAAGGGCCAAAAGCACCAGTGACATGAGTCATTATCAGCTTTTGAAAGAAGCAGACAGAGAAATCATCTGATGTGCCAACAGATGTATTTGTTCTTGCATCTTTGTGCAGCTGATACTTTTTTTTTTTCTTAGATTAATATTTAACTGATATTGCCTCCATCCCTTTCCTAAAACTGGCATTCTCTTTTCAAGTTTCTTATCTGGAAACAAACTCATTTTGTCCCTTCTATAAATGCAGTCCTGGTCTCAGCTATTATTTATGGCTGGGCACACTGTAGTTACAGCACATGAAAGAATATCAGCAATGACTTATTGTAAATGGGACAGACTTCTTGGGAATACCCTGGGGATTAAATGTCCAAAAGAATGAAGCACTTCTCTCTTTCCATCTGGCCACTTCATTTCACTGCCTATTTGGGACCAGTACTTCTAAAATCTAGTTTGCAAAGTCAAATATTGATTTAATTTGTTTTGTTCTTAAAAGGTAGAGTAAACCTGGGAAGGTTTTAGTTGTGCAGAGTCACAGGAGAGACAAGCAGGGAACAACTGAAAGAAATGCTTTCTGCCAAAGTTGGCAATTTTCTGATTGGTTAATTAAAAAAAAACAAAACAAGAAAATCTTTGGTTTAAAGTTTAGGTTGAACTCAATAACTTTCAAAATGTCCATTTTGGCGTGGAAAATTTGAATTTTGTTGGTGATATTGTCGTATAAAAAAGGTATTTCAGTATATTCATATTTTCTTCATCCTCTGTTTTTTCAGTAAATAGTCTTTAGGATGCAAACTAAGAAATTTAATACCAAGTGAAGGATTTTTAATTATTAGCTTGTTTATGTTTTAAAGAGTTTAAACAAAGAGATGAGACAGTATTCCACCCTAACCGTGTGTCATGATGGGGCATTAGTGGACCCCCATTTTCCAACCACCCTTCAAAACACCTCTGGTGAAGTTCCAGCTGAAATACTGATTCTATATATGCTATTTCTTCTAAAATAAGCTAAATCAGAAGTCAAGATTTTGACATTTTTTAACTATAAACAAGTTAAGCTCCAGCTCCCTATGTAGATCTCATGTCTTGGGTTAGTTCTCCAGAAAAAGTACTTCTGGGAGAGCATAGGAATGGTTTCCCTTGGATACAGGTGATCCAGGCTGGAGTAGTGTCTGTGCAGGATGAGGTACCAGTGACACAACGGCTGTGGTGGGTTTTGCTCCCAATGGAAGAGCTGCCATTTCTTCAGCTGTGTTTTTTCCCCACAGTTCTTTGGGAACGGTGTGTCCATTCTCCCAAAGCGCAGGAAAGGCTGTCACATACCTCCTTGGAACCATGTACTTTTGGTCAAATTCAATTTTTACTTTAGAGATTTTCTGTTCTTTACTGAGCAAGTCAGTTTGATAAAACAGATTTTTTTTTCCTTTGTGTGGCAACTTTGAAGTTACAGAACATCACATCTTGTTACTCCATGTTGTATTAGCTGATTTACAATTCCGATAATGTAGCCACCGTTGTAAATGGATAAAATAATGGAGTATCTCTTGTGAAATTTCCCTTTGAGAAACTATATCCAGCCTTTTTTATTCCTTCCATAGTTTCTTTTGGATGGTGTTTATTATTATGCTTCTTCGCTCGTGTATTGTGAATAGTTTCTGCAAAAGTGTTTGGATTGAAATCTTGGCCTTGTTGAAATCACTGAAAGTTTCAACAGTGACTTAAGTGGTATCAGGTTTTAATTGTGATGCTTTCAGCAGCAGAAATAAATTTTTCACACCTGTCAGTGACATACACTGTTTAAAAAAAAAGAAAAATCAAGCTTAATGTATTTATTTGTCCTCATGTATGTAATCTCATCTTTTTTCTGTGCTTTTCACAATTCACATAGCTGAGAATGCACTGGATCCTCTTGTATATGCTCTGGCAACTAAGAGTGTCATCTTGAAATGGCATGGGATTAACCTAACACTGAGATTAGAGTAACTACATGTAGTTTGCATAATAATTTCCATGCAGAGGAATGGTTTGAGGGACGAGGATGGAAAAATCCAAACCTACAAGCAAATCTCTACGTCCCGGGTACCTATACTAGTAGGATTTGTGTTCTACAGTAGAGCACTGTGTTGTAACATTAATAACCCGTATTTGATCACCCCATATGTGCCAAGTCATTGTGAGTTTTAAGAATGGAAGACCGTGTCTAAAGAAGTTGCTGCTGTTGCTCTTACTCAGAACAGCATGCCCCTGTGTTAGCAGAGTTGTGCCATTTTAAGCCATGTCAGTCTGGGTTTCAGGAATGTACTTGTCTTAGTAAAGTGACTCAAATGCTTTTTTTTGCCTGGGCCATTGTTTTAAAATTTACCCTGAAGTTCTGAATAACAGTTCAGTAAGACCTTTATTCCAGCATGAATGAAGGGAGAAAATAGCTCCCCATATAAAACATAAAATTTCAGGCATGCCAGAGTAAACATATATGGGTGAGTGTGTGCTTTTGTACCTGCAGGGCAAATGTCCCATCCTCTCCTTCTGACCGTACCAGTGCATGGGGAAAATGGCAGACCCATTTTCCTTGTCTTATCCTGTGAATTTCCATATGGTCTCCATTGGTCTTTGAACTGCCAGGCGTAGGCATCTAAATTAGTATCATCTCAGGAAAAGGACTGTTTATATCCTCTCCTCATTCTTAATATGCCTGTGCAGTCTGAGCCACAGATTGACCCCTATTGATCTGATTTGACTACACTTCTGTGGAGTAGACAAACAGTGCAAGAGAATCCAGGGACTCTAATTCACAGTACCTTATTTAGGTTCCTAGGTAATAATTCTTATTTGCATTAATCACATTCATCAGCAGAACCCGAGGCCACCTCTTGCCTTACATGCATTCCTGTTCCAGAGAACGAAATAAAAAGGTATCTGATCTGAAGAAAGAGTGGTTTAAGTATATTGACACTTGATACTTAATAGTTGCAAAACTTAACTAGAAAGAAGACTTTTTCAAATCAATGACTCACGCATTACTGTAAAATATATCGATTAAAAACAAAGCATAATGTTAGTCATTTAGTCAGTAGAGTGATGCAATACTGAAATAAATTTATCCTTTGACTTTTGCATTAACCTTTTATTGACTGCTTGCATACTCATAGTTAACACACACTTTAGCTAGCTTGGTTAATTTTAGCATCGTGATCCTGTAATGCAGATGACACCCTGATCATCAAAAATCGGTGCAGCCCAGGGAACCGTAACCAGGCCAGTGTCTGTCTCAGTGAATGCACACCTGCCCATGGAGATATCAGCCACCTTCCAGGGAGAGCATCGTGTGTTGTTACGTAAATAGTCAAACAGTCTTACAAATGTTTGTCATCACTTAGTTGAACATTGGTAAATATTAATGAGCAAAGTCCATTTGTTGAAAACAGACAAAAACGTTCTGAAAAATCTGAGAACTTTAGAGGGTAGAGGTAGCGAGAACATGCACTTCAACAGTAACTAATCCTTCCTTAAAGTAGGCTTTTTAAATTGAAAATGTCACCAGTCTTGATTGTTTTAGTACAAAAGTAGGGACCATGGAATTTTGTACATTCGATAGACAATTCTTTGTATAGTATATTGTTGAACACTTATCGTCAAGGTGTCGCAGCTAAATTACTCCCAAATATATCATGGCAGTTTTTGTGTTCTCCTGCTACAGATAAGGTATTGAAGGTGCCTCTTGATTTGGCATTAGTTCTGTATCTCAGAGCTTGTGTGTTTTCTACTCTTTACACATTTTGTACATATGATATACACAGATCAGTTCTATATTCTTTTGGAGATTTGACTCTGTTAACTCAAATAACAGTTTTTATTTGATATGGAATATTTTAATTAACTTACAATATTATAAATTTTCGTGCTTTCCCACTATCACCACAGCTCGATGTTTGCAGCCTTTTTTTGTTTATTTTTATTTATCAGGAGTTATTGTTGCTCGTGTTAACTGTCAGATACAAAGAATTTTAAATAATTCTGTACAATCCTTTAGGTGCCTTTGATTGCTCTGCTTCAGTTGAAAATGTTGCTATGTTTTTGGCAAGACCTTCGGCTCTGTTCCACTGCTACAAGTTAAAGACCATTGTAGGAACAATTTCTCCTGTTGAAAATTTTATTTAATCAGTAATATACTCCTCTGGAAAGGTCTGTTTTTTGCACTCTAATTCTGAGTGAGAAAGCACATCTTTGACCGTGTTCCAGACTGTGGGAGCTATTCAGGTGAATTGCTTATTGAACTGCCAGGTCAGTGGTGACTGGAGAACCAGCCCCATACCTTTGAATACGAGAAACTTAAGCTGGCTTTGATGTCAGCAGATCCGGAACAGAGATTGTAATTTTGGTCAAAATAGGCGATTGACAAATTATAAAAATGTATCATTCCCTGCTGTTCTTGCTAGTATGGAGCAAAGCTGTAGAAATCCAACAGAAGGCACCATGGGATTGCTGAACTTGGAGTGTTACGGCACTGCTTTCCCGTTTTTATTTTTTTACAGCACATTGATGCATTTCTGTCCTCAGACTGCACAGCAAGTCTGATGACCTGACACACTTCCATTCCTCTAATCCCTCACATGGAATATGCTATGGCTAAAACTCCCAAGTGCATGATTGCCTGGAAGTTCAGGCACGTGCTTGGTTGTGGAGAGACCTCTCAGGGATAGCTCTGCTGGTAACAAATACAGAAAAGGGAAAGTAGCAAGTAGTGGCTCTTGGGCTGTCCAGGCACAGCATCTCTGTGACTGCTACCACATTTACAGCAACACAAACGCCCAGATGTGAGAGAAAAGCTGGGCAATCTATTTGTGTGAGAGAGCAAGGAAAAAAAAAAGACATGAAAGTTAAAAAGAGGGGTCTGAAATGCTGAGGAAGATAAAGGTTGATAAATCTTTTCTCTCGTTGAAAACGGTTGTTAATAGATGTGAGAGAGAGAGAATGTTGTTTATTATTATTATTATTATTATTATTGTTAGCTGAGTTTTGCAGGTCACATAACATGCCTGCAGTATTTACTCGCTGAGCTTTGTGATTTGTCACCTGCAATAATCTCTACATGGTTAATTCATCCACTTTTAGATGGAAATGCTTAAACTGGAATGTCTTATACTACCCACCAAACTGAGTGTATTGTTTTGTGCCAAGACAGAAAATACAGCAAGATTTTAAAAGCCTTATAGAGTTATGCTGCAATTAGTTTCAGCTTTCCCTGCATATTAATTTTCTCCTGTTCCTTTATATAACTTGGAAAATGTCTTCCAAACATGATGGCACAATCAGTTAAGTACCTCTCAGAGCTCACACACTAAACTGCATTTGCTCTAACAACTATTATAAAGCAGCCAGCAAAACAAATCCTCTGTTATTCTGTACAGTGCAGCTTATCAATGCAAACAGTTTAATATTTATGCTAAGAGGATTGTCACAAGTAGCTTCTGTTCCTTTAATTCTTGTTTTAAATAAATAATGAGAACATTTAAACACATTACTCTTCCCAGGGCCCTGAGGTCGGCTAATCTTATTATTTATGAAGTGATGTGCTACATAATAGTACTTAGTGCATGTTAACAGATGCTATTATCAGGGGCTGATGTGGAGAGCTGAAGATATATTGGAATGCCATGTGTTAATACTGTCCTTGTAGTGTAATGTACGATGGATTGAGTGCCCAGGATGCTGGTGCAGCAATTAACCACCCACCAACATGGGTGTAAAGCTGAAGTATGTTTTCTCATGGGGATTACACTGCTATTAATAATTCCCAGGGGAAGAAGACATCTTTCATTTGGCAACAGTCTCTTCCAGAAGGTCAGTGATGTGGACAAGGAAGTTGCATGTGTCAGTATTCTTAGAGTTCATTCTACTGAGATGAAAGACACATATATGTTTAAAACAACTTTAAATTTCTTACAAAAATTACGTGCTTTATAGAACACGAATTTTTAAAAATGTCATACAAGAGATAAAAGTGCATTTCTGCAATTTGGTTACCCCTTTAAAGAGCTATATAGACCTGCAGTATATACCAAAATAAGGTAATTCTCAGCATTTTTCTTTGTTTTGCCTCCGTGCAAACATTAACTAAATAATCAGCAATGTGCAAGTTGTCTGAGGGGAAGGGAAAAGAGAGGGGGAGAAATCCTCCTTGATCTGTGGCAATGTTTTTGATGCAGCATGTATTACAGTCTAATCTTTAGAGATGTGATAGTTGCCACTTATAAAAACTTTCCTCTGCAGGCTGCAGTTCAGTTGAATATTATAATTAGACTTCACTAGTATTGATGAATAATCCATTTAATAAAAAACATTGTAATTTAAACATTTTCTCTGGGGACTAACATACACTAACCTCTTAATTTAATTTTATTGAAGTTTTGCCCACCTATTCATCATTGGAAGTTGTTATTAACCTCCATTTCCATTTTTCTTTATAGAATTTTCTCTTTTTATATTGCCTTTTTCAGTGCTAAGCAGGTTGATACACTTGTAAATCTCCAGAATCTACAAAGCTAGTCCAGCTTCTTTAATGTTGTTTAATCTATCCCCCCTGACCTTAATGCAGTAAATTCGGTTTAATCTTTCTCAATAATCTAGTAATACATTGGAAACCGGCAAACATTTAAATCTGATAATGGTTTAATCACATACTTTAAATAACAGCTGAGATAATGAAAAAATAATTCACCATATAAAGAAACACTAACTGAGTTTTCTCTGTGATTGGCTTTTTGAGAAATCCCTATAGAAAATACAAAGCCTACAACAGAAATCAGCTTCACTGGAAATGTGCAATCCATTTGGTGTCAGAAGATGTCGTATTTCTTTTTTATTATCATCTTTCTCTTTAAATTAATGTTCAAATGTATCCTTGCTGAGTATTCAGTTTCTTGATACAGTTTTACTTAAGTGGTTTATCTGCTTACCTTTCTTTTCAGATGCCAGTCAGACGCAGCAGAGAGCTTGCCAGAAGACCAGAAACCAGAATGCCATCCCTTCTGGACAGATGATTATGGATGTAATATGCCTCTGCCATATGATCTGGAAGAAGTAATTGCTTATCTACAAAATCTTGTTCAATGGATAGAATAGCAAGTGACCTTCCAGCCTAGAATTATTGATGCTGGTCATCTGGGGAGAAGCTTTGTAGTTACCATAAATCTTTTCATCTTTATGATTCCTTGATCATATGTTATTTTATGTGTTAATGCAGATTTTACCAGTCTTTACACAGTAGCTTAGTTACTGTCTCATCATAAAAAAGACCAGCCCCCAAATTTACAGAAGCATATGGTTTTTAAGACCTGAAGTCCAGAACGCCAGCCTCGGTTCCCTCCTCCTCTGCTCTAATTCCCATTGACCCTACAGCCCAGGGATATCCATGTTTCACAGAATGACAGAATGGGTCAGGTTTGAAGGGACCGCAGTGGGATCATCTGGTCCCACCTTCCTGCTCAGGCAGGGCCATCCCAGAGCACAGGGCACAGGGTTGTGTCCAGACAGTTCTGGAATATCCCCAGCGAGGGAGACTCCACACCCTCTGGCCAGTCTGTTCAGTGCTCGGTCACTGCACAGCAAGGAAGTCCTTCCTCATGTCCGGGTGGAACTTCCTGGGAATCAGTTCCTGTCTGTGGCCTCTTGCCCCTTTGCGAGGCACCACCAAGCAGAGCCTGGTCCATCCTCTGACAGCTGCTGCAGGTACTGACGGACATCGCTAACGTCCCCTCGCAGCCATCTCTTCTTGAGGCTGAACAGGCCCAACTCAGCCACTGTTTTGACAGGTTCCTTCAGTATCTAAATTTCAGCTTCCCGTGAGTGCCTAAAACTGTCTCTGGCCTGGCAGGTTTGAGCAACCCAAGGCGTAGCTCACACCCGTGGCAAAGCAGACTGCATGATCTGGGCATCCTAATGAGAGGCCAGCTTGGGGTGAGCCTGCTGGAGATCTTCAAAACAGACCTGTGAATTCTTCATCTAGTAACACAAAGGGGCAGGAGATGGTGGAGATAGTCCTTTGTGCAGTGGCTCCTTCTTAGACCATTTTTTCAGATGAGGAATTCTGTAGGAGCATTCTAACATAGATCCCAAGACTTTGTTAAGATCTCATAGATCTTAAGACTTTCTTCTTGTGTTTTGCCTCATGGCAACTGAGTACTGCTAGGAGAGATTTCTGACGTGAATCTATACCTCCTGGGCTCCCTGGAATTCAGAATTCAGCTCCTAATCATTGCTTTGTTTCTGCATGTTGTGAATCCTATTTTGAGGTCAGGTTTCTCAGTGCATTGCCTAAAGAGCTGATGCACCTAAGTAAGGCCTTCCATTTGGGTTGTTTTGTCCCCTGAGAAACTAGATTTAGATTGTGTGATATTGGGTATTGCAGCATCAAGTGAGATCTATGAGAAAAAAAATTAGAAAACTATGAGAAATGAAGCTGTTTGTGATGTTTTGTAGTGATGTGCTGTAAAAAGAACAATTCTGTGTGGGATGATACAGGGTGCTCCTGATTGAGATAGAAAATTTTTATTTGGTAAATTGCTATTTTAACTGAACTGGTTGGACTGGTGTCTAACTTTGCCACAAAAGCAGAAATCATTACAGCAAAAAAGCACTCGGGCTATATTATCGCTACGGAAGAAGCCAGTAAGATTCAGAGTTTGACATTGCCACCAAGAAATGAATATGCCTCCTGTGTTAATCTGGTGTTTAAAGTCTCTGCTGAGGCTGGGCTCACGAAGAACACACCAGCTTTCTGTACTGGCAAAGTGCTGTGTGTGTGGATGAGGCTTGTACTCCTGAAAATTGTACTTTTGACAGTGTAGCATATGCCAGACCTCCCTGGAGCTAAGGAAGCTGTGCCAGTAAAAATTCAGTTTTAGTGGTATAAAACTGTGTCCACACCTACCAGCTTTTGCCAGGACAATCATATCAAGTAGAGATTGTACCTCATGAGACTTTTGGTATAGCTGTGCCAGCAAAAGTATAAAGACCTGAGTCAAGTGTTTCCATTGTAATGCTGGGCTTCTGCAAAAACTTTTAGTTACCCTGTAGAATGTAAAGACTCTCTGAAGAACAAATTTTTATTTAAACTAGGTTTGATAATATTACCTTGGTCCACACATTTATCTATTGTCTCTTGTGCCACAGATTTCATAATTTCAAAATACTGCTACGGGCATAGCTTTCTCTTTCCTGCACTAGCTAAAGCTGGCTTTACCAGTGGGCAAATAGCACATATTTGGATTAGTGCGACACTAAACACCGTTTACTTCGGAGATCACTTAGGGAAAAGCTAGCTGAAGATGTGGGAATTCTGTTTTTGAAAAGGCAGTTCTCAGAAACAAATATTGCTTTGGAAATGAGCAATATGAATTCAGACAAGCTAATGATGTAACAGTGTTAACACAGTGTTTGAGGGGACTGTTTGTTTATGCTGTTACTTTGTGATTACTTTGTGCTTAATTAAGCACTGCTAAAAACCATGGGGGTCACAGTATTGAAAGGATTCTGACCGCCACAAAGGGTGGAGAAGGCACATCAATGTAGTAGTTTGTAGCTGAAGTGGAGGCACAGCTATTAAAAAATGATTGGCAAATAATTATTTCCAGCAGCAGTAAAAATAAAACCAAACCAAAACAACCCCAAACCTATTAGGAGACTGCTGGCAGTAATAATAGAATTTTTAGAATATATGTTGCCAGGTCTTGCCTATGCTTGAAGATTTAAGGTAGTGAATTAGCTGAACTAGTACCAGTCTCAGTGCAGTCAGATGGCACTTGTCTAAGCCATGGATAGCAATGGCATGGACAAATGAACACCTTTAGAATGAATAAGACTGCCAAAATACCAATAATCAAGTGATTCAGGGCTCTGTGTTGCATTTCAGTCTTGCATCATCAAAATCAATATAACCTGATTGAGTTCAGTTGAAATGCAGAAGAATGAGAAGATTTCACATCTCCACAACCCACAGGAGTTGTTAGCAGTAACATGAGTAAGGTGGTGGAACTGTTTGAGGCACATAGTAATGCCAGAGGGTACCCCAAAAAGAGAACACAGTTAAAGGTAAGTATATATAAAAAACCTGAGAGATCAAGTGTAAATTATTGCTGCTTTTAGGTTATGTATTAGAAGCTGACAAATACTTAGAAGTTTATTTTATTCAAGTAGTTATAATTTAGCTTGTTTCAATGATTTTTTAGCAATCCATTTATATTCCAGCATTAGATAACCCATTTCCTTTTTGGATGAGCTGGAAGACACAACCTCTAATGACTGTTCTGTGTATTGCAATTGTTTGCCAAGCCTGGATGCTTTAGAAGCATGAGGACCAAGGTCAAGTTTTTTCAAGGAAGAGGTGAGAGCATAAATTAACTTTTGACATTAAATTCAGTGGTTCTTTTAAAATGGTGAAGTTCACGACTTTGCTTACATTTACTTTTCATCAGCCAGGACTGAATGGAGGTAAAATAGTTGACTTGCACGTGTGCGTCAGGCTAAATGGATTGCAGAAGATACAGATCTGTTTGCCTGTCTGCACTTGCCTTTAGACAATATTCATCAATTTTACAAAAGCTACTGACTAAACATGGAACCAGTGCAAATGAAATGCTCAAGGCAAGGGCTTTCTTTTATAAATCTGATACAGAGTTGGTTTTACACTGATAGAAAGAAAATGTTGGCAGAAAATGAAAAACTTCTATTGTTTCTGTAATTCGGGGGATGAAAGATACAGACTGTTTTTAAGTATTTGATAGAAAACTTCTGTGTTATGCAATGTAATTAGAAATGTTTTTATAATGCTTTGTTCATATTCTTGTATATGAAAATATTTTATCTCGTAGGTCATTTCTTCTGTTGAAAAGGTTATGTAAATAAATAAAATTAATCTCAATACAGTAGATTTTGAAGGCATAATACTTATGTTCTAAGCTTTACAGCAGGTTCTGATTATTTAAAGGGTAAATAAGAATGCCATGAGTAACATGCGCCATAATAAATATCCAAATCAGTTGTCTTATTATCATCTGATTATGGTTTCAGGTTCACTGGTAGTGGTGCAAGATGCACTGTAAAATCATGCAGGATTACTTAACGCAGTGGGGCAGATTCAGGGATTCCCTTCATGGAACAGGGCATAAAGAAATTAAAAGATTATTAAAATCCGTCATGAAAGGTGACTAAAATTCGTGTGTTAAGAGTTGGCATTGCTCCTTTCTCAGTTACAGCAGTGCAGTGCCATGCAGAGTTTGGGCTATTGGATGTTAAACCAGGCCAGGAGCTGATGTCCAGTCTGCGCTGAGAGCAGGGCAAGAGAGACGAGGTGAGATGCACGTGAGACCCAAGGGATGTGCTTTCTCAAGGCCACAGCTTTATTAACTGAACTCATATGGGAGTCATTGAGCTCGAACTTGTACAGTGCAGGTCAGGATCTCTCCCTTAATTGTTACCACCTGGTGCAAAGTTAATGTTGGCTCCCTAAACCCCTTCCTGCCCCTGACAGCCAGTCCCCAGTTTTTTGCTGGGAGCTGACCATTCTCAGCTCACACCAAGATTACAGAGTTAGGAAGAATGGTTGTTCCACTGTAGCAATAGGGATGAGAAACTCTCATCCCCAGCTTCAGCCTCCACCTCTGTCCTGCTACAGCTCCATGGACTGAGTACCCCCAAACATTCTGTTTTCCATTTGAGATTCAAGTTGCTGCAGCTCGTCTTCTGTCCTGTCTCACCAGGACAGTGATCTGACATAGGGAAGGGTCAGACAAGAAGAATTCTGTTTGCATGAGGTTCCTCACCAAAAATGCACACCCACTTCACTCCCTATAAGAGTGAAAAGTTCAGCACTACAATAATCTGCCTTTAGAGGGTGGGAGCTGCTAGGGAGTGATGAAGGACTCTGGCTAAACCACCAGCATTTGTTGTTCTGTGGGACTCCCATCCTGCCCTGTTCTGGCTCACCCCACCTGTACAGGCAGAGGCAATCCTGAATGGAACCAATGTTCCCTTTCCTGTCCAAACTGACTCTTCACCTTCAATGTGGCTGGGCTTGCACCTTCATTTACATTTGTCTGTCCTCTTCATCTTAGCCTGAGGGCATTCACTGAACAAGAGAAAATAATTTATACAATTACAGAAAGGCTGTACATAGAAAGGCTGCAGAACTGGCTGAATAACATGTAAAATAAAAGCCAAGAAATAACTGATAATATTAGCACATTAAAATGCTGATATTTAGGCAAGAGCACTTCACATGTCATGTGAACTATGGTTTCTCTTCTTGTTGCTTTGGAGATAACATTCATAATCCAAGAGGATGTATTATGCTATGGTTTACATCCTCTAAATCTCCACTGGTTTTACAGGGCTTGTCCATGATGATCAAGAATTTGGTCACAAAAGTTCTCCTCCCCCTCCCTATCGTCAAATACTTGCTTTCATGCCAACACATCTTGGTCTGATTAGTCCCCTTGATTACAGGCTAAAGTAAAAAGTCAGGTGTATAAGATTCCCATTATCCTTTATTCCACTTCTTCTAAGAACAGGTCAGATAGAGTTATTTCAGTGAAAATGTGAACAATCAACTTCTGTTTACCATTAACCTTCAGTTTTCTTTTCTTAAAATCAAATCAGGGCTTGGTAGGCAGTTATTTTCATACATGTCCCTTGATCAGTGGAACAATCTGTCAAAAGCCATTAAAGCCTCTATTAGGTTGAATTGCATTCAAAGTTAAGCTCTCCAATCATTTGAAGGGCTGTGATGATTGTTTTTAATATAGTATACATTGATTTCTCTCTTGGAGTAGCAATGTAACTTTGAAACTAAGCAGGTATGACTTGAGCATTTTGCTCTCCAGCATGTCTTGAAAAGCTTTGTTTCTTGTGGAAGATAAATGTCTACATAAAAAAAGGAAAAAACAAATGCAGTGAAATCACCTCTTTATTGTCACAAGGTTTTAAATTTTTCTAGTTCATTATAACCCTCAAGGTGTAACATATGAAATGGGAAGAAATTTTCCAGGGTCCTTTTCCTCAACAACTTCACTGAAAAATTTATCTAATTGTTTATTCTGATTTATCTAACCGACATTTTAAAGTGGGTCTTTATCTTAAAATATCAGGATGCTTAACACAGAGAAACTGAGGCAAAGGTCAAAAGTGCAGCTGGGATCTGAGTGCCAGCACTGGAACAAGTGTTATGTAACCCTCTGTTGCTGGCATATCTCTATTACTTCCAGTAATCATCTCAGTTTACAGATTAAAAATGCTCTCATAGAACTTTTTGTCCTCCAAAGTTATGTCTGAAAGTGGAGCTGGAATCTGTCCTACTCATGTCATATTTAGAACAATATTTAATTGCATAATATACAATAATACATCTCATATAATAGAGATCTTTCAGACCTCCTAAGGTTTGATTAAAACTTTCCAGTGAATCTTTTAGTTACATTTCAAGTCCCTGAGTTCTCAATGGGAAAGATAGATTTTATTGGAATTAAATGATTCCATGGAGAATATGCAGTATATAATACAATATGATATAATATAGTACTATCCCCATTCTTCTAGATCTGTTTTAAGTATTTCCAATGCAAGCCCCACAAGGTGGTACAGCTGCTGTATTAGGAAACTCTTAAGAAAATACCCTGCTGGTATTCGTGCTATTTTTACCAAGGTGAGGATGAGTTGCTGAAGCAAACTGGAATGCTGGTTGTGTACCTATTAGCACTTTGGTCTGGTACATATTTGGTAGTCTGGTAGTACTTTACTGAGAGCACTGTTTTACTAGCTATTTTGATGAACATCCTAATAATTTATGATCCAGCATCAAAGAATGCCACAATTCTTTTATTGCTGTTCTTTATCTTCTGTTGACTGATGCCCCTCCTTTCCCTTTTGTCTTAGTATTAGCAATAATGTTATTAACAAGTTTTGATCTTTGTTAGGCTGATGTGACCTTAAACTGAGAAAACTTCAGAATTATTTATCAGATATTCCCTGAAGTACATTTATTTTCAAACCAATTTATTAGGCTATTTTGACTCCTTTTTCATTTGGTACTGCTACTTTTTATTAAGACCTATTTATAGAACTCTGCAAGATATACAGTGATATGTAAGTCTGTGTTATATATTTCCTAATTTACTGACATTTATCAAATAAACTGCTTAAATAATCTGTTTGTCTGTCATTTGCCCTCCAGAAGGTGTTAGTTCTTGTCTTCAATACTTCATTGTTGCAGTGCATGGAAGAAGAGCGTATTTTTCAAGCCATCTAAGTTCAAGTGCATAGGTGACAAAATTGGTTTCTGTAAGCTGTCTATATGCCAGATAGTGAGAGAGAAACTTCTTCAAAGCAGCAAACTCAAAGATTCTGAGTCTACTTTTCAGTGGCCCATTGCTCACAACCTGAACTGCGTGTCAAGTCCAAGTGCATCGTTATCCTCATCTGCCTATGCTGGCAGTTTAATAATGGTAAATAGATACAATAGATGGTGGAGGGTTTGTTTTTATTCCTGAATTGATAGAATTAAATTCTGGTTATATTGCAAATCTTCTAGTAAGGAAGGCAAATTAATTTCTGTGCCTTTGGTATACTCATCTCATAAATGAATATGACTGACTTCTACTCCCTGCAATAGTGTTTCCTTCAGCAAAAATTTATGGCTCTGCTTGGTTTAGAACACATTCTTCTGGCAGTGCAACCTCACACTTCCCATGTCTGACACGAACTGTTACATTATGTGAGTAGTAGGAACTCAGTGCCCACCAACACTGCATCAGCCTGAGTGTATAAACTGTTTGTTCCATGTTTGCTGTAGTAGAGCTTGCAATTTACAACATATGTAGTCATGCTAAACAAGGCAATGTCAAAGAAAGGCAGTGTCAAAGCCTTGTACATAGGCTAAGGGGTAGTGAGGTTTGTGATGCCCGATGTTTCTAAAGGGCTTCATCTCACAGGTTTATCTACACCCACATCAGATGTTGTGTGAGGTTCTCCTGTGTCAAAGGAACAGTTGTCATTAGCTGTCTCTTTCCCAGAGGAAAGCTGTGTCCATGCTATCCCGGATTCGGGTGGTGGAGCAAGGCAAGGACTGATACTGCAGATTTGCTGTGATGCTCTGACAAGAGCCATTGTAGAGGACAGCAGAGTGATTCAATGTGCACGTGGCCGTGTGGCTGAGATGCACTGCAGTGTTCTGTAATTCCTGGAGTTCCCTTGAGGCCAAAGGCTGTGTGTGCAAATTATTCTGCATTAGTAGATTCCAGCCAAGAGGTGATGGAAATGTGAATAATATTGGCCAGGATGGAATGGAGTCTCCGAGTGAAAAAGTTGACAGCATTATTAAAACACACTCCAGCTCAGAGTCAGCAAGGCATCCAAGAGGTGAGAAATTTGATTTTCTAGCCTAGAACATTCTTTTCTTGGCTTTAGAAAAGGTTTAATTGATTTAAGTAAAAGCCAGGCAACTGGATGGAGACCCATTTGCAAAACCAGTGTTAGTCTGAAACATTTCTTACAATCCATTGTGGTATATCCTGTATGTATCTAGAAAGACCAAGATAAGTGTCTCTGGGATCTAGAATGCCTTAAGCTGTTCCTTTTTTCCCCTTTTTTTACTCTCCTTTTTTTACTTTTCTATTCCTTAACTTTTCATAAAAATGGGTAAAACACATGACAGTAGTGACCTTTCAGGAAAAAGAAGGCAATAATCAGGACCTTTGCTGAAGGAACACAAGCACAAGGAGATTCAACAAAAAGCTTTTTCAGTGGGGGTTAAGGTGCTCTTCCAGCATCTCCATTCAAGAGCAGCTGGTCTTAATTGAGGCAGAGACTAATCAGGATTTGGTGTTTGTTGAATTTTGATTTTTACCCAAATTCCATTCTTTCTATAGGAAATCTGTTTTGAGAACCTAGATTCTCCTTGGGGAGACAGACTTGTAGTTGTCTTTTCACCATAAAGGCTCTTGCACCCTGTTACCTACAGTTATCACCCTGCAAATGAGAGTATCATAAGGTTATACTCCTTGCTATAGCCAAAAGCTTTCCATTTGGTGATGAGCCTTCATTTCTGATCTAAAAGGTCTCAAGTTATATTGCTGAAGTTACAGATGTGCAGTTTATCTGTCAGCTAATATCTGTATTTTGTGGTCATATAATCCTAGTTCAAAGTGAGTTGTTGCTAAACATTTTTTAAAGTGTTGGGTTTTTTATTCCAAGATTATTCATGTAAAAGAACCATCATCTCAAACCACAAGAATCACACTGAGTTTGTAAATAGGTAAAAAGAAGTAAAGAAAGTTTGTATCACTCTAAAATCTTGTTTTTCAGTGAGTCCAGAGTATGATTTTAGAGTTTGTAAGTGGATCAGCTTACCTACTAAAGACGTACGTGCAAGTTTTCGTCTAATCTATATGATGCCCTCTTTGCACAATTATATTTCATTTCAGCAGGTCTGTATGAAATTTGCTGCATAATTATCACTAAGATTTTGGAACTAACAGCACGTCATTAATTAGGTTTCTGTTATCCTGTTCCTAGTTGCATGTTAATTATTAGGGTGAAAATAAAGGGCACTTTTCATAAGCCTTCATATTTTCTGTTTACAAGTATTTTGCTAACATCTAATAAACTTAATGGCCTCTAACAACAAGAGGAAGAGAAATCCTACTTAGCAAATTCATAGCTTTTCAATGTATCTGGTGGCTTTATGGTATGTCAAACTGTAGGAATGTGAAAGCAGTTTAAGGAGCTGTTGCTGGGTTCAACTAGCTGCAGAAACTTTTAAGTTATTTTTGTTTCTCCTTTATTGCTTAACCTCTGGGGCCTAAGTCTGGGCTACTTGATAAAGCAGTCATTCAGGAACTTGAAACTATACAAGCTTTGACTTGATAGACTTAGAACAAGATCTTGTATTAAACATACATTTTAAAAACATAATTTCAAATCTGGAAATTGATTGTGGCTTGACCTGTATATATTGAAGAGCTCGCTGTTCCTTACTTTCTTTGCTTTACTGATATTATTAGATCTATTGTTCTTTTACCAGAACTCCCAGCTGATAGAAGAAAAATCAATGTAGAGCAAAGCATATTGGACAACAGCACTTTCATTAGAGTCGGGGCCACAACTGACTAACTAAGACTAAGTTATGACATTTCCACTTTTAAAGGTTGCAAATGCTTATATTATGCATTTTCTGGTATTCTCAGGGGGGCAGAGTCAAACATACATGAAGCAAGCTTGGAACAGAGCAGTCTTTTAAAAAAATTCAATACAACACACTGATTTTTTGTACATGCCAATGTGAGAATTATAAATCACAAGGAATTTCTCTCCAATGCTTTTTTTTTAAGCATAGCATACATCCAAAGTTACACTTCCCAGGATTCTATATTTATCTGCATACCCTTACATTCCCTCATTTCAATGAACTGCAGGACATACTGATCTCTCAGGTGCCTATTGCAGTGTGCATTCGGCACTTGCCTGGTACAGAGCAGGATGCAAAGAGATCTCTGAGGATGCATCCCTTCCAGACACCATCGTCTGAGTTAGCTCATCTTGCATTGAGGATGCTCAGAGGTCCGTAGTTCAAACACACATCTGCCCAGCTAATGGGGTCAGAACATCTCCTTCCAATAATGGATTGGTTCTCTCTAGGGTAAAGTGCCTCTAAGAGAAATTGAGAGGAGATCCATCCTTAAATAAGATTTGATGCAGCCCGGGAGAATGACAATTACATCTTTTGCTAACAGTGTTCCTAAGGCAAAGTCATGCTTTGTAGGAAACAGGATGATGGAGTACTTGGGGAGGTTTTTGTAGTGTAGTGACTAGAAGATAGGTCCATGCTATAGAAAAGTTTGGTGAGACAGAAAATGAAACTCATGTAAGTGGCTCTTCTGTTGCAGACAGTGAGAAGTGTCCCTGTGTGGGTCACCTTAGTAAAGTCTGGGTTATTTCTTCTTGGACTAAGTGCAGCTGGTGACAGCAGCAGATATTTTTATCCAACAGATGAAAAACACAAGAGCCACTCCTGGGGTTGAAGTCCGGGGACCAAGCTGAGACTCGTAAAAGAGGCACTTGGAAGGGTCTGCCAAAATCAAGTTAGAGCTGCAATTAGAATTCATTCCTGGATGGTCCTTTGCTATGTGCCATGGCATAAGTCTCAGCCTAGGGGCTGGGATAGGGCTGGGCAGGGGTGATTTCATTGGAGACAGTGAGCTGTGTCTACACCTGAACTTTCTCCCTCTCATACTCACACATATTATTTCCCTGTGCAGGACTGTGCACACTATAGCAGCAAACCTGCTCCAGTCACCAGCACAGGGAGGACACCATGGCTGGGCAGTAATCCTGTGGCAGGGAAGGGAGATATCAGCAGTTTGAGGGCGTTAGAGTCACCACCGAGCTCATGTGTATCTGAACAAAAGCAGGGTGAGTTTGTTTACCCCTCTGATTCCCAGATTACTGATTCACAGAAAGGCATTTTCAACCATTATTCTTGAATTCAAATTCTGGTTTTCATGGCAGGTCTGTGGCTGAAATATAAATTGGAGGTGGTGGCAGTAGCTGAGATCTTGCCTGTCTCTGACCACTTAATTTTCAGTTTTGTAATTCCACAGCCTTCTGCACATGTCAGTTTTACATGCAAGATGTAGCAGTGGGCCCTCCAGTCGTTGATCCTGGCTTAACTGATGTCAATCATCCATTCTGGACACTTGCATAATACTCCTGGCCCAGACTCCTACATCAGCACTAGCTTGTCAGAAGTTCAAGTTGCACGGCAGCACTGCAACTCCTTCAGAAATGTGGCTGCAGCCCCCCTGCTCTCACCATCCTGCTGTGGCCCCGTGTGGGAGAGAGCACAGTTCTCTCTCTTACCCTTCTTGTCTCTTTCCCAGGTTTTTCGTAGGTACTTGCACTCGCTGCTGGCCTTGCCCCTGTGATAAGGGTCCCTTTCCTTGAAGAAACATAACTCAGTGGTAGTGATAAGACAATGGAATAGGTTGCCCAGAGAAGCTGTGAATGTCCCAGCACTGAAAGTGTTTGAGGCCAGTTTGGGTGGGGTCTAGGGGAAGGTGTCCCTGCCCAGTGCAGGGGGCTTGGAAAAAGTTGATCTGTAAGGCCTCTTTCAATCCCAGCCATTCCATGATTTTGGGAGTCAGCTGCCTCCGCTCACTGCGACAGCTCTCCTGCGAGTGCTGATGACACTCGGCTGTCTGCTCCACTGGAGTCTGTTTTCCCACCGATGGGGTGTTTATTTGGCCTCAGCTTGGCACGTGGTTCTGGCGGCAGCAGGGTGGTGGGGCAGTGGTGGGGGTGGCTGGGGAGGGGCAGCCATGCGCTGTTGCTGGCACAGCCCCTTTGCATCAGTTCAGCGCTCCGCTGGCAGTAGGTGTGAAAAGATGTCTCGATATCAAGGCTGTCTTTGTGAAATGATTTGACACAACATGGCACGTTGAACTGCAAATAGTGTTTTATGCCTTTCTTTTTCCTGTTTGAGAACAAACATGTAGCTCCCTGTTAATGGCTAATGAACAGAAACAGAAAAATCACTCCAGCTACACATTCAAAAGTTTGCATTCTGTTGCCAAGGAGGGAGTTAAATGTACAGGTATCTAATGGGGGCATAAAATGGTTACAAAGAGCTGTGTAAGCAGATGAATGTGTATGTGGCTCTTTACCCCTCAGAATTCCAAAAAAGAACAAAAAGGGGATGATCTGAAAGTAGTTGCAGGCTGGGATTCCAACACACCTGCGGAGTACCTGCCCTGCCTCTGCCCATCTGCCAGAGCCACTTGTGTTGTAGTTCTGTAGCCTCCATCCTCTGTTCCCTTTGGTGTTGCCAGGGGTGAACAGCACTGCAGCACCAGTGTTTGCTTCCCAAGGCAGCCCTCTGATTGCCCCCAGTCACTGCCTGAGCAGTGGATGGGCATTGCTGAAAACTGTGTCACTCCTTAATTCTCATTTACTGTACGTACCTTTGTACCTCACGAGGCAAAAGATAAAAGAATACAAGCTCCTGTAGTGTAAATAAAAATCCCAGTGCTAAGGAGAAATGAATATACACTTCCTGAAATGTACTGCAGAATTTTCTATTATTTAGAAACACTGTAAATCATTATTTTATGGAGAAGTAAAATATGTAAAAACATTTCTGTATAGTTCTTTTCTAAATCTAACACAGAAGCTTTTGCCTCCTTTTTTTAAAGCAACCATTTAATAAAGTCTGACGCTTAGCAATGTTTTGAAATAATTTTTGCTGCTCTGCCAGCAGTTAGCTTTGCTGTGAACCTCTAAAGACAAATCCATCTACAGTGAATCTAGCAAAATTCAGCTCCGTGTTGTATGTCAGGGTTGAGGACTACTTGTCAGCTCTGGCACTGTCAGATTTTATCTTTAAATATGACAGGCAATTTGTTCAGGGAGCACTTCTGAATGACAAGATATAGTGGTGTTGTAAAACATGGCACCTGTGTGGTATGCCCTGCCTCTGTGGACATCAGAGGCTATTGTTTCCTTTGCTATTAGACAGCCACAGTCACACAATAAGGTGTGTAAAATGTTCACAGAAACCTTTTAAATAGAGTAGCAGGAAAGTAGATACCCTCCGGTCATTTAAGTCAGGCCATTTATCATTTTATCTTATAAAACACAACTTTCGCTAAAATGTGATGTAAAGAGAAAACCAAACGCTCTGCTGAGCAATGTCGGTGCAAGCCAAGGGTTTGAGCCACGCTGTAATAAAAGAGGGTTATCTTTAAAGTGAAATGCAATAGAAAAATTAGGATTTTAACTCCTTCCCGGTCAGACAGGTAGCAAGAGCCATGCAGAGGGTTGTTGTTGGCATGTGGGATGAATATGGTCCTGTTGAAAAATCCTGTTACCATAGTGGGACTTCCTGGAATGGGGCAGTTCAGAAAGTGTTTTGTGAAGTTTAGAATGTGGCAAAACAAGAGTGCCAGACAGCAGTGTCCCTTCTGAGGAGAAACCAGCAGGAGGTGCCCATCACTGTCCCTTTGGATCAGCCAGCTGTCAGTCAGCCACAGCAAGGGTTGTGTCCTCAGCAGAGGAAACACTAAACAACGGGGAGAGAGCAGAACTGTTGTGGTGAGGGCATAGGGGGAGGATTTTGGTGACAAAGAATTTGAATTTATGGGAAATTAGTCTTCATTAGTTCTGCTGTTCACACAACCTCTTTCTGGTAAACCTGAGAAAACCAGGGCTTTCTCTGTTTTACTAGGGTAATGTTGTTTAAAATGCTTTGGCTGTATAACAGTTTCCCATAAGCTTCCAGCAATTATCCACAATGGATGCACATTCTTAACTCATGTTTGATTTTAATAGTCACTGTGACACTGAGTAGAATTGGATTGGGCATTGAGTTTTTCAGTCCCAAACCACCAGTGCACTTGGGGGTATATTTAGATTTAACTTGCATGAGTTTCAATTGGGAAAATGTGTAAGTGCTTTGCTAGATCCAAGCTGGTGCTTGGTGTCTCGGTTTTGTAACTTTTTGAGAAGAGGCTTTTCATAAGAATAAATCATTTTACGTGGTTTCCTAAAGTGTGTTTGCAATTGTGCTATGTGCTCAGACAAGTATGTCAGTTCTGTACCCTAATCAACTAAGGACTGATTTAAACCAAAATGAATTGAATAACAGAGTAAGTTTCTGCTGGTGTTACGAGAATGGAAGAGAGGCATTATCAATGCCAGTAAGGAAAAGGCTGTTTTGAGAACTCAGTCCTATTAGAAATCAGCTCACCTACACAGGTGTGAAATTATGAGCCAGAACTCCATAGCAAGTGGGAATTCATGGGTCTTGTGGCTCAGGGAGGTACCTGTGGCTTTTACTGTGGAAAAGCTTTAAAAGCGAACACTATATTCAAAGTGACTGTTCAGAATGTTTAACCCAAAATGAGGATCTTTTTCTTGCTAAGGGACACATGTGGCAGACTGGACGTTAATGCAGACCTTAGTGTTACCCAGAAGCATCCCAAGAACCTCCATGGCTCTGCAGATACTGAAGGTTCATGTACCAGCTGAGCACAGCCTTCGTCCCCTCTTCAGCTTCCTAAACTCATGGAAGGGGAACATTGAAAACAAAGGTGACCCAGGCATGCTAATGTGAGTGTTAGGATGAAGAACAAATAGCTTGTCAAACAGCAGTGTTGTCTGAGCTAATCAAAGCATCATAGACCTCTTTGGGGTGGAAAAGACTTTTAGGATTGAGTCCAACAGTATTCCCAGTACTGTCAAGCCCACCGCTAACCCATGCCGTTAAGTTCCACATCTACCCAGCTTTTAAATACCTACAGGGATGGTGACTCCATCACTTCCTTGGGAACTCTGTTTCTCTTATTCCTACAAAAAGTTGGCAATTATATTGCAGCTTTATTTTATTTTGCTCTTCTTAAAAATCAACTGAATATCAATCTACAATCAATAAAGAAAGTTGCCTATAGGCAGTTCTACCTTCAAATCTACTCCATGGATCAGCTGCTGGTAATCTATACACAGTCAATAAGACACGTTTCAAAAGTGAGGTTTTTCTCCCAAAAGGCAAAACTGCTCTAATTTACAGCTGGATATGAACTGGGAAAACAGTATACACCTGAAGTAAATGTAATTTCTAATTTACAAGAAACTCTGGTGAAAGATTAGATCTGATCTTCTCTCTATGCAAGTAATCTATGGATATTTATATTATGATAACTGGAGAGCACAAATTGCTTTGGTTTTTCCTTTCGGGTATCTTTTTCATTTGTTTGTTTAGCAAAACCTGCAGGGGAAACTCGAACAGCTATAATTACAGTCACAGTTACAAGTTGTGGGCTCTGTAGATAATAAGCTACAAGGCATTTTTATTGTGCTTTTTTATTATTATTTGGTTAAAGAATGCTTTTTTTCCCAAGACAATCCATCTGTATTTTGTAGGAAGGAGAATCAAAGCAATAGCTGTCAAATATCAGTGAGATAGCAGATTTACAAATTAATCCCATTGCTTTGTATTTCCACAAAGGTTGAAATCTATAATTGGTGCTAGAAACTATAATTAACTTATTAGAAGCACTCAGGCAGCCTAGGTGTGCAAAATGGCAGCGTGTGTGTAATATCATTAGAAATACACTGTGTAAAAAGCACCTCAGAGTTTTATCCCTTTAGTTTCATGCTACCAGCTGCCAATTTGATTGGTTAAATAGTTTTGGGCCATGCAATACTCTTTCTTTTGGATTGATGTGTTTATTACTTTTTATGACAGGGGATCCCAAGGCAGATGTTCAATAAAGAAACAAGCTGCTACAGACCAGAGTAAAGAGATAGGTGGTGTAGATGCAGGAAATTGGGAAAGTTATCATATGCGCTAAGTTGTTATTGAAGATTTTGCTCCCAGCATTTGTAGCAGTTGTGTTATGTGCTCTTCCACAGACAGTAATCTAACAGGGAATTATTGAAAGCCAAGTGCCAAGATTTCAAATTGCTCTATATGATGTGGAGCTGCTACTCGAGCAGGGAGCTGGAGCTTTGAAATGATAAAGACGTGGCCATGCCATTCTTCGGAGGTGTGTGGGAATGGTGAGAGGTGCTGTGCTCGTGCAGAGCCTTTTCTCACCAAAACACAGCTGAAGGTCTGCTTTTCCTTTGCACCTTGTGCAATTGTTTACGTTGGTGAAATCATTCACGTTAGCACAAAGGGAGTGAAAATTGTTACTGGGGAGGAATATAGTTCAGAATTTGGATAAAGGGTGAGCAAATTATGGTTGCATAGATCTGGATCAACCAGAGCCAAATTCTGCTCTGTCTTCACCAGTAAAAATACAGGCTCATCATATTTAAGTGGATGGGAATCTACAGATGGATGCACAGGCAAAGCCAAAAAAAGGGACAGGTTTTTAGTTCCTGTAACTTCACCACTTGGGTTATGTTTTGCTTAGTGCTAAGGGGGAGAGAAAATAGAAGTTTCATGGCTTTTGGCAACTTCTGAGCACTCCTGTAGGGGAAAAGGAAATATTTTCTAGAGAGGCTTCTTGGCATAAACCATTTCTTTTTCAGTGTTTTAAAAGGAAGCAATAGACTGTGATTGACATAAAAATCTCCTTTTTAATTGATTTCGTATATTTTGCTGGTTTTGTGACTTTAATTTAATCTATTACAACCAGATATGAGGAGAGCTAATAATTCATGAGAGATGTTATTTTCTAATTAGATTTTTATGAATGCCTCTAAAGCTTCTGCCCAGAAGCGGAAGCTGGCCAAAAAATTTGAATTATATTGAGAGCAAACTGTTCTGCTCTGTCCATATTCTTTGATCCACTGCTTTCCTTTGGTTTCTTGTTGTATTAGCATTATCCCTGAAATAATATTTATTGCCTGTGTTTGGAAGGGATGAGTATCTCATTCATCCTTTCACCACCTCTGAAACACTTCCTGTCCTACTCCTGCAATCTCCTCTTGACTTTTTGAGGCTCAGCTCTTCAAACAGCACTGGGCACGAAGTGCTGCCCTCCTTTCTCTTGCAGACAAGAAGGTGTGACTGTGCCATCCCAAATCTTCCCACTCCTGTGCATGTCAATAGTCACTTGAAACCTCCCTTCTTTGGTTATAAGGCTGTGTCTTTCCGTACCCTCTGCCTTTTCCTGCTGTTTGTGAATTACAGTGTGGCTACAAGGGAGAAAAAGGAAATGTGTAATGGGCTCTTGCTGTCTGTGGGGGGAAAAGATGTTCAAACTGAGATAGCCCTGTGGTCTGTAGGACTTCTCATGGCCTGAAAGGGCAGATTTCATGGGCTGGGACAAGTATTCCAGGTCACATCTCAGCTCTTCCATCCTTCTCTAAGCTATTGAAGCTGTAAGGAGGGAAGAAAAAGAAGTTATCAAATTTAGCCTATTATTAGACTATTTGTCAGACCAATCTAACCAACAAATTCCAAATGCTGCTATGGATTTCTGATGGTTGCAGTTCAGTTGGCAGGAGGCACCGAGACAGGTCAGGGAAGGCTGAGGCTATGTGGGATCTGTTGAGAGAAATGCCAGGGATGTGTTAAACATGTGAGGCAGAAAAGAGAGACTGTGACGATGGAGTTGTGTTAGAGCAGGGGCTGAACATAAAACTTGAGAGTACTTTCAGTAACAGGGTGTGTTTTGATGCACAAACAAAGGCAGTGAGAGAGACAGTGCAGACCTTGGGAGCTGAGGAACGTAGGAAAGGGGAATCGTGCTAAAAAGCAATACGAGCAGTTGTGGGAAGTGACATTTTTAAAACAAACTGCAGTGGTTGCTGCATTGTACAAACCTAATAAGACATAGTGAAAAATATTGGATTTATTTTTACAAGTTAAAAGTGACCTTGTTGGCCTTATGAATGGATTCACTTCTCACAGTACCTCTTAAGGGCATTAGGGTTATGACTAACTCATAAAAATAAATCCAATATTTTCCCCTTGGCCATGTCATATCTAGTGTTGGAATTCAGCTGTGAGAACTGGTGGGGCTCCGACTTTCATTTAGTTTGACCTCCTATTATGAGAAGTACCTGGCTCTCAATCCTGGTGGGCTGCAGCATAGTTCCAGCAGTGGTTAAATCACATACAGAGTGGAAACAGAAAACGTCCAAGAAGGCCTAGGAAATAGAGGGTCGTGCAACACAATATGTAACTGAAAACAACACGTGAAAGGAATAAGTATTTCAAATACAGATAGGCTTTCTTCTTTTCCTGTTTTTCATTTGACCAGCATAACAGATCAAGGCAGGACTGTCAGTTTAGTCCTACGCTGTATATGGGGGAGGCAGAATCCAAGCTGATGACTGAGCTCATATAGTTGTTCATTGCTGTTGGAGTCAAAGGAACTTTAAAAAATCCAGTCAAGAAAATAACTAGAGAACAAGTGATTTAAAAAGGAGTTGAGAGCTTTAAAGGTGACAGACACACCTATCTAGTATTTGTGACAGCACACACATACCAGTGGCCTGAGCAACAACCTATTCCAAAGCAATAGGAAAAAAGTATACAAACTGTTTTCAGCACCCATGGATGTCTACAGCTACAAATCTGAAGCTTTGTTGCTGCAGCTTAGTGGGCTCTGTCGAGCAGTGAGGGCTTGTATTGGTTCCACACATCCAGGTGACTGCAGTGTAAGGTGGTCACTCTCACGAATCGATGAGGAAATGCTCATTTTAAGTGCATACCAGATGTGCTCTATCTATAACTTGTATGTTCTGCTTATCTGCTCTGCCTGATAACCATTCCCTTTCCAATAGGCTCAGATGAGCTCACCTTCCTTCTGGCTGAAGAACTTTAAAAGGTCCAGTATGTGCACCTTGGTGTGGTCCTGGCTGACTGGCTCCAGGTGGCCTTGCTTGAGAATGGGTGTTGAACTAGGTGGTTCCAGCCCCAACCGTTCAGTGACACCATGATCTTAAATCCGAGCTGTGACAGCACAAACCTCTGTGTGAGCTCATTTACCCTGTCAAGAAATGTAGAGTGGGCAGAAAACCAGTCAGTGACATAGGAGTGAAGGTGATGTGGGATTAACAGGAAGGTTTGCCAGGTACAATTAATTAGGCCAAGCTAAAATAGAAGCAGAATGAGATTAAATATTTCTTGCCTTGTGACCGTCCTTGCAGGGGTAAACCCTTAACTAGTGTAATTTGGATTAAATATAAACTTAAGTGCAAAGAATAAATAAATCCATTTATCTGTGTTTATCTGAAGCTGAGTTAGATTCCAGCTTTGGTTACTGCAAAGTTAATTTTGCCATTGTTCAGTGTTGCCTTTTGTCTCCACAAATTTTCTCCCAATGACTTGAGCAGCATGCTGAATTATAACTGTAGAAAATCATGAATGACATGCATATGTTGTAGGCATTTTTGAGGTTGCAGGGCTAACAGTAAATATTCACACTTAAAATATTGAATTTAGGTTTATATGCCATGGAAATGTTGAGTACCTTCTTTGCTTTGTTTCCTCTGCCTCTGCTTTTCCCATGATTCTTTTATTACATTGAACAAGTTCCGTATCTGTAACACACAGAAGTTGATGTGTTCTCATATTGCATTTCCTTATTTTCTCTGAACAAGTTTCAATGAGTATTATTTTACCTGCATCATTTTGGTGTCCAAAGTATTCCCATAGTCAGATCAATCATGGGAAAATTTTCATTCCCTGGAAACATATTGGATGCAGAGACAGGGGGTTCCCCGAGTGTGTGAGTTTCAGCCCTGCCCTGCTCTGCTCTGTAGAGCACATGAGCTGTTGGCTCTCCTGTGGAGCAGCCCCTGCACCCCAGCGCTGCCCCAGGCCAGGCAACCCCTGCTCTGAGCATCGTGGCCACTGCTGCAGTGGCTATCGCACACTGAAAAGGTGTGTTGGCAAGAAAGCCACAAGCACAGATTTAAGATTTCTTTTACGAGACAGCTTCGCCAGGATTTAAAGGTGTTTTCTCCTAAACATGACAAATAAGCCTGCTGAAGCAGCTAAGAACTCTTATTTATATAAACTGGCACTGATGTTACCTTGTGTAAAATATGTTTAATTTTAGCCAATGCATATTTGAGTTATAGTTTCCATAAATATTTGTGAATACATTATGATAAAATCTAAAACCTTGGCAACAGTTAAGAGAAGAGTTTGCAGATAAAAATCAACATTGCCTGCAGTATCCCAGGAGACCATACTGCTAGTGAAGTTTAAATTAGCTTTGCCCTAAAATCTAAGACATTCCTGCAGCAGACTTTAAAGCATCTTAAAGTGTGAAGGAGTTAAGCTAATTACTGTAGCATTTGAAGACAAGACATTTGTAAAATTAATGGGCTGAAGTCTGCAGTCTTTCATTCAGCAAAAATTCCTACTGCAACTGTGCATTTATTGCGGAAGAGCTGCACAACTCAGTCCTCTGTTTTAAAAAAGTGACATCTTGACAGAAGATAGTTCAAATACCGGGGGGTGGGGAGAGGTGTGTGATTTCTGGTTACACAATGAGAAAAGGAGGAACATGGACCATTTAACTTCTAGCATCGCTTGATGTTATCTGCCTGCGACAGCAGAACCCTATCCCAATCCCCAGCGGAGACTCTGCGTGGCAGAGCATTTCCACTGAGCAGATTTGGTCTCCTCACCAGTTGCTGTGTTTGTCTTTTGCTGTCACTGGGTCCACAGGGCCAAGCCTACACCAATAAAAGTCATGCAACCCAGTCAGAGCAGCCCTGTAAAGCAAAGCATGTGGTGCTAAAGGCCCAAAGGCCATGTTGTGGGTGTTTCAGGGAAGCCTCCTGCGAGTCAGCTCAGGTCTGTGCCCATACGCCAAGTGTGGGCAAGTGGCTGGAGAGCACCGTCCCGAGTTTCACCTGAGAGGATCCCAGTTCATTCTGTGGCTTTCTGCTCCACACAGGAGGTGGTGATGGTCAGGGATATCACCCCAGCAGTGAGCTCCCCGTATGTACTGACACACCAAGGCAGGTGTGTCCCGATGCACTAAGGGTATCTGCGGGGGCTCCCACTGACACTGGGTACTGTGGCTGCTCTGTAGGAATTGGGGTGTCCTCGCTCTGTAGGAATTGGCAGCATCACGTACCCAGGAGGGCAGTGAGAGTTACAGGATCCCAGGCTCTGCTGCTTCACCTGTGCAGGGGAATCCCTTCGGATGTGATGTCTGTGCCCCACATGGAAGGAAGACTGGTAGGGCCGTTGCTGCAAGGTTGCTGTTTCTCCCTGCACACAGGAGAGGTGGGCAGAGTAGCTGGTGAGAGGACAGAAATTATCCAGTTGATTATTATTTACCCAATTTATCAGGGGACATGAAGTGTTTGGTTTGGGCGTGAGCTCTGTCCAGCAGCTTTGTTCTTTCTCAGCCTTCAGTGTTCTCACACTGGGACACGACTACAGAACACAGATGTATGGGAAGGGATTCAGTTAACAGTTTCCTTTGTGAGGTGTTAGAAGGATGCAATTCTCTGTTGAAGTATTTATAGGGCAAAGCGCTGGTTCTCTGCAATTCACTGGTGCTATTCACTGGAAGAATCACTGAGCTCTGAGCCCAGGCTTAGGAAGGTGAGTTGTTTGCTGTTCAATCGATCCCAGTCTGTTTCTCCTCTAAACAAGTTCAAGTCAGTAGTGCAATTACAGAGAAGACTGAAATAACTTCCACTGCCCCCTTAACAACAAGTAGCCTTGTTCCTTCCAGGCTACTGAGACTTTTCATCCACAACTGGTTTTTAACTGAAGATTTTTTACAAGGCATTCACAAATGTGAAAAAAGAATAGCATGTTATGTGAAAATTTTTCCAGCTGCATCTTGCCAGGTTTTATGTTGATTATTGAAGCTGCTGCCTAGCAATGGGTCAGTAGAACTGTAACAGACTTCTTGGTTATTGCTGTTTGACTGAAAGAGTCCAGACTTTGCTCACCTTAAAAAGAGCCTTGCTTCGATTTCCTGACTGACGTAGGACTCAGTTAATGGAAGTTAAGGGTTGGTTTGAGGGTGAGTGGCTGGATGGGGAGAGGATTGCTGCTTGAGAATTTACAGCATGGACTCTACTGGAAAATGCTAAGGTATGTTTCACATTTTTATCTAAATATAATTGTGTTACTGAATGTTGGCCAGATGAAAAGAAACAGTGCACCAGATGTGATTTACACACACACACACATGTATATTTGCCTTTGATCTTTATGGAAAAAATACTGTCCTTCCAGTAGATTCGTTATCAGATGAGTTTGCTTATATTTTTTCAATTCAAGGTTGTAGTCAACAACTGAAGTTAGGCTGGCAAAGATGGTACTGAAAATTGGTCAGGGTCATGGGAAAAGTGTGATAATTGCACCTTTTACAGCTGTCATCCAATGCAGTTCTGTTTCACTGGACCAGCAACTCTTAGTATTTCCATTCTTTCCAACCACTCTTTGAAGAAGTTTTTTAAAATAAAATTTTCAAAGTGTTCCTTAGCCTTTTGCAATGTTTTTTTATCGTTCATGGCAATATTCCAAATAACAAGTCTTTTCTATTGTAAAACCTACATTAGAAATTGCTTATGCAGTAGCTCTACAGCTCATCAGCTTTTTGCCGGGCACCTTCTGTGCCTGCTCACTTAGAAGTTTATTGATTTGAACCCCATTCTGAATCCGTCATCTGCCTTTAAATTCCTTTAGCATCTCTTGATGTACCATTGACATATGAGTCTTTTACCTTTTTTATTGTGTCTGCCCCATGTCTCAAGCACCTTTTTGGCATGTAGTAGGAGCCTTCAAGCTTCTTACAGACAAGCAGCTAAAGGAAGCTGGTAATAGCAAAGCCTGGGACCTGGAGCCCTGGCAGGCAGGACTCCTCTGTTCATCCCCAGCAGCTGCCCTTTCAGAGCAGGTTGCAGAGCTCACAGTCTCCTTGACAGACTCCAGTGTGTCCTTTCTGAATTGTTTCTTCCCTCGGGCAGTCTGAAGGAATATGCCTCAGATGATCGTGTTCAAGCAAATCTCACCCTTATATTTCACTTAAGTCAATTTAAATCTCACACTTTATGCTGTAGCCAAAGCCATTAGCCCATGTCATCCTGCACTGTAATGCAGATCTGCTCCTGTCTCATTACAATGTGCATAGCTCTACCACAGGGTCTGATACACACATCCAGAGCTATACTGAATTATTAAGGGTTTTACTTAAACCAGCAAGACTGGGGAAGCTTTGAAACTCTGTCTTTAATGTGTGACCTGTAAGGCTGAAGTTCTTGAGGTCTCTCTGAACAGCTGATGTTTTCAGTATACTCTGTGTGGCACTTCGGATCTGTATAATTGAATGGATTTTGAGAAAGAGATATGTATTCTGACTTTGGACAGCCCTGGCTCTATTGTAGCTTGGCTGCAACAAAAAAACTAAAGACCTTTTCCTCTTATGTAGATAAACAATGAAATCCTTAAATCTTCCTTGTCAGATGAAAGCCTGGGCATTCCATAATAATATTTTTTGTGTGCTTACAGTAGGAATTATTTTGAGTGCTCAACTTTGACTTAGTAGGTCAAAGATGATATTCTTTTTATACAGATCTTTAATATAAGCAATATTCTCTTTCACCCCTGACTCATAATACAGCAGTTTTCCTTCAAAGCGTAAATTAAAGTGAAGCCACAAAAGGGTCATTAATGGACTTGGTAGAGTCAATACTGAGGGTATCATGTACAGCCTGTTTAATATTAAAAGTGAAGTCAGTGGTAGTATGGTCTTAATGTATGTGGGCTTTGTGAATGCCGAGAGAGAGCAGAAAGTTTAAACCTGGGAGTGTGCAGAGAAATGAAACAGCTTGCAATGCAGCATAATGTTGGGGTTCGTTCCTGAAAACCCAGGAAAATATATGCCTGCAGCTAAAGGTCAGAAACTATTAGTGAGGATTAGGATGGTGTCATCTACTGTATTTCATATGTGGAATTTAAAAAAAAATTCTAATGGAAGGAAAAGATTTGTAATTCCAGAGCTACCAGTTAAGCAGTAATGTCCAAATCATTGGCTAATCTTTCCCTTCAAATTAATGAATAGAAAGGCCAGAATGCCAGAGCAAAATCCCCTACAGAACATACTTTGTGAGAGAACTAATAAGACACACACTGTATAACTTTATTCTGCTTACAGTATGGGAGACTTTTAAAGGACCAATTAAAAGAGACTTAAAATGCAATTAAAGTGGAAATCACTTGGCAACAAGGCATTAACCATCTCTCCCATCAGCCCTGCATTAGTGAGCCTTTAGCAAGAGATTTGCTAGTGGATAACATATTTGTGAAGCGTAACAGTAGGACTGAGCCCAGGCAACAGAGAGGAGGCTACAGCCAAGCTGGCCTCCAGAGAAAGGCCTAGGACTGCCTCCTCTTGCTGTGCTCATATGTAAATGGTGGCAGGTGATGGGAAGGAGAAGCAGTTTCTGAGAGATGGCTGCACTGGAGGACAGAGGGCACAACCTGTGGGAGCTTTTTCAGCCCTCTGATAAATAGTGCTGCAGCAGGAAGCCCATCTGTTTCTACAACTGACAGTGCAGATTTCTTTTGAATACCGGTCTCTCTTTCCTTGGGAGGAGGCAGGCAGTACTGCCATGGCTTGGTTTTGTCCCAGGGGATCCCTCACCAGAGGTGTAGGGGAACAGCCAGGCACGGAGGTGAATCGAGACACCACTGGCCAGCGTGTGATTAGCTCTTATCCTCAAAGTGCATCTTTGTGTTGAGACAAGGGGATATTTCTGATATACTTAAAGTTTGTGTGTGTTGGAATCTGATCCAGGGAGCCATAAAATGGAAAATTCTGCGGAAGGTAAGAAGAGCTGCTTGTACTAAGAAAAAGCTAGTGGCAGAAAAAATATGGTTTTGGGGGTTTTTTTTAAGAACAAATCGGTAAGTAGCAGGTTTGTGTGTGTAAATCCAGGGAAAAAACCCAAAAAACTGTCTTTGAAATGAAGTTAAAAATTGCAACCACAGACCTGAGTTTAAAACCTGGAGATGTGATCCAGGCAATGCTCCTTGCCTGCAGGAGGGACTGCCAGCTCAGACCCTTAGGCTAAATAATGTCTAATATTCTCATTAATATTAGGTGATGAATGCCACAAATGCAGCCACATCAGTAGATGAGAAATGTCATTTTAAATATGCACATGCTGCTTGGGCAACTAAAGATAAAGTGTGTGTGTGCATAGGGGCTTTTGGGTACTCCGTGTTCAGAACCTTGCTCAGTCAGAGGTGCGGCTCTGCTGACACAGCCCTGTGTCAAGTGTGTGTCTGCATAACGCAAAAGTAGTTTTAAATGTCTGTAATGTGTGGAAGTGAGTCATGACAACAAACTGCTTCCAACCATCTCACGCCAGAGCTGATCCCCGGACAGGTACAGCTGGCCACACTTCCCCAGCACCAGGCTGTGGATTGACAAACCCCATCGCTGCTGCTAGGGGTGAGTGGTAGAGGTGCCTGTGACAGGATTCCTGTAAAAACAGTCAAGCCACGAACCAAAAGGCTGAGTAATTGCTCTGCATTATTTACAAAAAGACACCTTAGACAGGCAAGTCCAGGATTTGTGCACCTCCTTTCTCCCTGATAATTAGCTGTTAGTCACGTGCTACTGCTAATAATTTTCAGAAATGAACATTAATAATTTATTTTTCCTTTTCCACTGCTGATTATGTTTCAGATAGAACTCGTGTGTCTCTTAGCAAAATGGTGCTGCAGATTTGCATAATTACAACCATGATTCATTTTCAAATTTTAATAGTGGATAATTAGATTATTTTTTTATGGAGGGAAATACCTTAAGAGAAGGCAAATCAGAACCTTGGCCATTTTATTTTAAGCCAAATCTCATGGACAGTGAAGAATAACTAAGTCATCCAGGCTTTATCTAAATGAAAGAAATGATGGGTTACTACTCCCTGCCTCGGAATGCAGCAGAGCCCTAAAAGGCCACGTGTTTAACCAAACCCTGACTGGCGAAGCCTCTCCACGAAGTGTGGGGCTGACATTCCAATTTAGAAGCATCACATAAAATCTTAATCAGTGCAACCAAATTAGCAGAGTGAAGCTTTTACACCATGTTCCTTGTTTATGCTTATCGTTCTTAATAAATTCTAAATGCTTTTACAGGTGTGGAAATAGACCTATTACCAAGATAATTTTCTTAATCATAGACATCTTAGATTGAGATGTGACATTTGCCATAATTCCCTTGCTCTGTCTCATAGCTTTCTGAAAGCTGTCTACATTCCCAACACCATCTTTGTGGTAGAAGCGGTCTCTTGACTGATGTATGTCCAAATAAGCCTTTGAATACTTTTCCATATTGGCCTTGAAAGAATTCACATGTCAAATTACCTCTCTCCAGACTTCCTGACTCCACCAGTCCCCTTGAATATGTTTTTTAAAGTATTTAGGGGGAAAATATTAAATTTTTCTAAGCTGGGTCAGGGTTCATAGAATTTGCTAATAAAGAGGCGGGCAAGGAAGATATTTAGCTGGGGAAGGCTTTGAGTGTATTTTGTGTAACAGCTGCAGGTTGAGACAGCCTTTGGTTTGTGTTTCTGAGTTTGCATGCCTCCAAGCTTTTGGCATCTTTGCTTTTTTTTTTTTCCCTCCTGTTTTCCTTTCAAGACAAATAAGGAAACAATTTCAGTCTTTTCACACCAAGCTTTTAGCATGGTCAGCATATTCAAACCTCAGGTTGAACTGTTTCTCAGTTTGACAAGGAATATCCTCCAGCTTCTCATTTTGATCTCTTCAAAATGCTCTTACAGCTGAAATGCATTGAGAGCACAGCGCTGGGAGGGTCCCATCAGCCAGCTGTGCTACAGGCCAGAACACCACAGCGCAAGAGCAGTTGCTCTGCACAGCATTCGTGTGATGGAGTCGATCAGGAGAAATGAATCCTGCTGTTGTTTTGGGCAGCAGAGTCAGCGGTGTCTCCCAAAGCTCTGAGATAGTTTCTTGTTTAAAGTTTGTCCTGATTACCCATTTGTCTCTTTCACTGGACGTCATTATAAATTCCCTATTACTGTTCTGCACAAGGGCCAGATTGTAAAATTGTACTGCCTGGGGCCAAATTTTGACTTTCAGCAAAAAATCCCAGGTATGTTTTGGGAACACTTTGGAAAAGTGATGGCGAATGGCCTCTGCCTTTTTTTGTGGAGGATTAACACAGCAGCCCCTCAGCCACAGCTGCTGCCAGGGCTCTTCTTAAAATGGCTTTTCATATGCCCATCAATTGAGTAATGTGAGCTTAGGAGGCAACAGGGGCTAACTGGCCTCCTCCTGCTGTATTAAAAACTGCCTCCAAATAAAGGTGAAAGGTGAAAAAGGTTTTTATCTCAAGATAAAAACTTTTCCACTCTGGTCCTTCCGGATGGGCTGACTGTGGGCAGTTCCCATCTGAACCCAACATAGGCACAGGGGTTTTCTCCTGAAGGGCCTGGTGGAGAGCAATGCTTTCCCTCACTATTGCTCAGGAAATTGTCTCAAAATGCTCCACCCTTTGGGGTTTTGTTATTCTTACATGAGAAAAAGATGATGAAACAAAGAAGTTTCCCAAGGATGTTCTTTAGCTCAGTGGTGTTTCTGCTGAAACCTTGCAAGTGGGCATGTAAACCAGGGGGTAGGAAATGCAAATAAAATTCAAACCTGGTTTCATCTTGTCTGTATTAGGATCATGACATTACAAATACTAGCAAATAAAACTTTATCAGAAGCTTAATTACTTTAGAATTAACCATTTCCAGAAAGATATCAACAAGGTTGCTAATAATTAAATATTTCAGGTTGAGTAAGAAACTTTAAGATCCAAGACAACAACATGGGGTTGACCTTTTATATAATCAGATGGAAGCTGATGCCTGTATTTTTAATAAAATGAAAACAAAAAAGTATCTGGGATTTATTTTCTTTAAATAATGCACTAAGAATGCTAAACTGAAACAAAGGTAACATTGAGGAAATTGTGTGGAGTAGGGTAAAAAAATTTTTTTAAATTGTCCTGATTTTAATAATCTGCAGTGTAATTATACAAGTATATGGAAACGTGCTTGTTTGCTATCTCCGTTACTAAATTTGGTGTCCCCATATTCAGGCCCTTTATCTAGTTTGCTCTCTGTGTTTTGCTTCTACCACTTGAAAAAGGGGTTAATTGCAACTCATCGCTATTAAGAACGCGTTTGCTGCAAGCATGTGATATTTGTCAGGTGGTACAGAATTTGTTCAAAACTATTGACCTAAAATGCCCACAAGTATTGTTTCCTTTAAAATATTAGCCTTATCTTACAGTGTAGACTCAAGCTATCTGAAAGGTAAATAGTCAAAGAAAAGCTATTACCCAAGACTGCTTACGGTTCTTTAAATCAAGTGTCTGTGCAAAGGTAGAGGTGCTGTAGTTAATTCTAGAAACAAGCATGTGACAGCAGTCACACACTCTCAAAAATGTTTAAATTCAATGATTATAATCAAAAAATAATTATACACGGCATTCAAAAGAGAAAGTTCAATGCGTCTCAGAGATCAGTTACAACCAAAATCTGTGAACAGAAGGGGTGAGCTTGTATGACTGTCACGCAAAGCCCTACCAAATTACTATGCACTTCGATTAACTTTCAGTGACCGTGTCTATAGGCTGCTTGGTTAATGGTTTTCTGTCAATACTGTAAAAATGCTAACCTGTCTTTACATCTAATCAATTTTGAAATGGCTCTTTACATAAATGGTCTATTCCTTTACTTCATTAAAAAAAAAAACAAAAAATGAGAAGCAATCAAATAGGATTGAACTGAACAAGCATTTGTAAAAAAATACAATAATTAATTTTAAGTCTGTGTATTTGTAAGTAGTTGTCCTTGAGTATTTTCTTCATCACTGTTTTTTAAAGGGCATTGAAAATCAATGTTTCACTTTACTGTCATCCATCTTTATATAGTAATAAATTAAGTGGAAAGTATTGATATTTTTGACTGAGCTTTTAAAATTTACATACTAATGACAATTGTACCCTTGTGACTTTTTATTTCTTTTGCTGTTTACTGACACTGACTAGAGGGAAATTTCAGTCGTCTGGGGACCATTTTTCCTCTGAAGGAATAAGACAGTGTCATGTCTCTGGTTTTATATTATGCTTGAGATCTTAGCCACAGTATCTCTTGCTGGACTTCTTTTCAAAAAACAGTGTAGGCAGCAAAAGTGGTTGAAATGCTTATCGTGTTGCTCTGTCTTTGTGTGTTCCAGCTACAGGGATGTGCACTGCAAGCACAGCTAATGGACCCACAGGAAAACCAGGCTGTGTGACAGGGAACTGAAAATAAAAATGCTGGTGACAAAGTAGAGATGCCTTCATGTGCCCTTGGAAATGCAGCTGGTGTTGGGAGGAACAGGACCCTATCCTGGCATGTGTTCGGATGGGGGATTGAGGAATATGGAGCTAGGACTGTTGTTCAAATCTTATCCTTTCTGGCTATTTTTCCGTTGTTTGCCAAACTCATGAGCAATCTGGGTTGTATAATAGCCAAAAAACCGCTAAATCCATTTTATAAAGGAAGGAAGCCTTTGTGGAGTCTATGATCTTTTTAAAATTTATTATTTAGAGTATAGGTTATAATTAGAGCAGGAAGTTCAGAGGGTTTATTTTTAGCTATGTGTGAATACTTGAAAAAAAATATTTGTGATATTTGAAGTGAAATCTGCAAGTGACTTTGGAAGTATTTGCCCCATCTTTGTTCACTTCCTGGGAACATTATGAGCTCTTTTCTGTGAATCGAAACATTTGCAGACAGAAGTCATGATTGTGAATTAGTGGTGTCAAAAGTATGTGATTGTCTAGTGCATTCCTTGCTGGCATGGGAATCCGCTAACCCCATGCAGCAGGGAGAGAGGGAAAATGCTGCCTGACTCAGGTGAGGAAGTGCTGAGCACAAGTAGTTGATTGCACGAAGGACATATATTCAAAATAATAGTTTTGTAAGAAACCTGCCAGCGAAGCCCTGGCAGCAGTTTGCTGACATGATCCATTTGCTGAGTAATTCTAAACAGCAAATGGATACACAAGCTCGTGCTCTATTTGCTGATAATTTGCAAACATGGAGTCACATTTTTTTAATAACTAGTTCATTGCACATATCTCACTAATAGTTATTTTCTGCTGTTTATTCTCTACAAAATAAATTCTATGACATTTCTTCTGCTTACTGCATGATTTGTTTAGTCAGGCAGGATTTATTTTCATTTCTGAATATCTTCTAATTAATGTGATGAGTATCAATCCTTAGTTTATTGACTACTAATGTCCGTTTCTGTGTTAGCGCTCCCTTTTAATAACATACAGGTAGAACACAAACAACTTTGCACTGTAGGATAAAACCAAATATTGACAGGGCAGCCTTGCTGGATTTTCTGCAAGGAAAATCCACCTACTTATGGATATAAGTAGGTGTGTTCATGTAAGAGTGTGCAAATACTGTACTGGAATATGTTAAGTGAGTACAGAAGTTTAATCACAAATAGTATGTCAACGGCCGGATTCTGAAATGCTTTAGCATTAATCTTATTCCAAAAATCTGTCTCACAGAAGTGAAAGGCTTTCCTGTGAGTAACTCATGAAGGGTTTGTAATTTGGGTGGGAAAGGGTGTCAGGAGGTCTCTGTCCAACCTCCTGCTGCAAGCAGTCAGCTGTGGGCTTTGAAGTGGTTATTCAGGGCTTTTTCTTGTCGGGTCTTGAAAACCTTTAAGGATGGAGACTGTATAACCTCCCTGGGCAACCTGTGCCCTTGTTTCTCCTCATTTCCAGGCCTTCTGTCACCTCTTGCCCACAGTGCCTCATTTTCCCACCAGGTACCACTGTGGCCTGGCTCTGGCTCCATCTCCTTGCTCATAGACCTCATAGATTCTGGGGGCTGCTGTCTGGCTCCCCAAGGTCTTCTCTAGGCCAGGTGAGTGCTGCTCTCCAAGCCAGCTCTTGCAGGGCAAGAATTCCATCCCCAGTTGTGTGCTGGACCTGCCTTCTAGTCTGCCAAGGCTTGGGCAGTGGATGGGGCAGGAGCAGAGACCTGCTGTGCCTGCTGCTCTGGGGCGTGTCAAGCACCAAAAGCACCTTCTGAGCCCGCCTGGTGGCACAGCAGCACCTCCGCCACCGCCTGTTTGGCAGAGAGCTCACTCCTCTAGCCAAGGGGATGGGTACAGGCTCCAGGGCAAAATCCCAAGCGGTTAATTCTGTCCTTCACAGTGCTGAGTAGCTCTCTGGTGCCACTTCTCCCTCACATGGGTGCTAAACCCTCTGGAAGAGAGCCCCGGGACACGAGAGCTAAGTTCCAGTGTGCTCACAGCAGTGATTTGGTAGCTGCACTGTACTCACGCCAGCATTTTTTTTTTTCCCCATGAGCAAACAGTGGCTCAGTCATAAAGGCTAATTTTCACAGTAATATTGATTGCCTGCAACACGCTCAATTCTAGTTTAGATTCCACAGGATAAAGACGCAGCAGCACTGATGTGTTTTTTTCCCTCTGGAACTTGAAGGGTACTGGAAAAGACAAATACAAAAGAAATTGTGCACCAAGGTACAGACCATATGTTAGCTGCAGCTCTCCCCAGGGCAAGGTGCTAAGTTTTGTTTACATTTTGCCAAGACAGCAATGAAATTGTTTGTTTACAAATAACAGGGAGAAATGGGGTGTCCTTAAAAATGAGCTATGCACAGGGATACAAACAGCACACAGAGGCACAGCGTGGAGCAAAGTGCAATTAATGCTCCCTTCCTGGACAGCCCCCAACCCCCTCCATTTTGGGGGGTTAGTCAATCCTGTGGGTCATTATGCAGGATTATAAAAATATTAAGGCTGATGAAAGTTTGCCTTCTCCAGTTTCCCAGTGAGCGATGTATTACGCTATTAGATCCCACTGACCAGGATGTGCCTCGCAGCCCTGTCTATGTGCAGAGGACAGAAAATATGAGAGGTGTGGAGAAGGACTCACTTTCATCAAAGTATCAGTTTCCAGGATAGTTTGGAAGCCCACAGCATTATTGTATTACACATTGCACAGAAGCGTGCCTTGTTCATTTTTTTTAGTGTTTTAGAAATAAAAGACTTTTCTTCCAAATTGCGCTGGGAGGCAAATTCTTCAACAGTGTAATAGAAAATGTTAGACAATATTCCTTACTGGAGCTATTGACATTTTTGGTAGTCGTGACACTTTGATTTTTCTCAAAACATATGGATCAAGCCTGAGTGTGTTATTGGACAGGAAGACCTGATGAAAGGCCTTCCTTTATCTTTCTTTGTATTTTTTTCCCTCTCTGTTTGTTCATGGCTTTCTCTCTGAATATAATCGCGGTTTTCTTATGCTGCCCAGGGAGTCGTTATTGCCTTACTAAATATTTTATAGTGCACAGTGCACCATACCTGCCAACTGGTTATTATTTGTTATATGAAAAAAATCAGGGGTAGCATCTGAAATGGAATGTGTGTTAAAATTTCAAAACTACACACAGAATAATTTTAAACCCTTAAATTGGATGTCAGGCTGGGTTTGGTTTTCGGTTCAGATTATTTTTTTTTGTTTGCTTGAAAAAGATCTGTGTATTTTTTTGGGGAGATTCCCTTCTCTTTTTGGTGTGTGTGCTTCTCTGATTCCAAGCACTTGTTTCCTCACAGTTTCACTTCCTATTTGTTCAAAAGGGAAAAGTTCAAAGCCGCTCTGGCAGCTGAGGGAAAAGCTTGCTGAATACTAACCCTCAAGTGTCTGTCTTGTCCTGACCTTGAGAAAGTAGCAGTAAACTGTTCTATTGCAAACACCACATGTGTGTTTTGTTAGACCAGGTTAGGAGGGGTCAGAGCTCACCTGAGGCTTGGACTGCAGATTTAGACTGCTTTTCAGCAACATAATGTATTTTTAAAAAGGGACATTCTCGCCTTTGTATGGGCCTAATATAGGCTCTGTTTAAAAACCTGTCAAAGTCCCAAGCACACACTCCATAAAATATAAATAAGTACTTACTGTTTGCAGATGTTGCTTGTTTTTCATAATGTTTGTATTTGAAGTCCTGAATCCCCGCTTCCTGTCAGAGCCAGCCCTGTTGCTTTAGTCCATTTATTTCTGAAGGAATGGGAAGAACTTCAAAATGCAATTTCTCAATGAAGACACCTTCTGTCAGACCTGTCAGCATTTGCAGCACAATTACCTTTTTTCAGACCAAGGCTAGCGTTTATGGCTTTGACTGCATGCACAACCTCTCTTCCCCCCAGCTCAGCTAAAGCAGTTGCTGTTTTTTAAAAGACTCCCACTTGCCATAAATTGTGCCTTTAGGTTCTTTCAAAGCAACAGGATAACTTAGCAGACCTTGCTCCTATTTGCATGTTTTAATTCCTTTGATAATGGATACGAAGTATATTGTGGGGAACAATTCTGTCCTGGGAAAAGGGATAGATCAGATTGTTTCATGTGCAATCTATCAAGCATCTCCGTCTGTAAGGTGAGCTCTGTCGAGCCATTTCTCAAAAGAGGAGAGAAAAGACAGGGGAAAAAGAATTGTTTCAGAAACACGGTGACCAGCTCGCCTCGAAAGAAAAACAGCATTTCCTGACCTACTATCTGTCTGAAGAGTAGGTATAGATCATTTTTAGGGGACCATCAAAATTACACTTAGTCCCAAGAGAATTTTCTCAGATTTGGATTGAGCTTCTGTTCTACACACATTATAAGAAATAGTGCTTTTGATAGATACCTTATCTGGGATTATTTAAGGTGTTATTTGGGTTATTTCTCATACCAAAAATTCAAATCATCTGGATAGAGGACATAGGAAGTACTTCTTACGCTCAAACCTTTTTGTGCAGGGGTGTGTTTTCCACGTGTGATGGGCTTGTATGGGCCGATGTGAACAGCATGACAGGTAATTCCTGGGTATCCCACTGCTCAGCCCTTCTCCAGAACCCCACAGCACTAGGAATGTGTTTTATTTGCAATGTGTATCTCTCCGTTCAGTGAGGAAACCTTACCTTCGTGTGCCTGCTTTAGCCACCATTTTTTTCTATAAAGTTCCTTTCTCTAAGTGCCTCCTCTCCCGGGTTAACCTCTCCTCTAGCAGCAGGCTCTTTAGTGTGCATTGCCACCACACTGCTGGCAAGGAGAGGGGGAGAAGAAAAGCCTCTCCTTTGTATTACAGATTCAAAGGGTCATTATTCCATCGTTCCCTATGGACGAATGTGTGAAGATTATTGTGGGAAGTTAGTATTTATTCTGAAGCCCTAATATGATCCTCTTGAACATTTTAATAATGCATTCTCTGGGGTCCGTGCTGCAAGTGTTTAAAAGGAAGGAATATGCGTTAGTGCTGAATGGCTGCTGCTTTGCTGGAATAGTCTGAGTTGTGGGGTTGCTTTTGATCAGTCCCTGCTTGAAAAAAAAAAAGCAGAAGTCCCTTTGCCCCCTTCCTCACCAGCCTAGAGTTCTTTTATCAGTTACATTGATCTAGAAGCAAGAACAAGGCCACAGTATTATATGTCCACATTTGTTACACTGATTTACGAGTTTCTTAATTCTAAGACCCTTGCCTTATCAATGGCCTCAGGAAGTGCTAAATCCCTGATATTAAGCAGAGAAAGAAAACATTTAGAATCAAAATAGGTGGGTTTTGTTTTGGTTTTTTTTTGGTTTTTGTTTTTTTGTGGTTTTTTTAAGGCAAATACAGCATAAACAGTGTTAACTCGCAACTTGCTGCTTTTGCAGGAATTTTAAAGCTTCCCTAATATTCGTTGTTTCTGTAGGGTCTGATTATAAACATATGTGTGGGACAATGCACATGCATGCTTGGATCAGGTCAGTGGAGTTTTCTTCATCTTTAAAGCTCAAAAACCATAAATCAAGATGAAAATACTCCAGCCAGGAGCTTTACCAATTGATACAATTTTAAAATAGGCCGCTGCTAAGGCTTGGGGGAAAGCTGACATGATGACTTTTATAATAGCAGAACGTTTAAGGTTATAGAAATAAAAGGAAGAGGATGAAATCAGTCGCGTTGATCTTAGCCTGCAGGCTCTCTCAGCTAACTCGAAGCTCCAGCAATTATTTCTGCTCTGGCTTTTCCCCCTTTTTTTCAGCAGCCTGTTTGAAATGAAGCAGAACCAGGCATGGCAAGCTTATCAGTGTCGTTAGCTGACAGGGAGCACATCACACCTGCTTTTACTTGCTAGTTTTTCAGGCACTTTATGCCACAGAAGAATGTTGATTTTGTTCTTATAATGTGTAAAGATTCATTTATTTCACCTTTTGAACTTGGCAGAGCCACTCAGTTTTGATGGGATTTTGTTTTCAACATGGCATTTGGAAAACCCTGGCAATTACTGGACTGTGGCCCAAGGCTACCTCGAAAAAATATAGAGATGATCAAACCCAACAGACTATGGGTCTGGCCCAGCTGAAGTACCCAGCCCACTGAGAGCCCGTGGGACTAAGGCTGAGGCTCAGATGTGCCGGTGTCACCTTGGTCATGGTACAGCTGTTCCCATGACACTCACCAGAGCATCAGGACATGGTCAGGGCTTGGAACCCCCCAGGACCGGTGGAAGAGTCCTGGGTAGAAATGATAGCAAAGATAGGGCCGGGAAGCTTCTCTTCGTGCTTGTCACCTTTCGGAGTTTTAGTCTTACCTGAGTTTTCTAATTTCTCCTTTGAGAAAACCTTGAGTGTTACAGTTGTTGCCTGATGTGTAGTTATTTTAGCAGCTCCTGCCCAGCTTGTTATGAAATCGTGCAAGATTAGGAGGATCATAATCCACAATAAGAGGTCTAACCCATCTATTCCAAAAACCTGTTCCCATCTGTGGTACAGATAGGTCATTCTTTCTGTGCTTTGCCGTCAGGCCCATCTAATCACACTGCTCAAGGAGCAAAGGAATTCATTCACCCAAAGGGTCCCATTACAAGATATTCTGTCATCTCCATTTTAAACCTGTGAAAGCCTTATTTTGAGTGCCACTGCCAAATGTGATAACAGGAGTCTTGCACTGCTGAAGAGAGCTCAAGTATCTGGGATCAGTGCTATGTAATTGTTCTTACACAGACCTACTTTCAGTTGCACAATGATGCTCGCAGGATTTGAGCTTGTAGCATTGAAAGCAGTAGGATCCTCTCTGCTAACTTTTAATGAGAACAGCTCAGACCTTCACTAAAGCTGGCACTCGGGCAAAAGATTTCAAATGTTTCTTGCAGCTATTGTTGTTTGCTAGCCAAACAACCTACTAGTGACAATTTTGTAACTATCAAATACTTGCAGATAACTGGCTAATAGACAGACATGCCATGTCTAAATTCCAGGTGCTCTTTCAAAGCCGGTACCGTGTCAGAGCTCTGCTTTCCAGATGCAGGCAGTCAGGTTCTGAATATATCCTTACTGATGCGATCCCTTTACATTTGGTCTTTGGGAGTGAATCTCGTTGAAGAAATTCAGAATAAATCTGAACCGTGAGCCTATAATGTGAACATGCCCAATCACACTCTCTAAACGGCGAGAAATAAAAGCCAGGGAAAGTGCCAGATGTAGAAGCGTTTCTGGTGATTGTTTGCTTAGAGAACAGCTAAATATTCATATACATATGAAATAATTTGGTGTGCCTGAGATGGAATCCTTGGCACAATATGAGCTATTTTAATAAATTCTTGCAATCAAATCTAAATTACAAAACAAAGCGCTCAGGTTGTTTATAGGAGTGAGGAGAACTGATCAAGGGCTGGACTGTGCCATGAGCTGGCAGCTCTGTGTTGCCCTTGGAGCAGACAGGGGGGAGCCTGGCTCCCTAAATCATCTTTTCCTTCCTCCACCCCTCTGTGATAGACCCTGTCCGAAGGTATATTCTCCACAGCCCCTGCGGGCTATAGAGGAAAGACGGAGAAGCCTGAGGCTGTAGGAACCCTTGCACACTCCCCAGCTTTACTGCGTGGGACATAATGCCTGTCCTCCCGGGCAAGGATGGAGAGAAAAGGAAAGGCTGAAGCTTTTATTTTGAGCTAAGTTTGTGGAACCCAAGAAAATGTTGCTGGAAGTGACCTCAGGGAGGTGCCTGTTGAAAAACCTGGGGCTTTGGGAAGGGCTGTGGACTGTGTGGGCAGGATTGGGCTCTTTGTCTTAATTTGAGGTGTGTCTGTGACTCCACCTAATGCTTATTTTCCTGAGTCCGGTGATAAATATCTCAAAGGACTATATGATAGACATGCAGCAGAAACAATTTAAGTGCTGCTTATAGTGTCATGAAACAAAACCAGATTCTCTGCCAGCTGCTTCCTTTATCAGCTGTTCTGGGGAGATTTTCCTGTGTTTTGAAACACATGGCTGTTTCTTAAAGTGCCAAACAGGGGTTTTTAATGAACCTGGATAACTTACTGGTTTATTTGGTTAATTGTTGGGATTAAAATCATATTAAAAAAAAACCCCAAACCCAAAAATACTTATTTTAGCAGGTGATAATTCAGCAGTAGTACTGAATTATTATTGTTCAGCAGTATTACTTAATACATTATTTTTCTGTTTGTAAGGTATTTTAAATCTGAAACAGTCAATCTGGGAATGTCTGAAATTATACCATTAAAGATATGATTACGGATGAAAGGAAGTTTGTAAACAGAAATTCCAAGGTCGCTTATTTTCTGGACCTTTTCTCATCCTCCTTAAAGAATGCCTTGTGAAAAGGACTGTGCTGAAAATGCACAATATTTACTCCCTCCTTTCCCCACCATTTGGAAGTGTTCAGATTTTCTAGACTATGTATAAGGCATAAAGAGACTGTAAATATGCCAGAAAGCTTTGTAAGTCTGCTACCATTCCACGATCAGCTGTAACTGTCCAGCAGAATATGTTACACACAGGCATAAAATATGCTCCTATGTGCCTTTATAGACCGTGTCTTGATGAATATTTATTATATCTCATTACTGCAAAATGTTCCTGCAAAAGCATCTGATTGACAATTAGTTTATTGCTGTTTGGTATCATTTTTGCTTCGGCAGAGCCTTAAAGACTGACAAGCATTTTATTATCTAAATTTGGCTTCCGAAAGCTTCTGAAAATTTGTCGAAAATGTAAACATCTAAAAAAAAAAATTACCCAAAGCAAAGTAATCTTTGTTTGACCCTAGGTTATATTTTGTGGTATCCTAATACCACCTCCGTTATTCTCTTTAGTTTAAACTAATGGGCTAATATTATGCTGGGAAACTTTAATTAGGGTGTCTATTGCTTAGTAGGCAGCATTTTTGCTTTCAGGCAAGTATGACATGTTGTACAGTAGAGACTTAATTCCTGTTTAGGGAGAAACCATAATACATCTTAGTTGCCAAGTGCATCGCAAGCAACCACTCTTAGGGAAAAAAAAAAATTTAGAAAGGTATTCTCTCCTAGATACAAAACACCCATAATCCCATTAATGTAAATGAGTGATTACACATGTGCATATCACTGGGAGAATACATTGTGAGGAGATGCCAGAATTTTAGATGAGATAGAAATAGCACATGCTATATCATTTAATGAAGAGCCCAAATATTCCTGAGAAGAAAGTTCTGTGTTACCGTCAAGGCTGAATCTCTGGATTTTTATTTTTATTGTCTCATTAGAATTATAGGAGAAATAATCTCTAAGGCTCTATTTCTATATTAATAATTTTTTATCTTCAGCTTTCCTTTCATAGCTTTTTAGATTTGCCTTGCAAATGCAAGCTCACATTTACTGGAGATGACTTTAATGAAAGGTGAGTTTGTTAGATGACATTGTGGGTGCACATATATTTCTGGAGATATTTTGCTGAAATGTTACAGTCCCTAGGACACATCATACAATGCAATATCAGTGTTACTGACATATCTGTGAAAACAATCACAAAGATAAAGAAGGTGCTCCATCATGTGTTCATTTCCATCAAATTAATAATACATGAAGTTCACATAGTACAAAATGTCAATTATTTATTTTTTGTATATGCAAAAACCAAAAAGAACTGTGTGGGAAGAATTTTTGTTGTCACAAAAAGAATATGAATTTAAAAGATAAATGGTAATTGTTCCATTTTAAAGTAAAAGTTGTTATTTTTGCAATACAGTAGAAGAGGCTGTAAAAATGTTTGTTTATACTATATTCTGTTGGACATTTTGTGAAAGCAGACAGAGATTTATACTTTAGTCCTTTCAGAATATACGTTATAAAAAATTAAGGTGTACATTTCCATATTCTTAACCTTTTGCATGAAAGGAATAAGAATGGAATATTTCAGTAAAAACAAGCAGTTATTTTTAAGTTATAGTAAGACATTAAGACTGGGAAAACTCAGGTGAAAAGAAGAACACTGTAAACATAATGAAGTTATTGATTTTAATTTTCTGCCTTTCCCATTGAAGAATGAAGCATCTGTACAGGATAGGGGATACAGAAAAGTAAAGGAATTGGAAATCTAGAGCAGATCTAGTGGGGGGGCTTCAATAGCTTTAAGATAAATGAATTTCTTTTTTTTATATGATTGACTGAGAACAAAAAAACACTGAACAGTAGCATCAACTTAGTTGTGTCTTCACAGGTATATGTGTTTGGACATATTTCTCATTGGTATTCAAGCACATATATGTCAGTCAGTTTAGACCATTTACCAATAAAATGTTATTCTGAAAATCCAGACTCCTTTTCCTGTCTACAAATGAAAACAACCACACAAAACCTCAGTCCTAGGAAAGGCTGGGGGTTTAGTGTGAATTCAATGGCCAAGCCCTAGACTCCTATCTGATCCTAATCTCACAAGATATTTAGTATCTTTATGCCAGTAAAATAACAAATAATTTCTTGCCTATAAATAGACTTGTAAAGTTGGTTTTACTGAAGAAGTCATTATTTCTTACAATAAAGTCTTCAGCAAAATCATATTTTGCTTTGGTAGCTGTGTTGTCAAAATTGTTATATAGAAAATGCTGACCAAACCAGTTTCTTTTGGATTGTAATTTGATTTCCTGTGGAAGTTCAGCATTCTGTGCAATTGAAAATAAAAAGTTTTTTATTATATTGAGAAGATTCAGTTCTGATACATTAAAAATCTGTGAAGAAATTTAAACCAGAAGTCATAGCAAAAATCCTGAGCTGCAATGCAGACACATGAAAATCAAGGAAGTGGAAATTCTGGGGTGTTTTTGCCATTTTTTACTGTGTCTCTGACCTAAATAGTGATTTGCTTTATCTCTCTGCTTTTGTCTTCTATCTCTACAACAGTGCTGTGAAGATTAATCCATTAGTGATTGTAAAGGGCTCGTATTAGTAGTGGTGGTGTAGTCATGATAGTCTTAGAATAAAAGTGAGGCAAGATATTTAGGGAAGATTCAGTATCTCTTATTAGTTATAGGCGTTATAGATATTAGAGTTATATTAGACATACTTATGGAGAAATAGATAAAAAATGGGCATGCAAGCCCACTTTTCAGTTCTGAAATACAAGCAGCAAACTTGATACATTCAGATGAGATGTTCTGGAACTCATGTAGCTCTCCCCTATCCAGCCAGCCCCCAGCTCCCCTGTGAGCCTTGGAGGGCCAGGGCTGCTGAGAAAAGCTGTGGGAATGCACAGCACTGCTGCTACCAGAATGTTCAGAACCTCGGTGTAATAGTCCTGGTAGCTGACAAGAAGGAAAAAGGCATTGGGCAGCATGTTGGGGGTTTGTGCTAGATTGTGCTAGATTGTGCCAGATTCCCATTGGAGTGAGAAGTTAGAGACCCACTTGCTGAGGACAGTCGGTGGAAAATGTAATTCCTCTTGCAGTACACAGGAGGTACTGCTGCCTGTGCTGACAGCATTCAAAACCATTCACTGCCAGCAAAAAAAGGATGACTACATGAAGTCAAAATGTGTGTACACTCGCATTTGTGGGGGAATCCACTGTCGAAATTTTTTGAGAAATATACCGAATTTGGATGCTCATAAGTAAGATAATAATGTCCTCAAATGAACATTACTTTATTCTCTTAAAATTAAGGAATTGTATTTAGTGATTCTTTGTCAAAAGGGGTAGAGACAAGTCATCATGTCTTATTTACAGCACTCTGGTGTTGAGGAGCTGTAGTTACAGACTCAAATGCTTCACTGGGCTCAAGAACATCATTGTGCTTGGCACTGTACAAGCACAGCTGATAGGCAGGTCAGTCCTGTGAGCCAGGAAAACAGAAATACACAAACAGCACTGAGAGTCAGAGTGACAGGGAGAGGTTTTAGCACATCTGAACTACCCAGGAGTTGTCACACTCTGTATGGGTGCAATGGTAAAGAAGTTTGAGAAGGAATTTGATGGAGACCTCCGCTATCTTGTTGTTCTGAAGGTCAGCTGTGTTCTGTGGGTGAGGAATTTTTGGGGAGTGCTTAGTGCTGTATGGTTGAGGAGATGCGTTTGGGGGTATGAGGCTTACATGCCAGGGTCTGGTGACAAAGGGACAGGAAAGGGGGGACAAGCTGCAGGACAGCTGGCAAATGTAGGGCAGGAAGAATGCCACCTACAGCCCCTGCCACAACTTCTCTGCCAAGTTCAGTTTTGGCTCTGGAGATTTAAGGAGCTGATTCTACAGGGAAGTGATGGCTTTTTAGGTACCAACACAACTAAGATAACTCATGGTAATTGCAGTACAGTCAGAGGCTTCAGTCCTGCAATCCTTCCTGGCCCAGCTAATCAGGGCTCTATCCAGGGGGTTACAGCTGTGCACAGGACCGCAGTCTGGCTGCTCACTAGTTGGTTGAGCACTTAGTGCTTTTCATCAGGGTTTTGTGTGAAGCACCATGGCACAGTAACTCCAGGGATATATATAATGCAGAGAGAAGGTCACTGGGTCTGCCCAGCTTCTTTGAAGTTAGACATCTCGGGAGGCTGTGAGTCACCCTGAAAATAGGATTCATAAAGTCACGATGGCATTTGAGATGGCTGAACAGCTTTCAGTTGCCTGTTCTTTTGGACAGACACCGAGCACAATAGAGCAGTGATATGGAGCTCCGGTCAGGATGCAGCAGTGCAGCTTCATGGCAGGCGTTGCAAGGGACAGAACTGCTGGGTGAGGCAGAGCCCTCCTGCAGCACCAGCACTGACTGTCATCAATGCAACAGGATTTCAGTGAGATGTACAGCATCCCCTGAGACCTCTTTCATTATACAGTGAGTCTCATTTCCCTTCTTAAGTACCTTAACTTGGCTGGAGCTCTATGACTGTGCTGTGGTTGAGGGAGGAAAGAGCAGATTTAATTCCTCACTCCACTTGTGATGGATTTTCCATCTACTCATTCCATTGTTATGCTGACGTGTCATCGCTGACTTCAGTTAGTTTCTTCTGAATTGTACTATCGGAAAAAGAGAAACAAATCTATAAGCTGATACATCTGGAATAATTTTTAAGGAACACCCATAAAGATTATCTGTAAAAATTCTGAAAATCGGTGTTCCTAGATTTTCAGATTAATTTAAATTTATAGATGTATAATTTTTAGACTTCTAGTTATTTCACTTAAAAAAATCCAACTCTTCTCACAAACATTGCTATTAAGGACAAAACTGAAAATATAGTTGTCATCTCTGACAAATGTTCACATGAAACTATAGGACTGAGAAAACTACCATTATTTACCACCCCCCCTTCTCTCTCCTTGATCCTCAACACAAATTATGAGGGTCCATGATCTCTGAGCATGCTGATTGAATCCAAAGCACCCCCATCTAAAGCACTGTAGTAGGCTGGCACAGAGACAACCCAACAGCCAGCTGGAACAGACCCTCCAGGCTTTTGGGAGTGGACCTCAGGCGCTCACTGTGACAAACAGCAAAAACATTTGTGATGATTTCCCAATGCTTCCATCTAGGAACATGTTTTGTGCATCAATTATTATTAACACTTCAGAGATACCCTCTATCCCCCGAAAAAAAAAATTAAATATAATTTTTAAATCAACCTTTCATCTACATAAAATTGCCAGTTATCAGCAGGATATGGACTTTCAAAGTTATTGATGGTTTTTATGAGTGGCTTAAAAATTATTAACAAGGAAGAAAATATAAATTCTTTTTATATACCTGTGCTTTTCAAGTCTCTAAGATCACATTTGCAAGCTCTTTTATTCTATGTGTTTGGACAAGCGATAGTCTCCAGTCAGATCGTCAGATAATTTACTTTTTCAGCTGCAGAGTTCTAATCTGGAAACATTTTTTCTTAAATGAAAAGTTACAATTCTCACACAATTCTCCAGCTCCAGAAGTTCAAGTACAAGAACAACAAACATTGCAAGACCCTTGATAAAATGTTAACGTTTGCAATATCAGCTTAATCTCTTTGTTTGCGAATGTATCCTGGTGTGGCTGTTCAGGGCAGGTGCCTGCTCTGGATGCTGAGCTTCGGTGAAATGACGGCAGAGCAGCCCAGCCCTCCAGGCTCAGCAAGGGCTGATACGGCCAGGCTAGGGATGGGGAGGCATCTCTAACCTGGAACAGGCCTGCTGACGGAGGGGGAGAGCAGCAGCAAGCTCAGGTGGTTCTGTTTCTGTCCAGCATTTCCTGGAGTGAAATATGTGCTCGTGTGCAGCACAGATGGTCTGTGCATTCGCAGCAAATCTATGGCACACGAGACCTCCAGCACGTGCCCTGTGCACTCGATGAGTGCTCGTGCTGGACACTTGGTCCACACTTGCTCAGGAGCCATTGGTTTGGTGTTTCTGCATGTCCATCAGCCTGGCAGTAGTTACTGTTATGTCTGGGTTGCCAGAAATCCTGGAACAATGTCCAGAGTGTTTACATTCAGACCAGGCAAAATTTCCAGGTGGAAAAAAGAGGACAAGCCCATGGCAACACCATCGTAGCCTGACATAAAAACTTCTAACACGTGGGAAATGTTCATACCTTTAATATATTATTAATTTTATGGAGGCAACCCCTCCCCTCAATGAATTTTTGCAAAGATAACCTCCTATGTGAAAGAAAAGCAGCTTTTTAGTCTGAAGTAACCAGGGGGAGCGATTGTGTTTATGCATTACCTGCTCCAAGGCACAGTGTGCCAGACACTGGTCCATGCTCCACTCTAAGCATAGCTCCACCAGTGATCTGGGGTTTCTTGCTTGAGAAATTGTACTTACTACATACCCACTCTAAAAAAAAAATGTTTTCCTGTGATTTTGAGGGGATCTTTTCAATCCAGACTGAATGGGTCCTTCTGTAATACCACTAAATTGCCTCTGAGTGTCTCTACAGTTCATCTCCTTCTAGGAGCAGCCAAGCAGGAATAATGCAAGAGAAATGAGTCACTGAAATTTATTGGTGTCAGCTTTGGTTTTGTATTCATAACATCTTTTTCTGTTATTTTTAAGGATATTGCAGATTGAAACAAGGGAGGATCAAGTGTCCCAGTTGTGTTTAAAGGAAGTAAATCTTTAAGAAATTATTGTGAAACAGATGTTAAATAAATGATTTTGAGTTTAGATCTGTGACAGAGAAGTGTACCTAGGGAGACTCTTTAATAGCAAAACTGACAGTGATTTAGACCTACGGCTGATAAAGGGAAATCAGACTTTTTTATTGTTATAACTACATAAAGCAGTAATTTAACACACAAGTAGAAAAATGGATTGTTGAGTGTCCTGCATGAATATTATTTTAAGCCAATGATCACTTATTTTAAGAGAGCATCCTAGTATCTCCTCTTCACCTAGAGGTGAAGAGGTTCATTAAGGATTTCAGGTGGAATTTCAGTGGCTTTTGGTTATGCACGACACTGAGATGGATGTGTTCATAAGAGTGGGTAGAGCTGAGAATTGTGTGTATCTTTATTAGAGTGGAAATCAGACTTTGAAAACACATACCTTGAGCAGATAGTAAGAACTTGCTATGTGGCTCTTGATGAGGCTTGGATATGCACAATATCCATACAAAAAAGAAAATATTGTGCACATATGTAATTTTTACAAGTGACCTATCCATATGATTGTTCAGCAGCACATAACTGAAGTAAATGGGCTAATGAATAACCAAACCCCTTTTCACAGGGGAAAAAACCCAAGCACATTGAGTAGACAAGGCGTACTAGGTTTTGTCTCAGAGCTGCACTAGTTCTTGTTCTTTCTACTCCAAAATACTTACATCCACATGCATGTAAGGGTTTACAGCTTTGACACTGAAGTCTTCTTGGTTAGTCTTATTCAGGCAAGTTTATCAAGAAGACATTTCATGACCGTTTTTCTTCAGGACAATTACATTGTGAGCCTTACAACTGAACTGGCCATTCACAGGCACAGCAGCAAATCTTTTGTTTAAGGAGGCAACTGAAGTATTAACAAAATGGAATTTCTTTCTATTGAGATATTTTGTTGATGCTATGTTACATATTGACTCACCTTTGTGTCATAAGTTGTATGCAAAGATCACTATGGAGAGAAATGAAAGCCGAATTTGTGCTCCGTGGTCTGATGTTTACAGTAGAAATATTTCTCAACCTCAAACGTGAAGCCTCTCATGAACATGAAGAACAATTGATGCATTCAGTCAAACCTGGAGAATGTAGACATTTGTGTTGTTACAGCTCTATGAATAGTGTTATGGAATAGAGGGAAATACAAACATTTGCCTTTTGCATGGTAACAACACTGGCTATAGTACACACAAAAAGGAAGGGAAAAAGATGTTGCTTGTCTCACTCTGATGATGAAGGTTCAGGATTTTGAGATTATATGACAGAATAGCAAATCATTTCTAAATAAAACACTACATATTCATTCCTCTCTAGGAAACTTTTAACTTAGTGAGGGAAGTAATTTTCCCTGTAGTATATAAAAAGATACCTTGTTCTGTTCTCTTTGAAAGAGTTCTTACGCTCATTGTCTGAGGCAGGGATGTGTTCCTTCCACTGAAAATAAGTATTATGCATTGATAGGAAGTTTGACAAGGTTAGACTCATGCTAATAGTTTTACACACTTGCCATAATGAGAAGAAAATTATGGCTGAAGAAAATGAGATTTTAGAGTCCTAGGCCTTAGAAAATGGTTTTGTTTTCCCTTATCCTGCACCCTGTACAGCACTGCATGTATGAGGACTTTGGGGAGTTCTCAGTGATCTCTGATCACACATCTGTCTCGGCAATGGTCTCTCTGTCCCCAGCATCGGCTGCTTGTACCTGGAGAAGAGGAGCCTCAGACCAGAAAGGGGGCTCTGCAGCAGGCTTTTCACAGGCACAAATTGAATAATTGTCCACCTTGCTGCTGAGGTGTGCCTGTGTATTTTCTGTGGCTGGTAGAGTCCTCTCTCCTGGTCTTCTCCATCTCTACTATTGAGGGACATTTGGGCAAAACTGTTCTTGCCCTGGGAAGTGCTCCCTGCCTGCCTTAGACTGCAGAAACATCCGGGGCTCTTCCGCAGCCTGGCAGATGGGGACTTGTAGAACAGAGCCAATCTTCAGCACGAATCTGTTGGAAGTATCAAATGACAGCACAGCAAAAGTGAGTGTTGTAATACAGTGTGCATGTGAGCTTTCCCAAACGTAGCTGTGTGTATTGGAGCAATATCCCACGCGCATCCTCTGCGGCGCGATTTGCGCAACGGAACCTGTAGTTTGCAGATGACCAATCTCTTACTCACCTGCGCCGTGACAAAGGTGCTGTGTGTACTTTTAGGTTGTGAAATGCAAGTACAAAACAGCGTGACTCAAGCATGGAACTGAAAAGGAGGAGAGTGAATTAAGAGCATCTGCCAGATGATAACTGCTTGTACGTGCCTATTGGAAAAGACTTCCCCATGTTTTCAGAAGCCACCAGCTGCTGATCCACTCTGCTTAAAATCTATGCTAAGTGTTTCTGAGACAGATTTGTACTGAGCCCTAAACTTCTCCTACTGGAGTTGAAAACCGTTCTTTACATTTCACTTGTGTGGGAAATCTTAATACGTGCAAACTCTGGCATGTAAGTTCACGAGCAGTGTTTGTGAGAACCGAGCGGCTGGTTGGGTGTTCAACGCCTTGAAACGCACATGTGACCCAACAGCCCTGTCCTGCACAGTGCAGGGAAGGACCCTTAGGTTCCAGCTTGAATGCTTGTTGAAAGCAATGGGAAGTGTAATGGATAAGGGGCTTGGCACTTCAAAAGAGGCGGCGTAATTTGTGCACACAATGGCAGTCATCCAAATATTAAGCAAACATGTCAGAGATAAAATTTGCAAGACGCAAATTGTAAAATTGGAGAAAGAATTTCCAAGAGCACTCATATATTCTACAACATAAAAAAAAAAAAAATTCAGACAGACTAAAAATGTGTGCCATAATAATTTATATTCTGCTACATTATGATGCAATCTATCTTTTTCTAAAAATGCAAAAACCCCATATAAAATAAATCTGCTGAAGGAATTAATTACTTGTCAAATTTCAGGTTTGAAACACAAATCATTTGATTGCAAAAGAGCACTTCAAGCCACTGATGTATGCTATTTGCTTTGCCTTTGCGTAATTTAAGAACCCAATTGACATGTCCTAATTTGGTATTTTGTGAAATTCCCTCCAGGGCCAAGCCCTTTCTTTCCAGATTTCCTCCAAGTACAAATTTTTCTATGGAAAGTTCTAAGTTCTCAACACAGGTTTAACAATAGCAATACAAGTACGTTACTATAAGGATCCCATTCGCTTTGATTTTTCCTCTTTCATCACATTGCAAGCACAGAGAGAAAACATGAGCTTCTCCATGTAGAATTTTAAAGAGGCAAAGATGGAGCCACATCAGTTGAGATGCTGCCGAGAACTGAGGCACTGGGAAATCTCAGGGCAAGCATGTGCCACAGCTGTTTTTAAAAGGCACTTTAAACCTATAAATTTTAAGTTTTGACTTTATTCCTCAGATTTTCCCTTTTGATCTGAGCAAAAGGCAACTAGACAGGAGCAACAGATAACAATTGTGTGTGATTGTATGAAAAAATAGAGTGAATTTTATTTGTTAGCAGTATTGTAACTGTCATTGGGATATTCTTAATTATTTGGGCTTTGAAAAATGAGCTCTGGAGCAATGGGTCTGTCTGAACAGAGACAGAAAGAAAGTCCCCAAAACTGAGACTTAGGAATGAGCGAGACTTTTACCAAGCTACCTGCAGCTGGCTCTGCTATTGCCTTGCTTCATCATTTAATGTGTGTGCACCATCTTACTTAGCTGAAATTAGTATGCGAGAAAAGATGTATCAAAGTCAGCAATTAAAGTGACTTCATCTAACTTGTTGAGACAGTTGAGTAGCTGTGTTTGATTTTGCTTAGGAAATCGTTAGCACCTTAACAGAAGGCAGGAAACTTTGATCAAGATGTGATAGATGCAGGTCAATATAATGTGTAAAGATTTTATTTGGCTCTGGTATTGACACCTGGTAAAAGAACTGGCTTATGGACAGTTCTCTTGGAAAGTTTGCAAAATTGTTGAGTGCTGGCCTAGAGTTTTACGTGGTAAATGACAAAACCAGAACTCATGTTACAGTTTCTATTTCTTACTTCTTTTTATTCCTGCATAAACTGTTTATCTGTATTTCAAGGGATTATTTATGAGTAGGTACATACCCTGTTCCAGTCAGTGAGATATTCCAGTGGGGATATAACTGACCAGACACACTAGGTATAGGAAGATGGAAACAGCCAAGCTGTGAAACTGGGGGACACAGCTGGGCCGAGCCAGCTGTACCATCCTGTGTGAGCTAAGTGGGGTTGGGAGGATCAGGAACTTCACACACACATACACTTGCCTTACTAAAGGTCACTGTCTGTCATATCTCCTGGCACAAGGGTGCACATTTCTCAGTTGTACTTTGTCAGGATTATCTGCTTTAATTTACCTTTATTTTCCAAAGTCAATGGCTCTGACAGAGCAGATGACGGAGTAGCCTGTGGGCTTGGTGGAGGTAAGCAGCACAGGAGAACCCCAGGGCTTCTTCTTTGAGATCATCTGTAAGTAGCCTGGGGGGAATAAGCAGGAACTGTCTTCCTTTCAGGCTAGAGCGTATCTGTGCTGGTCTGGTTTGGGGTGCAGAGGGTGCAGCCCTGGCTGAACACCTGTGCTCAGCAGTGTTTAGCCCAGCCAGCTGCATACCTCCAGCTCTGCTTTTACCCGCCAATGGAGCTGCTTGTGCACATATTTTTCTGGATTTGAAGGGATTCAACTCTCCGTAGCGCAGTAGTCACACTGTCCATCACGGAAGTGTCGTAGGCTATGTTCATATCTCCATTGTCCTTTAGCTTTCTCTTTTCTGCTGCCTTAAGCTGTGAGTGGTTTGGAAAGGTCCTACAGCACTACCTTATTCCTCAAATCACTGGCTGGAGACCTTACTTGTGTGGTACTCCCATACCAAAATGCTGAAAGTGTTTGTTCACCTTGAGGGTGATGAAGGGAATTTTCTTTTTTAAATACACTTTAGAATTTTTAGGATGTTTGAGGGGACTCTTGACTACCTTCTCATTTTGTCCTATCTGTATTGCTTTAAGCTGTTCCCTTTTATCGGGATCCTGCTAATGTAGTTCCCTGGCTGTGCTGGATCTGTATAGCATTTCCTTTGGAAGACAGGCATTTGCAATTCTTTATTTAACTTAAAGATACGGTCACATAAGAGTGTTTAGTGTTCTCAGGGGAAGGAAAGCTTAAACGGAGGGTTGATTTATGTGAATAATCAGGTTGGCATGAATAATTATGGTATTTAATAGAAGAGAAACTTTAAACACCTTAGCAAATGTGTCACTGTGTGAAGTTATACAGCAATCTGATGACTTGTTCAGGTCTGAATTTATGTTGGACTCAGCTCTGCAGAGCATTGCAAGGGAGTGAAATTCCAGGCTGGCTGCAGTCAGCAGGAATTGAAGACAACAGTGCTCGGCTCAGTAGTACTCACATCTCTTTCTGGATTTAGCCCTTCCCACTATGTGACGATAATACTATTTACTGAAGTGGATATTGCAGGGATTGCTTAACATTTACAATGTGCTTTTAGGATGAAGATTTCTTCTTTGTTAACTTCTATGAGTTTCTCTATGTCTTATAATAGAAGAGGTTTGTTGGACCCCAGCTTTAAGATTTCGTTTAAGATACACACAAAAATTTGCGGCCTACCTGGTTATGGAAAAAATTACAAAATAATTGAAGTGTAACATAGTTAGCATCGGAGAAAAGGGAACAAAATCCATGCTGATTTTACTTTTTCAGAATTTTCTGTGGCAATGATTAAAGGGAAGATAGTAGCATTGACATCAACAGGACCCAGATACTACAATGAGTATTGCTTGATACAGGGAATCCATACATCCATATACTTAAAGACTAGCTAGTACCTATTTTGAAAGCATTCTCAAAGGAGCCAGAAAGTTCAATAATCCAGTAAGCCTGACACCTTGGAGAGGCTAGGGATGGGCTGAATTCCTTTTCTGTAGTAACTAAAGGAGGCCTTATGTGCACGTGTACTGCATCTCTTCAAAGGATACCACAGCTCAGCTGTGACATGAGCAGGCTGACCCCTGAAGAGGGGATAAGGATGCATCCACACCTCTTACAGGAGGTAACGCATCCCAGGATGATAACACATCCCCTCCTGCAGCCCAAAACAGGAGGGCTCTCAAAGCAAGACAGGAGAGAACTGTGTTACTCCAAATCCAGTGTCCTAATAATGAGTTTACTGGCACTTGAAGTGAGAATAGCCCCATCACATTTAAATCTGTGTGTTTTGGCTTTTCAGCCTGAGTAAGATCCAAGTCTCAGATGGAATGAGTTCAAGAATGAAAGAAGACCAGAAGTACATGAATAACACACACACACACACACACACACACACCCCAAGCTTTTCTCCAGTTCCTGGTTCACATCCTTTGAAGTATTCTACTTTTCCTCCCTTCCTAGAAAAAACACTGGGGACAGAAAAAGAGCAATGAAATATTTCCAAATAACCCCTCACAGCTACAAATTATAAATATTTCATATTTTGAGTTATTTCTGTTTCATGTGTTCCCAAATAGCATTTAATTTCTTCCTCTCTTCCCGCCTCTAGCTTTAATTAAGTCTCATCCCTTGCCTGTCAAACCTTGATGCCCCCTTCATAACAGCTTGCTTCCAGGTGAGTTTTCCTGGGCTAATTCAGACCCCTTGTTCTGTGTTTTCAGAGATTCATGGTAAGACTCTCTCTGTAGCCTAGCTCTGACCAAGTGATTAGCAAGAAACTTCCACTTTGTGCTTCTCCCTGACTCGCGAAATTGAGCTGGTACAGAATAAAGCAAAATAAATAAGAAGCAAGCCAAGTAATTCAGAAGAGGGATCTCAGTTTGTCTTAAGTGTCATCTGCCTCATATCTGCTATGAAAATGGTGGGTCTAAATTCCAGCTTTGATGTGCAGACTGCCCACGCACTGGGTTTTATTTCTCTGCACACATCTGTCATTTGGCAACAGATTCATCTCGAGTGCTGAGCTCAGTCCTTGAGTTGGAGCTGCATGTGCTCAGTGTCTCCTCAGCTGGCTGGGGCTGTTGTGGCCCAGGGTCCCTCCAGATGCTTTGCTCTCCGGAAACTTTCCACTCTTGTTTGTAGAGGGACTTTGGATTTTCAGTGCTTTGAATGATGATACAAGTCAATAATCCGTACTCATCTCAGAATATTAATTATCTATCAGAAGTCACGTAATAAAATGACAACTGAATTTCTGCCCTGCGTATTCTGCAGTGGAGATTTTTTTTCTAATTCAGTAGCTACTCCCATTCTTGTGCTATCTCCATGGAACGTCTTCAGGGTCAGGTCCTCAGGTGTCACTCAGGTGTCAGTGTGTTCTCAGAGGCAGGACAGATGTAACTGTACATGTGAAATACTGAGCTTTGAACTACAGCAAGACAGATACTACCACAGGGAAAAATTGCTATATATAGAAATACAGGATTTTGCACTGTAATTTTAATTGTACTCCATTTAAAGTCTTTCTGTAATCCTAGGTGGGCAGTCCTGTTTTGTGTTGCTTGTACCCAGTCTGCTCACTGTGCTGCAGCACACAGGTGCTGCACACCTTCCTCCTTGCTGTCTTACAAACTTATTTAATATATATCAGCCAATTCAGGCCTGTTAAAGGAATATCCAGTTTGCGCTCTCACAGGTGTGTGAGGAGAGTGGGAGTGGGGGGAGAACATAGAAGGGATGGAAATTGTTGACGAAAATTCCTTTTCTCTTCTGTCTCCATATGTTTCGATCAGCTGGGGTCCAGCAGTGCCTCATGTTCAGAGCCCATATTGGGCACAGTCTCATCTTAAAAAATTAATGTCACAAGTGGCTCTTGGAGGTAAAAGCTGATATGAACAGGCTGACTGGATCTTCTCCATGCTTTGTTTTTTCATGACTCCGTGAGTGTTGCTACACATAACAGTCTAGTGAAATGAGCACAACTTTCACACAAATATATTTTTCTCAAATGTGAATGTTTTACTCTGTTTTACAACTCATATTCTGAACAGGCCCGTTCAGGGTGAAAAAGTGTGTAGGTTTGGGCCAAAAAGGGAGCAATCCATGATAGGCTAAAATGAAGGTTTTTAGAGGTGGTGTTATTTATATACCTCACCGTTCTATATTGTGCATCAAGTGTTGTGTTACATGTTAAGACTTCTCAGTATCTTTTCGTTGAAAACCCCCCCCAGTATTTTTTCCTGATTAAGAGCTGATGCTCTTCATCACAAGCTCTTTGTACCTCTAATAAAGCCTGCTTTCTCCCAGGCAATCTCGAGGCATGCTGGGACCATGCAGACGGCTGTGTCCTCTCACTCCAGTGCTGGCCTGTGACCTTACAAGTAGGGTCAGTCAACATGCTACAAAGCTTTCCTTGCCATTTATCAAATAACAAAGCAAACCAAATTACATAGTTTCTATAGCAGGCCACTACAGTATGTAAACTGCAGAGAGGGCTTACACTGCTCGCTCATTCTGAGGTGCCGACAACATGAAAGGCGCTTTCGTTCCAGTGCCCGGAGCCTGTATTTGCCAATCTCACCTATTACCAGGAAACAAAGGGGCTGCAGAGGTTGAGCAAGCAAATGGAAAATGAAAATGGAAGAAAAAACAACTGCCTGTATTCGAAGAAATGTTTGTCTAAAATGCATGCAGACATGTCTCGGGCAGTTTATAGGTGCTGAGGGCCCCTTTCTCTGGCTGAGAGCTGCTCTCCCTCTGCAGTAATAGAGTCAAAGAAAGATTGAGGCAATGTCTCCTTTAACTGTATAATGTATTTATCCTCCCAGCTGGTGAAATGCTCGATAGCTGTCATGATAAATCAATTGTATTAGTATTTCATCTCAGCCAGTCCCAGTTGTGTGTGTCACTACAGATGTATTTTCAGAGATGTGCAGCAGCATTGCCAGTACCGCCAAAATCAGCTTTCCTGGTTTTAGAGCAGTGAGAACATATCATCAGGTGAAATTTGTCATTATTCAGAAAGTCTACTCAAAGCTGTGGAGAGACCTCCCCTTCAAAATCCATCTGCTTCACTGAGAGAAGCTACTGCTCCTGAGTATGGATTTCCATTCTCTGTCCATTCCCAGGCTTTACTGCCTTTGCTGGTCTGCCAGGGAGCTTAGTTCAAGTCAGGTGAGCATGGCTGGATTGGCATTGACCAGTCATGTAAACAGGGTAAATAATAACCCCTTTATTTTTTCTGAGCTCTATCAAGTGTCTGTACTCTCTGCAAGGGAAGAGGTCACAGGCATTTAAGGTTCATCATCTGCCTGCTAATGGAGCTGCACTTGGAAGGAAATGTGTGCTCACATAATGTCCAGGACCTGGCTGGTTGCTGACTTTTGTGAAGGATAAACTTATTTGACAAATGGTGGTAAGGACACATGTTCCCCCTCTGCTCAGCAGTGGTGAGGCTGCATCTGCATGATGTGGGCACAGAAATTGTAGTACAGGAGAGATGGGTGTGTAGGAGTGAGCCCAGAAAAAGGCTGAAAAGATGATGAAAGGTTTGGAACATTCGTTGTACAAGGAGAGGCTGAGAGAACTGGGATTTTCCAGTCTTGAGAGGAGAAGGCTCAGGAAGGCCTCATAATTGTGAACAAATACCTGATGGCGTGAGGAGTAAAGAAGATGGACAGCCAGGATCTTCACAGCAGTGCCCAGTGAAAAGACTAGAGACAAGGGGCAGAGGCTGAAATAAGTTCGGTTTAAAAGTAAGATCTATTTTACCATAAGGATGATTGAACCCTAGGACAAGTTTCCCAGGGAGGTTGGGGAGTCTTCACCCTTGGAGATGTTCAGAAACCCACTTGACACAGTCCTGGACACCCTGCTTCAGCTGACCCTGCTCAAGTGGGGGTGAGATGAGATGGTTTACAGAGCTCTCTTCCCACTTTGTCTCTTTTGATTCTGTGGTTTAGTGCCCTACACTGAGCATGGAATCTCCTCTGAATCTGAATTTCAGTGCTGTTGAAGAGCTTCCGAGGATGGAAGGGGTGGAATGTACATGTGGAGGGCAAACTTTGAAAAGGAACTAATATGTATTGGTATGTGGATAGCTGCATACATCCACAGAAAAACTTTCCCAACTTTTTTTTTTGAATCAGCAAAACAGTTATTTTAATGAAAGGAGCTTATCTATGCAGAAAGTAGGAAAGAGAAGCAAGGGATGAGTGCAGTGGGATGAATGGTGATTGCACAGGAGTTGGCAAATGCAACTATTTCCAAATATAATGGCATTAAGTGTTCATTGTGAAATTAGATCAGCTTTTTAAGAGCTGCAGGGTGAAAAAACACAGTATTCAGCTAATTAGACAAAGTAAAAAGATAATGTTAAATTCTTTTCCTTCAAAAAGTATTTGTCTGCACTACCATGAATTTTAAAATAGAACTGCTAGAGATGGCAGCATTATCAAGTGATCTGCCATTAAAGGAATTATAATTCAGGTCTTTTTAATTCCCTATTGTGGAAATCTTTAAATTAGAATGTATCTAAACTGTACAAATCTGTAGTTCTCCTAGAACAATGCTGACACAGTTCTCTGATGTTCATTAAAAATTTTTATGCCTTGATTTCTATATAACAGAACATGAGGAAATTTAACTACACTTACTGGGTTTTGTGCCCAATCCAGCTAATTACTAAAGCATCTGCCCAACTTTCAGCATGTAAGTAGTTTAATCGAAGTTGGTAAGACTACTGATGTGCTTAAATGAACTGAAACTGTAGTTGCCATTCTTCATTTTGAGTGTCATGAGTCAAAGGCTATCACTCTTAAGAATACAAGTCACAGCATCACACAATATTCTGAGTTGGAAGGACCCACAAGGATCGTCAAGCCCAGCTCCTGGCCCTGCACAGGACACCCCAAGGCTCACACCATGTGCCTGAGAGCCTTGTCCCTGAGAGCCTGTCCCTTGTCCCTTCTTGAACTCTGTGAGACTTGAGGCTGTGACCACTGCCCTGCGGAGCCTGTTCCAGTGCCCAGCTGCCTTCTGAGTGAAGATCTTTTTCTTAAGTCAAGAAATTAAACATCAAACGTGCATCAAGTTGAGAATATTAGAACTGACATCAAATGAGTTTACTTTTGATAGCTAACATCTGTACATTTAAAACCACATTACTCTTGTATGTGTTTATTGGCGGTTAAAAGTGCTTTGCTCAGAAACTTTGAGGTTCTTTAATAGGCTCTAGCAGCAAGAAAGCTTGGTGATCAAGCTCCTAGAAAATTAAAATTTAAAAAAACCTGTTTATCAGAGGCAAAATTGTTCTGTGCTTTCAATAGTTACTTTATAATCTTTCATCAACAAAGTAATTTGACCATTGCTTTTCTTCCTTTACTCAAGAAATATAACATTAACTACTGTAACACAAATAATGTTACTGAGTATATACTTGCATTCTGTTTGGCTTTTAACTTTTTTCTATCTTTCTTTTGTTGCTAAAACTCTTTGAGATTGAAAGGGTTGGTGCAGGATTGGGGCATAATTTGAAACAGGCATTTGGTTAGTACTGGAAGTTTATTGTCTAGGGGGTTTTTTGAGTTTGGATGAGATTTGCTGTCCTTCTCCTAAAGATATCATGTATCCAGATTACTTATTTTGCTCTTCTTATCCCAGATACAAAAAAATTTAATGATGCAATTATCCTTAAGCATGTGCTCACATATACCCTTGTGTAAGGATGTGAATGTGTACTGGTGTAGCTTGCAGAATAATTCCGAGGTCATGCAGTGCCATTCAAATATTTGTTTTCATATAATTGAACAGTGTGTTACTGTTCCTTACAAACACATTCTATATTAAGAATTTTATCTTATTGCTTTTATTTGGGCCATATTTGGAGAATATCGTGCCTGGCATGGAAGTTAGTTACTAGCATACTGGAACTTTTTTTTCAGAGTTGTGAGGGATTTTCTTAGGCTGCCTCAAATTAACAAAGTGTACTTGAAAGAAGCTTGAAGTTCTTTGGCTGCAGATGGAAAGACTCCCACAGGCCTCTGTAGAAGCTAGTCTGGGTGTAGAGATGAAATTATATTCTTAATGCTGATGAAACCTTGCATATATGGAAAAAATTGGAGAACTCTCTTTGTAAATGATCTGCCCAGTGCAGTTCTGAATAAATTAGTCCAAACATAAGTAATATTACCAGTCAACAACAACAACTCAAACCAATTGTTTGTCAATTACAAATGTTCTGTATTATTTTGTAACTCAGAACAACTGCACACTAATTTTGTAATGTGTTTACATATCAGATTAAAAAAAAGTGGCTGAGGATAAAGCTTTCTTTATGTTTTTTTTTTTTTTTACATTTATTGGATCATCTCTAAGGGAATGATAAAGTATTTTCTAAAGGAAAAAAACCCAAACCTGCCCTGAACAAATGGTACTTGCTTTGGGAATGTTTTTGTTGTTATTAAAATAGCAAGTAATCAGGATCAGTGGTCCATGTAGTTTCAGATGGAAACAAAAGAAATCGTAAGAATTTGCCTGTTTACTAACACTAGATTCTCTCCAACTAGAAATGGTTTCTGATAATGTGAGAACAGCATAATGTAAACTTGCACAGTGTGTAAATAACACTTCATTAAGTTCTTTTTTCCTTTTGAAAGTATCTTGTCTTGGACAGAAGGGCAAATTCTGCCAAGTGGAACTGCTTTCACCTTTGCATGATAGGGATGTAATTGAAAATAGCCCTAGGTGTTCTTCTTGTGCTATTTATTTAAAGCATTTGTACAAGAATAAAAACCACTGAGATGAAACCTCACATATCTAGAGTAGTCTGTCTGCAGTAAGGATAATATTGATTGCTATGGCAGAATACTCTGAAGCCAGGTCACCTTCCAGCCATTGATTGTCTTCTTTCAGACTGCCAATGATGGCTGCATTAATTGCATTGCTGAACTTAGCAATTTCTTATGTTTTTCTTATTTTGCTTCCATCCATTTTCCTAATATGATTGAAATGTAGCAGTCATAAAAAAACCTTGAAATAGAAGCTAGAGGAGTTTTAAAGAAAAATATTCTTTGAATGCTAATCAACAGCATTAAATAAAGTCACTGTCTTTATATTTCCATTGGCAAGACATAGCCCAATTTCAGAACATGGACAGAAAAAAAACCAGGAATGAATGTACTGGGCTGCTAGGGAAAGATTCCTGGAACACAGCAAAAAAACGGAAGAGTTGGTCTGTAGCCCTATGCTGAATGTTTTAATCTGGCAGTTTATTTCATTTAAGGTAGGGCTTGCTGACATTTATCTGTCTTCACAGCAAAAGTATTTATGTGCTTACACCTATTTTAGCTGTTTTTCTTCATGTGTATGTGAGTGTGTAGCTCTACACACAGGTAAAATGGATAACAGTCTGTGACAGAAAGATCATGTTAGTTCAGTTCCATAAATAATAATGATAAATGAGAAGACTTCATACACTTTCACAGTTTGCAACGAAACAGCTTTAGAGCCAGGAGGTGTGGCTGGGGTTCTTAGAATCTGATGGTAGCCAAATTTTTTTAGTGTTTGTTTAAAACTTGTATTAAAGAATAGGGCTATTCGGAATCCCCAGTCTTAGATCCTGTAATGGGTTTTAAGTTTGGGTTATAAGAGTTGATTGAGCATGAGTGATAGCATGGGAATGGTTTTCCAAAGAAATGTGATGAAGAAGGTCTCCCAGAGCTTCCTCAAGGTTTGTTCAAACCCACTGCCCGGCTATCCGAGGATTTGTGTACTATCATCAAACTCTTCTCACCAATTACAGCTGCAACTATGGCAAGAGGAAAGGAAAGGGAAAAAAAGGTAACTCAACCGTTTTCAGCAATATAGCCCATGAATCCACAAACCTCCACAAACAGAGGTGTGGATTCTATGTACAGGCAGCACTGCAGAGCAGAAACCTCTCCTCAAAGTGGGAGACTGCCATGGAGGAAAGGCGTTGAGTTTTCAAGAAGAAAAAGCTGGAACACAGCAAGGCTCCAGGAGACGCCTTGGAAAAGATTTTTACGCTCTTTTGCCATTCTTATTTTTTGACTTGGCAGTTTATATCCCCAAATCAAGATGTTTCTCTGGATCTGTGCTCTTAAAGCCTGAACAAGCCATGGATAACCAGCTTATAGCCATTTTCCGTTAACCTTCTCCGGCTCTCCCGTGGTGCTGCACTTGTTCCACCATCCTCAAGTGAACACCACATCCCCAAGCAGACCTGGAAACTACACCTTTGTCTTTTTTCCTTCTTTAAAATTCTCAGCTGATGTCAGCTGTGATAAAAGCTGGTTCCCAAACTAAACATGTACTATTAACTGGCAGCAACACTGACAAAGTGTCTCATTTGAAAACATCAAGGCATTTATGATTCCATGCAGCAAAATAAAATCACGAGTTTCTTTAGCTATTGGGTTTATTAAATTAGGTATAATAAAACACTGATGTTGCTTTTTACTTAATTTCCTAATTTAGGAGCATTTGACACACATTTTTCATACTAATGTATTTATATGTTCATTTGATTCTTAATAAGGAGGATAAAAAATATTAATTTTTCTTTTATATGAGCTCTTATATAGAGGTCAGGCAAGATTTCAAAGAGCTTGCTATGCTAATAGTGTAAGTCCAGGCACCTTACACATGCCAGAAAAAGAACATCTGTAAATGCTGTTACGGGAGGGCAGATGTGCCATGAAGTTTCAAAGGCTTGGACAGGGATGTGGAAGCTGCCTCAGATAATACACAGCTGACAAATTAACAGTTTCTGGTATGAGGCTCTTTTAAAAGGCTTTTTTTTTTATTAACGCACGTGGAGAAAGTGTAGTTAAAGAGCTGATAATTTGGGTTGTTGCAATAACAGTTCCAATATCCAATGTGCAAGGCCACCTCCCCTTTAAATGGCTTGAAATGGAATACATTTCATAAATATAGTGGAAAAGAAAATGTTCTCCTCACCCCTTCCTTTGCCTAGGTGAAATATTCCTCAGGGAAATTTGTCCAGTGAGACTGATTTCCAGGCTGGTGCTGCACAACTGATATGCCTGGTATATTCACTTCTTTTCCATTGTCTTTGCAACATTGATCATAAAGCAAATGGGAGTCCTTTGTATCCATACCTCTTGCAGACAGCTGCAGCTTTGGTGTGGTGTCCTGTTTAGGAACAGCAACAGCTGCCCAAGTGTCACAATTTGCTAATTCCTTCAAATCACACACATTCTACTTAGAAACCCTTTCTTTTTTTTTTTTTTTTTGACAGAGGATTTATTAAATAAAAATGAGGATAGCGGTATTGTTATCTGAGAAGATCAGATGTGTCATGTAAGCTGTAGAGTCAGGCACCTGCATCCATCAAATATTTAAGAAAACATCTTAGGATAAAATGTAGCACAATTCTTTAATTTTAAAATCTCTTCCCACAGTACAAAACCCTTCCTCATAGATACTTAGTTTCTAAAGGAAAGAAGACTTAAAATGATATTTGATAATCAAATTTATCCACCTCTATCCTTGCTCTTTAAATCTATATTTTAAAATAAGCAAGACTACTTTGCCCCAAACTTCAGTCAATTTTTTACCTTTATAAGATGTTTTTTTCAACACAACTCAACCACTCTCTATATTGCTTGAATTTTTTACAGACAACAATTTTACATGTGGATGAAGTACTAAACACTAAAGTGCTGTTCTAGTGTTACACATAGTGCTCTATGGAAACACAAATTCAGAATTAACATTGCACTGAAGAGTAGCTGAAGACATTTTAAGAAATGTCCCAAATTACTTCAGTGTCCAGTAGCCAGACAGAAACAAAAAGCACACATACTGCAAGATGTTATGAACCTTTCTATCAAAAACAATAAATGCTAAGGTACGCTAAGGTTGTCGGGTTATAGTTTGACACAGAGCACTGTAAAAGAGATTAGACTGGGAGGAACATATTCAGTAGTCCTATTCAATAACATCTATCTACTAATTGCAGCCAGTTAGGAAAAAGTAAAAGATCCAGCTCTGTTTCATCTGATTTTGTAAGTGAACCAAAAATGGTGCATGATTTTGATATAGAAGGACATCTGTAAATGACGAGAGCTTTACTAAAGTATTTCATTTCAGTAGCAGTAAAAAGAGCCTACTGCTCAAATCATTAAGTGGCTAAAAATCTAGCATTCTTTTGGAAGACTTTGCAAGTTTGCATTAAGCATGCTTTCAGTTGTCAGGCTCCTGTTGTGACATATTGTTTGAGTCAGACTTCATCAATCTACAAAGCATTACTTGAGGTCTGATGGCATGTGCCTACACCCAATATACTATGTACAAATGGAAGTGATACAGGATTCTGTAATTACTACATTTCTTTTTAACCCATAAATATTTGCTGCACTAAATTTCTGCCCTGAATTTTTCAGAAAGCAATTAGTTGGTTGCTTTATCTGCACAAAGTAGATAAAATATTGTGGTATTGATGATTTTTTGTGTGCAGATGTTTTGATTTTAGCACATCTGTATGTAATAAATCTATTTTCTGTGTAGAAATCGTATTTTATTATATGATTTAGTATGGAATGTTGAATAAATAATTTAAATTGAAATTCTTTCTTTGGGAGCACACCAGAATTATTTGCAATAGCTGATCGTACCGCATATATCCTTTTTTGCACATAAATATATTAGCCAATTGCCTTAAAAAAACACCAGTTTTGCTAATATTACTTTACACACAGATGGATAAATGCAAAAAATGATCTTATGTGTAGTCTGCCTGGATTTTAGTAGTTTCTTATGTTTCTCTCATTATAGATGTGCTAGCCTAGCAGATTGGGTTTGCAGCTAGAATGTGGTGCTGGCTGTAAGGAATAGAAATGAGTGCACGGAGGGAAGAGTGGAAATGTTGGCTTCCTTCTGTCTGTCTTCTTTTAGTCATCTGTGAGCCAGGGCAGGGCTTTGCAAATGCAAAGTAAAGCCTCCTGTACTATAAGCCCTCTGTAAATTAGCCTCTAAGGATGAATTTTATACAGAGCGAGTGCAGTGAGCAGTGCACGCTCCCAGCCCTGCAGAACACTTGGCTACAGCCCACAGCCTGATAGCTCAGCCACGAGTAATCAAGGCTGGGTTTTGATTAGTTTTTCCCTGTAATCATAAGTACCAAATACAGTGAGACTAAATTGTTAGGCCCATGCAAGGGTCGCAGGATGTGGGAGCAGCACAGGAGGGCACCATGTCCCATTCTCCTGTAGGGTCTCACAGGGCAGAATCTTTGCAAGAGCAGAACTCCTGCAACCTCTTTGCTTCTGCTCCCAGAGCCATTACCCAAAGGTGCTGAAGCAGCTGCACGGGGGGCCCTCCCTCAGCTGCAGTATCACAGAGTCTGTTATCTGCTTTCCCTCATTGAAGAGATAACTGCTCTTTCTGGTGAGGAATTGGTTATAATGATGGATCCATGCGAAGGCAGACATTTCTCCTCTGACAGTCCTTCCAGTTCTCTCTGTAGGAAAGCAGGACAGGCAAACAGCATGTATTTTTCTTTCTTCAGTGGTTGGGTTTCCATTTTAAATAGCTAAATGGACAATGTAGGGCTTTTTCTACATATGTATACATATATATATATGGTCTGTGGACAATAAATTGCCTCCTGACCATATGACTGTCCTGCAGGTAGTTACATAACTCTTTTGCAGAGTTTTTTTTGGTGGTGTTGTTCTTTCTGTCGTCAGCTCCTAAATCTCAGCAGTCAGCTAGTTTACTTTATTACCAAGAACACTTTTACATGACTATGGATAGTTCAGAGACTTTATCACTTGTCCCTCCTACTAGTCCAAACTTGAGCATTATTGGGCAATAGTGCAAAGGTTTTCTATCCTTTGTCCATTTGTCTGTGAGGGGTCATTGTTGGTTGTCTACATATATAAATATATGCATGTATAAAAGCAAATGCATTCAGAGCTGAAGCACATCTATTCAGAGCTGTTTGCTGGGAGTTTGTTTCTGCTGACACCAGGGGTCACGTGTTTTCTACAATACTTTATATGTAGTGCCTCTGTCCTGGTCCAGCCATGTTGAGCATATACATTGCAAATATCTATTTCTAGACACAGTTCCAATTTTTTAAGTAATGCCCTAAATCCTTGTAAACTGATCTCTGATAATGTATTCAGTAGTAACCCTAGGCATCAAATAATTTTTTAAAAATATCTCTGGTTTAAAGTAAAAACATGTGCTGCTTTCCAAGTGAATGGTGTTACCTCGTGCTCCTGACACAATCACTCTTTTATTCTGTATACCATGAGTCTGTGTATCTGTGTGTCTATCCTGCCTGGCCTGAAACGTGCTCTCTGTGACTCTGATCTCTTCCTCAGCTGAGCCACAGTGAAACTCAAGTGATATCTGTGCTCATGGCTGAGTGATGCTACACTACGGCCAGTGCAGCAGGTTCCAGGGCCAGAGCACAGAAACCTTTGGTACCAGTCTTGCTTCCTGCTTTGAAGGCTGGGGGTTTTGTGGCATTTGGTTGTTTTGGAGTTGGGTTTTTTTGTTGGTGGGTTGTTTTTTGTTTGTTTGGTTGATTGGTTGGTTTTTTCCATTCTATCTCTGGTTTTTGACCCTATGACCAGTCTGGGACTGGGCAAAAGAAACTGGGAACACGGGTTTAGGAACCTTCACATGTTCCTCAGCAGGAGTAACGTGTGGCCTGGTACCGGGGAGGTCTTGTGATCTCAGACACAGGAGGAAACTTCACTGGGTTGGCAGAACATTGCATTTGCCAATATCAAGCACAAGAGAAACTTTGAACTGTTTTAGGAGCGACACAATGGTCGAGTAAGTAAGGAGCATGGTAAGTCAGCATTCTTGGTTTCTATCCCTGCCAGCTGCTTGCTGTGCGACCTTGGGTGAAAGACTTATTCTCTCGGTGTCTCAGTTTACGCATTAGTGAAATGAGAGTAATGATACTTACCTATCTCATTGGGGCTTTTTGAGGCTTAATTAATTGATGTTTGTAAATCACTTTGCGATCCTCTAGTGAAAGTTGTTAGAGATCTGCCAAGTATTTATCCTCTCAGGTTTTTTTTCCTCCTGCTAGCCTGCACTCATCCATCTAATACCTAAAAGCATGCTCACAGCTAGCAACAGATACTAGCCAAATTGCTCTTAACAGGAGATGTATGGAAGCTTTCACAAAATTACTTTTGCAAATTACCATGCTTTCTGAAGTACCATGTGCAGGGATGTAATGAAAAACTGTGTAGACAAGTGTCTGTGCTACTTGCTGAACTGACTGTGGTTGTGATTTCTCTTGTAATATCTTTCAGCGGTCCCAAACATATAGGACTGTTTTGAATTTCAGACGTGCCTTTCTTTTAACTGATTTAACTTTGGAAAATTCTTTGGTGGTCCTAAAATTTTTTCTTATGTTTTTGATTTCATGTAGACTTGACAGTAATTGGGATGTATGTCTTTTCCTCTGGGATGGCAGAGGAAATACAGATTCATTGTTATTACCTGTTTTGCAGTTTCCTCTCAGTCTGGGAGGAGCTCACAGACTGTCCTGCAAGAGGTTTAAGGTGGGCAGACTCTTCAAGTTTTAGAAAGCCTTGTGGAAGTTCAAGGCTACATCCTTATGCATACAACATTGCCATAAATTCAAATCCTCATTTGCTTTGAAACTGTAGAGGAACTATATCCCGTCCTGAGGAGCACAACTGAAAATGCAAATGTGAGGAAGCACAACCCCTCCCCACTCAAAATTGCCTTTTCAGGAGCAATTTCTCCACTGCTGCTCCAAGTGGGTTGTGCTGTGCCTGGAGACCTGGCAGGGTGCAGGTCTGAGCACATGGGCAGGAGATTGTCCCTGGATATGAGAAGCTGCTGCTCAGAGTGGTGGAACTGGGCATCAGAAAGTACATCTGAGGAGTCTTCGAGGAATTTGAATACAAGATGTTGCAATAGGATGGGAAGGGATCCAATTTAAACATAAACTAAAGTTCTAAGACATAATATTCCTTGTAGATATCAGTGCCAGTGTTAAGGGAGGATGTAATTCTAGAAATACTGTGCCTGCTTAACAAAAGAAAGTGTGCGTGTCACTGCATTGTGTTGATGACATGCATTCCGGTATGGAAGTGTAAGGACAAACTCTGACAGGTCCCTCTGTGTCAGTGAAGAACTCCCAGCTAATCGATTAGTCATTTCTTGGGGAGAACATAAGGGATTGTCTCTCCTCAGGAGGTGCTCGTTTTCTGCATTGGACCTGGACATTTGTGCATCCAAGACAAATTTCAATACTTTGCAAAGCGAAAGGCTTTGTGGGTGCATATGTGTTTGCACACAAAGTCCTATTAAATACCGTGTAAAACTGCCCACAAAGAGATCTCAAAAAGGGCATCCCAAAGTATCCGATGTTATGGCAATGTTTTGCATCAGATTTGATAGTCAGGAAAAGTCTGTGAGGGAAGAGCAAGGATAAGAGTGTACGGTGAATTAGGCTTAGACATAAATAGACCATGAACTATTACACAAATTAGAGAGAACTTCTCTTGAGATTTTTTCTTTTCACCTAGTATTTCTGCATCTTGATATCCTCTGCTCACAGAAAAGTCGTGGGGGGGCATCTGAGCTCAAGGACCTGACTGCAGGACTGACGCCCAGCCTTGGCCAAGGCCAGTCAGGTACTCAGCAAAAATCTCTTGGTACCATATCTGGCCCAGTATCTGGTTAGAACATATTAAAAATAAACACTTCCTGAGAAATGAAACAGGATTTTTATCTGCTGAAATTCGTGAAGCAAACAGTGAATGTGTGGGTGTGCCTGCTTCACCAAAAAGCGCTGTTTAATTGACTGTTTGCAAAGTTGGATAGCTATCAGGAATTCATTTGGAAGTGGGCTTAAAATACAATTACCTTGCTGTGCAAAGGCCATCATAATACCTTGGATGCTTCCTTATTGACAGAGATTGCAGGGGAAGCAGTGAAATTATAAAATAGATCTACAGGCCAACTTTGAGTGTTTATTTAAAAGAGGACATTCAGCTACAGTTCCAAAATCAGTTGCAGTATACACCAGTGAAGTGCTTGAGCTATAATTAGCAGGGTCCTAAATGAGATAAGTGTGGCAATTTAATTGTCAGATAAATTTAAGATATGCTTTAAAGGATTCCAACTTGATGAGAATTGTGATAATGTTTTCTACTCAGGGAAAATATCAACATCTAAATATTTAATACAGTCACAGGAAATTTAAATGAAGTAAATTTTCAGAGAAAAATGAGGCGAAATGCTTCCTACAGCAATGTGGTTGAGACAGGGTTTCCTTTTAATTTTTGATGAGTATTTGTTCTTCTGAGGGTTACATAAGCGATATCACAAATTCTAAGCCCTCTTTTTCCCTTCCTCTGTGGTACAACTAAAGGCACATTTAGCTTGCATGTTAATTCAGAAATGTGCCTGATAGCTCTGCTTAACAAAACTGTGCTGCAACTTTGTGATGGGAACTAATCTGAGAGCTGAGCATCCTCTCTTGGTTTTGCTCATGAAATCCAGCCGTACTTTATATAAGAATGCAGAGAAGAAAGACAAATGGTTTATCCTCTAAGCCACCCAGCATCCTGTTCTTGATATTTCAGTAACATATGCTAACATATGCTTTCCTCAAGAACTTCAAAAACATGCTTTTAACAGCAATGAAAATAGTACCATACATCGAATTCAACTTTAAACCTCATAGTTTACCTCTAATACCATTACCTCATGTATAGAAGAAAATGTAAATCTAAAATATGCTGGTGATTATAACCTTTCTTCCTGACAGACACTGCAATATAAATGCATATAAATTGAATTTCTTCTTTAAAGAAATTTGAATACCTTTGGAGCATTTTAGCAAATCATCTCCAGCCCTTATGGCACAACTTCAATGGACTGTGGAAAAGTGCTCTCCCTATGGCATGACTCCTGCAATAGAAGGACATAGCAAGGCAGAGAAATGCCAAGAAAAATAGAATGTACTCCATTGATATTCAAAATTTATTTTATTAAACTTGCACAAAAGACCAAAAAAATGGAAGCTGGTTTTATTAGAAAAGGCATTCAAATATTAACTCCTTGAGTGCCATTTGCATTGCTTGTCTGGAAAATGTAGGAATTGAAGATACATAGTTCGACTTTGCTCCCTAGAAGAGCTTTTTGATTCTTTGTGTTAACCATTAAATCAGAAACTGCGAGAGGGGGTAAGTCATGAGTAGGAGATTCTGATGCATCAGATGAGAATTCTTCAGAGGGATTCTTCTTTGGGGGAGAGATTACTGTATTTGAGCAATTTTGTACTAATTAGTAAATATGCCAATTGGTGGATAACAGCCATATTTCAGAATTCCATTTCTAGGGGAACATATGGCAAAGTTCCTGAATACCATCAGCTGTCAGTGTTTATCTTAGAATACGGATGGGATATGAAGATGCCAAAAAAAGTATTTTTCAGAGCAGCAAATACTAATATTTCCATAATATGTTGGAAGGATAAACTAACTGAAGGTTCGTAAGTGTTTAGTTGAGTGGAGAATGGCCAAGTTTGCTCTAAATTGGTTGGATCACTTTCCTGTTAATCCAAACAAGGCAGGTGTTTACATTAGCAAGGTGAGATGCTTCAGCATATTACAGATTTTTACCTCTGTCTGCATAGTGCAATTTGTATAATTTATGGTAATCCTGGGGATTGAAAGAACTGTTCATTGATGTAGTCTCACCATAAGATATATCTTAGGATGATCTACTCCCAGGTAAATTCATGGGTTAGGATAGTTACCTCAGTGGTGAAATATTGCCCTTAGCCTTCGGCTCCATGTATAGTACAGACTTTCCAACTTCAGAAAATTAGAAATTGGTAAACGCTGCAACTTGTCAATAAATGTGAAATGTGTATGTATGTGTCAACACTGTCTCAGTCTGCCATTACAGGTAATGGTCTGGATTGTTTTCATTCCTACTACAACCACTTATTTTCAGAACTTTGTAATTTATGCATAAACACTTCCTCACGACAAAGATCTAGGATGTGACATAAGCCAAAAAACGTTTTTCTTTTTTTTTTAAACCAAACCTGTTTGACACAAGGTTTATGAGTAGAAAGATATTCTTTGTATTCTGAAGACATAACTTTTTATAGAAAAATTATGAATAAGGGCTTCATTTAGTGATTTTTCTGAGTGATAGTGTGTAGGCATCTGAGATCTATGTGAAGTGGACTGTGGCACAGGACAACCCTAGTGTTCCTTTACAATATTTTTCCGTTTATGCAGAATCTTATTTTTCATTATAAAATATGTCACCTCTTCATTTTTCCATTCTAGTTAGAAAAGGGCGTGGGTAAAAATGTCAAAGCTCCTCCACGGCTTAGGGCCAGATGAGAGTTAAGACTCTAAATGTCATTTAAAACCTGGTCATTAGTATCATTCTCAATAAAGCAACGAAGGCACTGAGGAGCCTGAGTTTCACTGAGAGTCACTGGGATTTAGAATCCTATAGACTACAATTAAAGATTAAAATAGTCAATTAAGTTGTTTTTCAAATGCACATAGACATTTTCTTGCTCTTCCAGACACCTGACCACATTTGGGAATCTGGCCCTGTGTCACATCTGGATGTCCTGTGCTCAGAATGTGAGCTGCCAAGTCAGCTGGAGCAAGGCGTTGTCTATGCTAGTCCAGCATAGATTTAAAGTAAAGCTTGTTGGAGTTTTTGATGTGGCTATTTAAATTTACATTAAATCCCCCTCAGAACTATAGCAAGGAGAGAGGAGATCTAATGCAAACACTTCACGCCAATGCTCTGCTTCAGTTGCTGCAAGGAAATTGAGACTCAGCAACAGAGCTGATGTAATGGTGGGCCTTCAATGCAGGCAGGGAAATGAACTGCACGGGCTGAAATCACGGAGTCATTGTGCTATCCTGCAGTGGCCAGGAGAGCAGGGATCAGGGATGCTCAGGACTGGGAGTCGCCTATGATGCCAGGACCATGAAAGAGACTAGCACAGAACCTGGCTGGGCAAACACTGCCTGGAAGATTGTCTTGGTTTCCTGACCCTTCTGCATCAGTCTGTGGTAGAAACTAAATGCATCCAGCTGATGAAATTCTATAGTCTATGGCCCAATGATTGTTTTATTCTGATAAAGTGCAGCAGCTACTGCAGGGCCAGAGGGACAAGAAGCTTTCAGAGCTCCAGGGCTGCACTGCAAGTGCTGCCTCACAAGTCATACTGGCCCAAAAGAAAGCCCAGCACAGCCAGCCAGGAGTGCTTCTGGAAAGAAACTCGTAGTGTTTGGAAATACAGACTAGAAAATACTCGAAATGGCTGCTTTTATTCTTCTGACAGGTATAAAAAAACCCATAGAATAGAAGACTAGAATGTAGTATAATACAGGGCTGGAAACTTTCTTGCCTTTATCATGACTCTTACTTATGTAGGTCTATCTCCCGCATTCAAAGGATGGAGAATTCTTTGGTTAGGGTTAAGAAATGTACAGCCCATACAATGCCAAGAAAAGCTAGATAATGTTGAAGTTGATAGCTTCAAAAAATGAAAGGAATATAAAATGGTAATCTTTAGGTCCGGTGATTTTTAAGGTCATGATATGTGAATGTTTGGGGTTGATGGTAATGTAAGGAATAATAAAGACATTTGAGCATCTGTCAATTCTCACATTTGAAAGATCAGTTCCTCTTGGAAGAATACTTGTTCCCTGCCAGTACTGATGTATTGATTAGACTGCTGTGTCTTTGGCAGCTTGCTGTTTCTTTTGGAAATCTGAAATATGTTTTAAAAATAAATACAAAATCTCCCCTTTCCCTGACCCCTGTAAAGGCGGTCATCTGGACATAATCTCTAATCACAACTACAGGCTGTGAAACTGGAGGTTGCAATAGAAATGCCAACAAAATTTTAACTGTGCCATAATACAATAGTTATGTAAATACAGTACATAATGCACTTAATATGCTAATCTCTGAATATCGAGAAGCAAAATCTCTCTGGAGTAGAACTCAACTATGGCATTGCAGCCTTTTGCTTACAGAAAAAAGAGAATCAATTGCAGAGCCTGTAAGGGTGAGCTGGTTCTTCTGGTTAGCCCTAGCATTTCTGGGAGAATGAACAGCACTTCTTAATTTTCACTTCAACCACTAGCTGCTTTTTTTAATGGTATGTCTTGCCAGTTAGGCTTGAATCTGCCATGTTTTTGATGATTTATTTTTGTTTGACAATAATGTAAAATACAAACCATCTGATGCTAGGTTTTAGCTCCATTAGCTGGGAACCACAAACCTATGCCATGTCACTTTTTCTTTTTATAGTGCTGTTTCAAACTTACTGGCATAATTGGTTGATCTTTTTCTTTGTCTGGATTAAATGATGGTTTTGGCTAGAGTTTCAAACCAGGATGCCAAATTTTCTTACTCTTATGACTCCCATCTCCGTGTTGCACAGGACTAACTATATAATATTCAAATGGCTCATTTGTAAACACACAATTATGTACACAAAGAGTGCTTCTTAATGTTTCCCCAATTTGGCTCTGCTGTTACACTAGTGATGGCTGCTGGCATGCAGGCCAGCTAATTTGTGCCATGCCAGCACTCTGAAAGCTGAATTAAATTGAGCCTGGATAGTGTACAAATACTGCAACCTAATGCTTTTTAAAAGTCAGTCCCTGAAGATCATACACACAGATGGGTTTCTGTTCTATATGTGTATCTGTGCACGCACCTCTCATGCCAGTATACGGATTTTAGTGAGGAGCCAGTTAACAGACGTATGTTGGCACATTATTCCTGAAGCGGTTCTTCCATTACGTAATGGGGCTGCCTAGGCATAACCAAAACAGCCCTCCTCAGCCTTGCTGGACAAAGGGATCACAGCCAGCCCTTACCCTCTGCTGGAGGTGCTGCAGAGAGACAAAAGAACAGCCTGCTGTGTACAGTGGACCCGTGTCCCACCCACGGAGCCATGGAAAGATGGAGCTACGGAAGGATGGAGCCACGGAAAGATGGAGCCATGGAAAGATGGAGCCACGGAAGGATGGAGCCACGGAAGGATAGAGCCATGGAAAGATGGAGCCACAGAAAGATGGAGCCATGGAAAGTTGCCTTGCTGGAGCCCCGCAGTCGGGGCGGGCTGGGGGAGCCAGGGGCCATGCACAGGACTGGAACAGTGCTCTACAAATGCAGGTTTGCAAACATGCACCTTTTGGCTGCAGTAATCAATTTGCTTATCTTTGAGGGTAGAGAGACAATTTCAATTTGTGAAAATTTCTTACCTTGTCATAGCTGGTTGCTCAGTATCTACGCTAATGAAGTGGTAGAACCTTTTTTGAAGGACAGTAACATGTTTTACCCTATGTGAACCTCAATATACCAGTCTCATCAGCCAGTTCACACCCCAGAGCGGGAAGCACAAATAAGTCACAGTGGCTCAGCAAGGGTTTCTTGTGTAAGCAAAGTGTCCTCAGCCCACCAGAATATGCTGTGCAATAGAAACACTTTCGGTCTTTTCGGAAGTAATGTTGTCAGTAAGTTTGTGGTGTTTAACACTCCCAGGTGTTTCAGTGTGGCTCCCTTCAAAACACAGGAGACAGCAGGGCTGTGGCTCTGTCCAGTCGTCTTAGCCCAGGTAGTGTTTATTCATGTTTTTTTGGATCTATGCACTTGAATACTTTCTGTAGCAATGAAAGAAAGTAGGAAAAGAAAAGATCTGAGTGTGCAGCAGAAACAGAAGGAAATTGAATTGTGGAAAACCTTTTTCATGTTTTAAACCTTTTCTTCACATCTATAGGCTGTTGGGATGTGCTAATCATTAATAGTTGCTGCTTTGGAAAATAATAGGATGAATAGAGGATATGAAGGGGATGCAGAATGAAGTAGACCTGATTGTTTTAAACTTGCCAGGTTTCTGAAGAGAGTTTTTAGTGGAGGAGGTGTTGGATGTGGTGTTGTCACGGTGTACTTGGGGAGAGGAAGGCCACTGCTGCTGCATTGTGGAGAACCTGGAAAGCTGGTTCAGTTTGTGCAGGGCTGCAGATTTTGGCTAATTCACAAAGCAAAAAGTAAAATCAAAAGGAAATATCATTTCCTCAACTACAAGGTATTAATATCGTGTCCAATTTAATTTCTACCTTTTGTTATTCCGAACCCTTTAATATGTAGTGTCAGCTTGGCAAGGATTTTCCAACACTATCAAAAGAGAATTTACCCCTGATCTATTGTCACAGGAATTGCTGCAGCTCTCAATAACAGAGTCTCTCAAGAAGCAGCCATAGAGTTGGCTGCTGCAAGGAGAATAAATCCCCCCTGAGCAAAGTCCTGCCCAAAGTCCCCACGAGTCCAATAATAATTTCTGAGACAAATTAATGTAATCAGGATGCTGCAAGTTGCTCATTGTGTGGTTATAGCTCAGGTACGAGGCTGACCAACAGGAGCACAGGGAGGGGTAAGAGCTGGGCTGGGCACTGGTGGTTTCAGGCTGCAAAACCCTCCTGCACACGTGTGCTGAGGTAACTTGGCCTGGGACAAGGAGGCACAACTGCTGTGCAAGGAGGCTGCTCGTGCCATGCATAAATACATTCCTTTGTGTTGGGAGGTGAGGCAGCTCTGTGCTAGAGAGCCAGAAGTGCTGTGTATGGATCTCTCATGCTCTTATTTCAAAGATAAATATTCTCCTTGTTCCACATGTATTGATTTTTCTGATTAAAGAAAAACGGTATTTTCACAAATATACTTCCTGCCTTTAAAATATCATAGAACTCAAGTTAAATTGCCCAGCACTTTTTTCATGATATATTACTGTTACTGTGTGTTTGCTCCTGCTCAGATGAACCACAGATGGAATTTGCCTACTTTCAGTCTTACATTAGTCATAAAACCACCAAAAAGATTTATTAAACTGAGACTTGAAAACAGAGCTGAATTCTTCTTTTCTGTAGTTTTTAGACTCTGAGTTTTCGGTTGTTGCTGGTTAATTTGCAGAACTATAAAGCCTGCAGGAATTGCTGTCTTCTCAGCAATTACCCATAAAGACAAATGATAAAGCAAAGCATCTCAGTGCTTATTAACATTAATTTAACGAACACTTTCTAAATTGTTTTCCCAGTGTTGAAAAATGGGACAAAAATAGAAGAAATTTGGAATAGATGATGTTGATAATTCTTATCTAGTTCACAAATCCTTTTGGCTCGGGTATAAGGTGTATCTTTCCATTTGAATCCTGGAGAATTAACTAAATCAATGTTCCACAAAAGCCTCTTTTCTCCCTACTTTATTAAGATATTGTCCCACAGTGGCCGTTTTTCTTTATATGATTAAAATGCTTCCTTTGGAATTATCTCAATTCCAGAGATAACCTATGGCCTCAAGTCACCAACTGAATTACTTCAGTAATACCTTATGTCCACTGAACAGCAGCTGAGATGCAATATACCTTTATTCCTTACCAAGATGCACAACTCAGGTAGTTAGTGTCGACTGAACAGCAGGATTGACTTCCCACCCATTTGCCCTCCACCTCTTTTTTGAAAGAAAAAAAAAAATAATTATCTGGGTTCTGTCATCGCAGTGGCCAAGCCATTTTAGTATCTGTTATTGTTTCCCTGCAATGAGTTTACAGGATGTTGCAAAATATGAAGATGTGGTTTACAGCGCTCCAGTTTCATGCTGTATGTGAATAGTGTTATACAAGTCATGTGGCAGCTCAGACATGTGTTTTGAGGTTTTTGGTGTGTCACTCAAGGCCCTTGGCCCTGTGTCCTTTGTATGGCTGGATGATGAATTTTATACTGGCAGAATATGCTGTTTGTGGAAAAGAGATTTTTGTGTGGAGGAGCTGCCAACATATTTCCTGAGACTGACATCAAAGTACAACAAATGCTGTCAGGGAAGCCTTGTTCTAAAACGCGCGGGTTTGTGCATTAGTGTCTGTGGGAATCTGTGTATGTATTCAGGGCTTTTCCCATAGTTAATAATAATGAACTACCAGACATACGTATCTGTAGCTTGGCTCTCTCTCTGCCCCATCTACAGCCATCACCTTAGAATCTTTTATCTCAAGCTAATGACAGTTGTGCCTTCAGCAGTCAACAGCCCCTGACAAAATCCTGGAGTTGGCCAACAAGACACAAACCAGAACTCCTAGAAACATCTAATATTCATCTGACTTTTGGCATTACCATTACAGTGGTTGTTCTTTTTAAATTCTGTTTGGCATCTCTGAGACCTTAAGATCATCTGACAGGATCAGGTTTGGTGTGTGTGTTCTCTTAATTCCAAAATCATCCAGCTTTCAGACAGTTTCACATTTTAAACCTCAAAAATATATAACCTCTCTGATTCTCACTTGCCATATGACTGTGCAGAAGCTTGTTTAATTGCTTTGTGCAATTAGATATTGTTATATATAAACACTGTAGATAAAAAAGAGAGTGTGAAATTTGCATAAGAGGCACTCTGGGCTGAAAAATGTCTTAACTGCTTTGCTTCAATATTTTATCATTTGAAAATATAAATTGCAGGGGGCCTCTTACACTAGTGACTTTGGAAAGTATAAAATCAATGCCTTCTCTATTTCTGACTTTTATTAGCCTAAGAGTGGGAAAGTAAAACATGTAAAAATACGTACAACCTATTTTCGTCTTTGGGCTGTTGAGAAAGCTTTGCTTTGCTTTTGCCCAGAGCCATGGGAAGCAGTGATGGATAGCCAGAGTGGGCAACCCATCTCTTTTATTCCCACTGTGCTCTATAATTTGTAATCTTTATTGTGTCTGAAGCTAAGTGTGAGGCATTCCAGAGCCTCGATGCTGCGTGCAGCGAGGTCCGGTCAACAGCACTCTGAGCTGGCAGGCAAAAGTCCTGGTGCCAGAGGTCAGGGACTGAACGGGGCGCTGGAGCCCAGAGATCAGTCCTCTGCGGTCTGGAGCTTGTGCAGAGCTCTGCACCAAAAGAAATGGAGTATAAAACGCTGCCAAGGCAAACGAAAGCCTCTTGCTTTCCTTTTGTACTGGTAAGAAGTGCTGCACAGGCAGCAATCAAACTCTTCTCGTTGAGACCATGCAGTCATTCCACTGCACTGTTTTCCCAGCAGCCGGGTATTTATAATGATGCTCTTCCATACTTGAGATCTGTGGCTGAAAATTTAAGTGGCTTGTTAGTGATGTTTCTCGGCTTTTGGATCCCGCATAAATAATATATTGATAATGGTTTGTTATTTTGCTTTGGTTGCCTTTCAAGCATTGTCAAACTGCAGTTCTAAAGTGCATTAAAAAGAAGGATTATTTTGCAGTCAGGTATGGCTCTGTTAGAGAGAGGTAATAGGGAGAAACAAGCTTCAACAGATAGGCAGGCAGTTGTCTTGATCGTACATATGTTTTAACTTGCGAAAAGACAAAAATAGTCTTCATGCCAGAGATGTCTAAAATCTCACTGACTTGTCATCTCAATAAACTATCAGTCAGGACCTTTGTCATTTTGTTACTGTCTGTCATGTGGCTTTATTCACCTCTCCCTGCACTTTATTGCAGGGGAAGTCAAAAAAGTCCTAGATGTCGTTTTTTTATTATTTTATTTTATTTCCACAGAGCCTTAATCTGTTTTACATCTGTATGTGATTGCAGAAAGGCAAGAAAGGGTGAAAATTGATCAATTCTCAGTAAAGCAGTGGGAGAGCTACTTAGTACTGTTGAAATAACTCCTGTGCTATCCTGACAGATCTCAGTGCTGCAGCTTCAAAACCACTAGCAATCCTACGGAGTGCTTTTTAAGTGAAGTGCTAGTATTCCCTCTCGGTACATTTCTGAAACTATACATATGTACGTTTGCTAGAAATATTTAGGAGAAACAGCTGGACATTACAAGAAAGCTGTCTTTTATACTTAATCTTTTTTATATGACCCAGTTCATATTTATAGCGTATTTTCCTTCAGCTTTCCTCTTCCTAGCCCCCATCTCCTTAATCTTCTGTGTCTTACATTTCTGTCTAAGCATACTTTCAAATGAGAGGTCAGAGAAGATTGAGCACAGTTTTGTCAGTGCTAAGGGCCTGATTCTGCACTCCAGATTAGAGTCAGGAGTGTAATAATCAAAACTATCAGGAGGCCCCTGCTGCTGCCTGGATGAAGAATCAATCTGGCATCACTGCTCTGGGAGAAACCCCCTGTTCTCCTGCCCTGCCATTTTATACTTGCTTTTGCAGAGATAAGGTATGAAGACTTGCGGCTGCCTCATTTGTATCCACAAATGTGTTTGCAACCATCTTCAAATTACCACTTCTGCAGCATTCCTGAAGGCCTGCTATGAATAGCCTCCTTCAGGATAAAGTTACAAGCACAACATGGTCCAACAGAACATCAGTGAAATGCCACGTTACCTCTGAGTCACTTAACTGGGCTCAGAGCAGATAAACAAATATCCCCAAGGTCACTGCTGTTATTAGATCATTGTCTGGCCAACGCATGGCGAATATTGGGAGTCCTAGGAGGGCTTTTTTCCCTTACTCTGTATTTAAATCTATGGGGCTGAACAGTTGATTCCAGACTTGGACTGAACTGAACCTTTCAATAACTTGTATTTTAATCAAAATCAGACATATGTGTGTGTGTATCTTCCTGCAACCAGCCCAGAAGACTTTTTTTTAGGGTATTTTGAAATCATAACACTTAAGGGGTGATGTGGTGCCTTCTAACATTCTGAGACAATATTGATCTTCATTATAACAAAATTATGTCATCATTGCTGTGCTCTAAACATTATAAACTAATCAAGTAATAGTTTGCTACAGGAAAGCTGTTAGAAGTATCAAGACTATAAGAATAATAACACCCATTTTTTTGGAAAAAAATGTGTACAGTAAAAACAAATCTCTTGTCTCACCCACCTTTCTAAGAATTCAGAATTTCCGTCAGTCCCTGAAGTTACTGTTTTTTTCTGAAGAATGGGCTGAAGAAAGTTCAACCAAGCCTAAGCACTTAAATTTTCGTATTTACTTGAGTACGAAAATTGCATCACTGTATTTTGTGATGACCATAGCCATACATGTGTGACATGATGAGATAAAATTAATTACCTTTTGCCGAAGCAGCCTTTTCAAATGGGGCTGACCTAACCCCATCAAGCCAAGGGGTCAGCATCTGCAGTTACTGTTTGCCTTCCACTATGATGCAGAAAGTCTTGGGCTTTCTAAGGGGAAGACACCCAGCCCAGCTGGCTGGGACTCACTGGTCACAAGCCTGCAGCTTAATTAGCAAGTTTCTAGTCCAAAGCAGCCTGAAGAGCAGATCACTATAATATGCTCTCTTTTGCTTCTCTGGGTTAGAAGATGAAGGTGTATTTTCCTGGAGAATGTGTTACATAGCTCAGGTTATGACAATATTGAAGACATAAATGTGGGGTTGTTATTCCAGCAGGAGAATCAGGAGTGCAGAGATTGCTTCTGCTCCAGTGCTCAGTACCAAAGATGGATTCAGTAAGAGCCAAGAGCAGCATAATATTTTAACAGTCCTGGAGAAGGAGCCCTGCATGTGAGGGTTAGCCCATGTACTGCTTCTTTCTTCCAGTGTTTTCTCCTTTCAGCCAGTATTGACTTGTTAGGGTGTGTTTTAAGCCAGTTGTTCTTCATCTGGATTCCAGCCTCCCTCGTGCACTCAGAGGTCTGGAAGACAGTGCTGGCTGTGCAGGATGAAAAGGATATGTCTTGGCGTATTGCTGGGCTATTAGTCCGTATCACTGCATGGTGATCCCTGGAGAAGGCAAGGGACAAATGGACTGGACAGCAGCTAGCAAGCCAGAACAAACTGGGACTGGCCAGTAGCTAGGCAGGTCCTTGGCATGGAATGCAGGTTTCCCGATGATGAACCAGGCTACTTTGGTCACAGAGCTTCACAGCTGCTGTTCCAAATCAAATAGATTTTTTCCCCCTTCTTTTCTGGCATAAATAAATCATACAATTAGAAGAAAAATCAAGCTGCATATAAATTCCATGAGTAAACCAAGTAAAAAAATCTGGCAGAGAAAACCCATCTATTTGCTTTTCACTTTTAAAAGTAGCAGGACTTTTCCCTCACAATTACAGTTAATCCACCGGCCTTCGGCTTTTCAATACAGAAAACTGGTGAGGTATCTGTCTTAAGATGGGAAAAAATGTCTTTAGTTACCTTTTGCCTGCTGATGTCAAACCACACCACAGCAGGCTTTGTGTGGCTGTGCAGAAGTCTCCCAAGAGAATTCCTCTGCCATGAACCTGCCCTGCAGCTGTACAGCACACAGGAGTGGGATGGAGACGTGTATTCCTGCTCTTTCTAAGAGGAAAAAGTCTCTGCATTACAAATTGTAAAAAAGAAAGCATTACAGAAAGCAAAGGTGAGATTTGGAAAGCTTGGTGCTCGAATAGTCTGTTCACTGACATCTCTAACTGGCCTAGGACAAGAGAAGGCCAGCCTGGCCGCTTTGAAGCTCTCTGTCATGGAAATGCCTTCTGGAGCTCTCTGCTTGACACTTATCCTCCTAGACTGGGTGGTGGCATGAGTGCCACAAGTTAGCTCTTGGATAACATATAGCTCGTGTCTAAGACACTATTAGATTTAGAAAACAGAATCATTTCCCAAAGCCCAGAGGGAGCAGAAGGGGAAGCAAAAGGGAATGGTTCTTAAAAAGTCTTATGTTTCTCTTTGGAAGAAAATTACCATCATCTATCTTTCCTTTCTTGCAAGCTCCTGGAACCTACTAGTAGTGCCCTGCTGCTGGATTTTCAGACTTCTATTTTGCTGAAGAATATCTCTCCGATGCAGGTGCCAGTGTCATTTATCAGAGGATGATGTCAACATTCCTGTGTCATACATGACAAATGACAGCAGAAAGGAGTGCCCCTTGAATTCTCTTACTTTCACTAGGCTCTTTCCTTTCTCCAGTTAAATGACATTTTATTTCCTCCAGTGTTTCAGTTTAGACTTCTGCTGCCTCTGGAGAGTGTGCGTTCAAATTGACTCAGAATGAGTGATTAGTACCAGGCACGGAGATCCAAATTCAGTATTAGTGTAATACAGTTGCACGGCAATGGACGTAAACTTTCCTTTCATGCTTTTGGGGCAAATTCTGCCTTGTCTTACGCCTCAGAAAATGCCAGAGAGCTTTTCTGACGTTTCCCAGTGGCAGAGCTGGCTGGATGTAAGAGCATCTGCCTCATCCTCTGTTTCAAATGCTTTTAAGGAGATGAAAGATTTTGAGTTGGTGAAAACTACTGTATTCAGAAGAGTTTGCTTTGCAAAACATTTACCTGTTCTTGTACCAGAGGGCACTTGGCTCCATAAATCCATGCCTTGACTGTGTTCTGTATGTGGGCCTGATTTGAAAGGTCATAGAGAAATTACTTGGGTCGGCATCCAGTGGCACACTCAGTAAGTGGAGCAAAGCAAAATAAAATCTTGGGAAGTAAACAGACAAGACAGAGCACATATGCTGCTTCTAATCCTCTTTTTCTGCTGCTTCTTTCTATTCTTCTTGCTGGAAGAAGGGATTTGGACTCTTCTCTCTTAAGCCATGCATGTACAAAAAAAGACTTTATTTTTAACTCATGTTAAAATCCTTTCTTGGACTAGCAGCAACAGTTTTAACACGTTAGCTGACTGTGACAACCCAGAGGGGGGAGCTTAGGGTTTATCTTGACCAGTAAATGCGTGTTAGAACTGCTACTGCTTTGACTAACGCTTGTTAAAATATCAGTACGGACAACACGTGTTTTTAAAACCACACACCTGTACTCTTAATGACAGCAAGGCCTTGGGGGAGGAAGTGATTCACAGAGCTGCTGCTCCCTGCACTTTCCACCCACTCAACATTTCTTTATAGTGTATTTCCCTCTGTTCAAACACGCACAGGTCTGCCAACCCTCTGATTTTTCTGGTACCAGTCTTTTAATCTAACCAGCAGCATGGCTCGCCTTTGTTCAGCACCCAAGGAAAGGATTGGATTTTCATAAGAGATCAGAATTCGGCAGCAGCCAGGGCACGTGTGCTTAAATAGCACATGTGCTTAAATAGCATCTCAAAAAAGAAACTTTTTCCCATCCTGCTGTTTCCTCCAACTGCACTAGTCCAAACACTAACACAGATAAACAAGGAATTATTTAGCGAAACTAATCCAACTGAAGAAGACCATAAATAACTTGATTTTTCACTAGTGCTGCCACTTAGTTGTTGTATTTCACACCTTCCATCTAAAATCAATAGAAACAGCAAAGCCGCTTGTGGATTTTGAGAAGTTTCTGGATCTTTTCTTGAAACAGAACAGGTTTTTATTTTTTTAATTCAATTACAGACATTTCAGACAATTTTCCTGGAAGGACAGGCTTGTTTCCAAGATCAGAGGGAGATAGGATAGTGGCAGCAGTAATTTAGATGAACCCCATTCATTATATTCTGGATTTAAAACTCATGCATAAGTTTGCATTAGGAAAAAGACCCTATAGTGACTTTACGAAGAGAATGATATCTGCATGGTGACTTTTACTGAAAAACTGATGGAACTAACTAAGCAGAGCATAGTTCCTGTGACAAACTGGGAGTAGAGCAGCCCTTCCTGGTATTACTGGTGAGAGTAGAGGAGATCACTCATTCATGGATGCAGAAGTGACTCAGATATTTTCATATATTTATATTTTCAAAAGTTTCTTCAGAAGGAATAGATTTAACAACATACCTCTCCTTTCTTTTTAATATGAGAATGGAACTTTTTTTTTCTGTACACTTCTAGTGTTTCCCCAAAGCAGGGGTCTGTTAGCTCCAGGCTCCAACAGTCCCATGGGCTGTGATCTTATCTTAGGCTGCCAAAGATTGTTATACACATCACTGTCGTGTTGCTATGTTGTTGGTGGAGCTTTTTTCTTTCCTTCTGTTTCATTTTATTTGTATTTTACAGAGGTAAAAAAAAAAAGGTAGTGGGGTTTTTCTAGCACTTAGACATATTACAAAAGGCCTCAATTTCTCTCACTCTTCCCTTCCAACTCTACCAGCTGAAGTACTGTTTTCCACTGGATGAACTGCTGATATTTCTACTTACACAAACTAAGGGCAGGAACTAAGTCTTCCAGTCTGTAGCTGTCTTAACTCAGACAGTACCAACATTAATATTCCTAATGGTAAAGCTTTCATTTGGGTTTCTATTCCATAGTCTAATATATATTTCTCATTCTCTAGTTACTGAAATATTTCTGATGTGCCCAGCAGGTAACTTCTAGGAGTCACAGTAGGTCACGCTTACTTCAAAAAAAGGAAGAAGGGTAAAAGATGGAAAGGATAAAAACTATGAGTTTCTTATATCCCACAGTCGTGACTTTATTCTGTATTTCTGAATGGGTTTTTTGGGACCCACAGCAGTAAAGTCTGTTTATCAAAACTGCTAGTAATTTTCTTTGCTATTTTATGTGGCTCAAAAGTGACGCAGAATTTTTATAATTAATTGGTCCTAGTGATTTATGGTATATATCCTTCATCTAGATTCCTTTTGATAGCTTTCACAGCTCTGCTAAACTTCCCAGGACACCAAAACTCTTGCGCTGAAGGAGGCACATGGTACTGCTGGTGGAGACAGAGGTGATAGTGAGGATGTGGCCAATCCTCCTCCAGTTTACAGGCTGTATACCAAAGTTTTCCAACACCTTAGAGGCACTGGGCAAGTGCACTTGGCCTTGGAGACAGAGGCAGAGCCTTGCAGGTGTGAGGCGGTAGAACTGCCCAGGGGGATCTTAGTTTTGCACTGGGGCTGGAATGGGCACACAACTGCACCCCAGTGTAGTCCTGGACTATAATTTTTAGTAGTTCTTGCAGACTTACAGCATCCCACAGCTGAAGATCTGAATCACCTGGAGGGTTTTCCAGCAACACAGTCCTGGTGCCAGACGTGATGTGTTTTAGCACAGGAGCTGTACGTAATCTTCTCATCAATGTCATGAAGCTCAGGTGTCACAGGCTGGCCATTCCCACGGAGGATGGAATTGGCTTTCTTACCTTGTTCCTTGTGTAACACCTCTGCTAAGGCCATGCCTGAGCATGTCTTCCTGGTGAGACGAGGGTGTAAGACGGATTCAGCCAAGTCAGCTGTCTGAGGCAATCGGGAGCAGGAGTCACAGAAGCCAGCACACTAAGGAGAATTTAGGGGATGCTAGAGAGAGCCCTGCTGGAGTTGTGCCCTTCTCGAGTGGCTGGGTGCCTAATGGAGATCCTAAGCCAGAGCAGGATTTAAATCTCCCAAGCTTGAGGCCCAAAGTAGCAGAGCAGGGTCGATCCTCCATGACAAATAGCCTCAAGAGGAGGCAGAAATATGCCCAGTCTTGGATAAGATATACTGATCATTCCAGTGCTTTTCTGAGGTGGGTGAGGTGTGAATTTGAATCCTTCCAGCCAAGCGGATGCCACATCTTGAGACTGCCTTAACTAGCAGCTATGTCCTATTCTAGTGTGAGTATATTTTGTCCATTTTCTTTGTCTTCAGCACAGTGCTGTGGGAAAGGAGTGGAAGACAAAGAATGGCTCATCTTAATTTAGCCTGGATTGTTGATACCATTAGCTTTGGCTCTTCGGTCTAACTGAGTTTGCGGTCTTCATCTCTCAATATGGAAAAATAACTGCATTATTTAATGTAAATTAAACTTTCAGCAGTGAGCAGAAAAGACTACAGAGGCCTATGTTCTTACCTGTAGCCCCACTAAGGCATGACTGCTTCTCTAACCCCGAGCTTACAGCTAAAATCCATGATGATGTATTGTAAGTGTGGTTGTGCTGATGCTGCTGTATCTCCTGGGATGGAATGAGGGCTAGGAATGTCAGTACCGTCCGCTCCTCACCACTATTTTTATTATTTCCAAAAGTTCCTAGAGGCTTCATCTGAGATCAGGGCCTCAACATGTCAGACAAAAAGGTAACTAGAGGTTGGCTCCTTGTATGAAGAACTTGTGCTCTAAAGAAGCAAGACAGGCAAAAGTGAGAAGAGAAACAGAACAGTGGAATGATTTATCCGAGGTCACGGGGCGGGTCAGTGGCAGAGCTAAGATCAGAGTCTGTGTCTCTTGGTTTCTGCCAAGACATCACGTAGAACATGTCCACACAAAGGAATGTTTTAGATGTACATGTGGAAATTGCAAGAGTTCACTAGTATTGGAAATATTCCCATTTAGAACAGGAGTGTTAAAGATTAACCTCCTTTTCTGCTGTCATTCAATTCCTGCCTCAGTATCTTTGAAAACCTTGTACAATCCACCAGCTCTTCATGTTGGGGCTTTCCTTTGCTTGTTAATGATACCAGGGCTTCCACAGGGTAGCAACCTCTTATGATAGCAACCTTTTACTTGCCCACATCTTCAGTGAGATGACAGACAATGGGAGGAAGTAGATACGTTTAAAATATATTTAGTTTTAACAGCTCTGAGACACTTAACTTGTCAGCAATCCAATTATTAATCAGATTAATGGACTTTAATAAATCCACTGCATCCTTAGGACAATTGCCTGGTTAAAATTTCATGCATACAGAATAGGGTTTCTCCTGAGCTATGAGAATTTCAATATAAAACTAAGACTGAGAAGTAATCCTTAGCTTACTGTGCTACCACGCCTTGCATGCAAGAATGCTGATCATTGCCTGCGTAGGAGCATCATTTAATTATATTTTCTCACTTCTGAGCTTAATGCTACTGAAGGAAATCTACCAGCATTTAATTAAAGACTAAATACAGTCAGTCTTTCTATCTGGTTTGGTACCCACTTAGAAATACATTTGATACCTAGACATCAAAAAGGATACTGGAGGTAACAGCATTAGAGAAGGTTTTGTAAGAGAATGGGAATCTAATTTGTATCTGGAAATTAAATTTATATTTGAGATTTTAAAAAACCATTTAAGAGATATTGAACCCCTGTCTGGATTAGAAAATAATGGAAATAAGTCATCCAGTTAGGTCTTTAGCTTTCTAGGGGAAAGAATTTTTATCAAAATATTTTTTAAAGTTTTAGATTTAGATTTTAGATTTAGATTTTAGTCCAAGGTGCTTCCAGCACCTAAAACATATTGCAATGAAACAAAAACAACTCATGCTGCAGCATTTTCCTGTTAGCCTCATATACAACTTGACATTTCTTGTTGAGCAATGCTGTATTCTACCTACAGAATTTAATTCTGATATTCTACTCTATAAACTGAATTTTGTAAAATTTAAATTTTCAAAAGGAAGCTGAGAAAAAAATAACATGAATTCTGATTCCTAAAAAGAAGGCAGTTCCAATGCAAATCATATGAAAGTAAGTAAAGAATTAATTCATTTCAGTTAATTTTAGATCAGGTCTGGAGATCAGTGTGTTCAGAATAGAACACCACAGAAGTTGCTAATGTCAATGTCATGATGACATTTTCCCCTTGAGTGGGGATCGTGAACAAACGAAATTAACAGAGGCTTTAATATTGATTTAAGAAGGTGCAGGCAGGGGCTCTAAGGACTGCTTAATGTTAAGCACAGGCATAAGTGCTCTCCAGAAGAATTTTTTTTTTTTTGTCAGACACTATGCAAGTCAAAGGGAAAAGCATATTTGTATCTGTGCGGGAATGAACTTTTTCAATTATAAAAGCAAAGAGCTGTGAAATGCCTGGTTGGTGAGAGACCTCTGAAAGGAAGCAAATAATAGAGGTTATATTTGTAACCTTTTTAGAGGTTAAAGTAAGCTTAATTATAGCTGTTTTTTACTTCAGCATTGTAGTACTGAAAGCTGCTTTTACACATTTATGCATTTGTCTTGTTCTGTAATTCATATGGCTGGGTTTGTTACCTGGAGTGTAGGCTTGCTTTCCTGCTGAGGGAAGGCTCTTGGGGGCTTTTAGAGCAGAAATAATAAATAACTGACTTCTCTTAAGGAGCCATTAAACTTTTTCCATGTTACATGAAGTAAACAGGTATTGTACCCAGAAATGCAAAGTCTCTGTCAAGTTTGTATGTGTGTGTGTGTCTCTAATTACGGTATATATTTCCTCTGGCATGATTTATTAGTTTCCTTTGTAGTTTTGTCACGGAGTTTACTTGCCATTTCAATCTGAAGTAGCCTTTACTTTTTTTTTTTTTCCGCCTTCTCTTGGCAAGAAATAAATCTGTACTATTTGCTGATTTGTTTATTACTGTCTGGAAACTTAACCCTTCTCAAAGCCAGAGATTTTAAATATGTCAGATCATCTTAAAGCTACTTTACAATAGCTATATGGGTGACATTATACGTGTGCAGAGAAATTCATTTCAACTACTACAAATGAGTCCTTTAGTAATACCCAGGAGTCATAATGTGTGTGACATAATGAACCCTCCTAAATTACAGCCTACACTAATTAGATCACTTATTGCTACATTCCAATCCCTGGAACAATTTGCTTAAAGCAGTAGTTACCTGTAATGGAAGGACAGAGAGCTGACGGGCAGCAGCCCTGTCCCTCCTCCGTCACTCCGCACACGGACTGCCTGTGCTCCTGTGCCAGCAGCCTCCTTCCTGCTGAGCGTCCAGCGAGACCAGCCACCACCAGGGAGGGAGTTTATGTCACCTAAAAAGTGCAGTGGTCCCCTTGGGGAAGGACAGTGGCCCTGTGGAATGAAACATTTAGAAGGTTTTCCTGGTTTCAGTGCCGTTTACATGCTTATTCTGCAGCTACTCCTCCTTGTAGTATCTCCTGTCTCTTCATGATATCTTTAATTATTTTTTAAGAGTTCAGAGATTTTTTTCTCAGTAGTATTTCTTTATTTTAATTCACATAAGGGAAGATATTTGCTCTTGTTCCCTAGTCTTTGTACTCTCTCCTGCTCGTGCAGAAAAGAAAAAAATAACCAAGCTGGGACAATGTTTCAGACCGAAAAGCACACGAATCTTGCTGGGGAGAAGCTGTTCTGGACTCTGTGCCTAAGCAAACTACAGTCAGTAATCTTGCTGAGGATAGATGTCAGCCGTTTATTTATTTAGATGTGGGTTGGTTAACTTGCTTTTTGACTGTGGTGATTGGTACAAATCTATAAACGGTACAAATTGCTTTGTTAATTAGTTGATATTGCTGAATTGGAAAGGGAAGCAGAGAAATGTAAATGGTTTTTTCACAAATAGATTCTACCAAGAAAAAATAAAACAAAATAAAATCCCAGTGCAAATTATGAGAAATGCTACATGCACGTTTTGAAATACAGCTAAAACACCAGTGACGAGAACTGTGGCCACACGTGTTACACTCGGTTTGTTCCTTTGCTTGTTTTTACCATTTTTCTAAATGTCAGGTCCTGTGTTCTGTGCTGAAACTGTTTGATTTTGACTTCCCTCTCATTGTAGGTGCAGAGGATCAACATCAAGCAGAACCAGCGTGGTTTCAGCACGTGGCTAAGGGGCATTAGGAATCCCTGTCCATGGAGCTGGCTGCTCCAGAGGCACTGCACGGACCCGCTGCCATGGGACGCTGCAGCACCCTCCTGAAACTGCCTGGGCTGGGAATGGCCTTGTTGTGTTCTGAGGCACCACCTGCCTTCCACCAGGCTGTGATCCTGACTCGTGCTACTCTGCCAGGTACCTGGGGCTCAAACCAGCTACACTGGGAGCAGAAAAATCAGCCAGAAACATCTGATCCTGGAGGGGCTCAACTGCTAACCATGCGCTCTGTGGGGATGAGACCCTGACAGAAATCCTTAGTCCACTGTCAGGGGTGTGACCAGTGTAGTTCAGAATTGAAATGTTCTTCAGAAATGGTCCCACTTTCTGGAAACAGCCAAACAGGCTTGATCCTTGGTTTGGGCTCTTTTGCTCTTGCCTCACGTACGTATGTATCTGTGTAATGAAAGTGGTGTAATTCAAACTCCATATCGCTTTGTCATGACACAGGAGCCCCACGAGCTTGGCTGTGAGCTGCTGACATCTGCCTGGGAAAATTACTCAGACTCTGCTGGCTGCTCCCCCAAAGCCTAGAGCAGAGAGTTATCTGGAATTCCCCTCTGCACCCACACATCTCCAAGGTGCAGCATTCTGTGTCTGCCTTCTTCCCTGCAACTGGGAAGATATGGTGCTCATTTTGCTTTGGGAATGTATTTTGCACAGAGGACACATCTTTTTCTCCCCTCTCTTGTCGTGAGATCCCTTTCACTCCTCTTTAGGCATTTCTTCTTTTTTTAAATTTTATTTTTAAATTTAATGACACTTCTTTGTCACTCTTTGCTCAGCACATTGAGCGCGTCTGGAGAGGAAGGGGTAGCAGGCACATAAAGAATTTTTTTGTTTGTTTTTTTACTTTATTTATCTCCTGAAACTCCAGCTAGTTTTTGTAGACCATTCCATGGCCAACCTTTAAACATTTTGTTGAACAGAAAGTTACTTGCTTTTAAACATTTGACTACAGGGAGGTGTGTTCTTGTTACCAGAAGAGCTCAGGAATACCCCTGGACAATTTAACCATGATCTTATGATTTTGTTCAAAATTTACTCTGCAAGCACCTGTGGCTTCACTTTCGTCTCTTTGATTTATAGGGGGAAAAAACTCTACCTGTTACTACTTGACACAGGAACTGTTTTGCTGGGCAAACACTGCTCAGTGTTATGTCCAAGCAGCCAAAGCAAGACCATTGCACAGGTTTGTTTCATTTTTCCAATAGCTGTTGTAAAATAACCAGCAAGGAACCTGCAATACTTAATGAGCCTGACAGACAGGGAAAGGTCAAAACAAGCAGGAGACCTGTTCTGACTCATTCCTCCTGGACTTATAACTTGTTTCTTACACCAAACAGTACTTTTCTTCTATTAAACACAAAAAAAAAAAGGAGGGGAAAAAAAAATTAAGAGATGACAGGCTGAAACTGCCTACTTTGCTTTCAGTGTCAGAAGGCATAAAGTTTAAGTCTGAAGTGGTTTCTGATTGAATACCCTTTTGAAGTAATGATAGCTACAATTTAAAGCAACAGTTACCATATTTTCTTCTCTTTGTGACATTCTTTGATGCCCTAAGTGTAAATCTGCTTAAAATAGCTATGGCCATGCCTGGGTACACTACCAGGATTTTCGGAGGTTCTGCCTCTAATTGCCATCATATGTATCTAATATCACAAACATAACTGCCTAACAACAATGTTGCTGCAAATACTTTCATGACATAAGAAGAAAAGTAAATTCAGAGGTGCACATTAAGTTTAAACTGTTTGCTAAGACTAAAACCTTTGCAAAGAAATTAGTTTTATCAAGTATAAATACTGTTCCAGGGCTGCTTGGCCCCAGACATGTATTCAGCTGTTAAGGGGTATTATACTATGATCTAATACAGCATCAGAAAATTGCTGCCTTTCAGGGGCAATTACAAAAATATTTTGGTATAAAATAATTCCAAACTTTGTCATTGCCTCACACAAGTATATATATATATACTCAATCAAATAGATTTGTTTTTCCCAAAAGATTAGATGCAACTTTAAAAAAATATATGCAATCTGGAGATAAATGGAGGTTCATTGGCATCTTTCTCTATATGTTAGTTTTGTTGAATCTCTCTCTACCTGCTAGTCTGCTAAACAGTTCCTAGTTTCCACCCCGCTGCAGTTAGAAGAAAAGCTGAGCTTCTGAATATACTCACTTTAAGAGCATCTCACTATTATCCTGGTGCATTGTGTGAAATAATGGAAAAACACAGCATTAAAAATTAAATGTTTTAATTAATTTATTCAGTATTTTCTGTTTTAATAATAAGCCTTTAACTATTTGAATGAATTGCCATGTTTATGTTTTGGCATCAGGGAATAGAAATTATTTAAATAAAATTTCAAAAAGAAAACCAACAAAAACAAACCAAAACAAAAACCCTCAAACGAACAAATGAAAACAAAACAAACAAAAAAGCAAAGTACAGAGGCACCTCTTTGGGGACCAGGCAAGGATTACCAGTTCGGAGAGTATTTGCGTGGTTCGGAAGGAAGCTGGACAGATGGTAGAAGGGAACAGGACAGGTGAGATAGATTATGATAATGTTGTAAGGCCCATCAAGGTGGGCATCACAGCCAACTGCAGTTTTTGTGATTTATTTTTGAATATACTTTCTCTGGTTCCGTGTTGTTCCTTCCAGTCAAGACCACCAAACCCTGCTTGCCTCATTTGCTAGGACTTACTCTGCATTTTTATCACCTGATGCTGTCTCCTAATTACATGGAGTTCAGATCTGTGATAGCTCTGCTGACTTCCAAAGTAAATGTATAACTTTATAAACAAGGTAGGTTGGAAGCACAAGTGATCTTGCTGCAGCAGCAGGATCCTTCTTGGCAAGGGCCGGTTCCTTTGACTTCCTTGATAACTAAAATACAAGACAATTTGCAGTGGTGTCACTGTAATTCTCACAAGTGCTCCAGATCTCCAGTGCCTCTCAGCCTCATTTATGAGAGTAACAGCAGAATGACACTCCAGGTTGATTTGGTAGTGTAATGAGTAATTGCCATGCACAGCAGTAGAGGAGTTGGGCTTGTACTTCTAGAGTATAAAATTACTGATAAGCCATTCTCCCTTTTCCCAGCTCTCAGATGGAACTGAGATACAGAGGGATGAGGTTTCAGCTTTGTGGCTCTGTTCTTGGACTCTGGCCTTTCACAGTATGCAAACTCATGATCCCCACTCAGGGAGCTGATTTCTTCAAAAATCCTTCAGAGATTCAAAGTGTAGGTAGGACAGTGCACCAAGTCCTGCACCTGAGCTGATTGCAGACACATTCAGATCAGTGGATAGGAAAGTCTTTAATGTTTTTGTTTGCTTCCAAAAGGCATTATCCTCAATCTGATGTGATGAGTCAAGAACTGATGTTAGTGTTTGGACAAGAAATCCTTCATCCAACTCTTAAAACCCTGTTTGAAGAGACTCGATGATCATTCCTGCCCAACCGCAAGGAAAGGTAAGTGTCAGCTTTGAGATTACAGGCATCAATGGGCAGGTTTTGGTGTCTCCTGGCACCTTCTGGATCTATCTTGAGAAGGCAATGGAGAGAACTGTGATAGCCAAGACTTCAGGTTAAAAACAATCTGGCACTCTGACTGTGATCTGAGGTTCACTGATGACCCTGCCACTCCACAGTACCAGTAAATAATTTAGGCTGCCCATCTGTAAAGGAGAGAACTGAGTAGGACTTTAAGAAATAACAAGGTGTGTGATGCAGACTCTTATGCTAATGAGAAAGCCTTTCTGCATGTGAAAACAGAGGAGTCAAGAAGACCATTTTATTAATCTCTTGTATAAATTACATCTTACAGCACACATTTCTAATATCTAAGAATGAGATTCTAGAATGGCAAAATTACAGTGATAAATTTACAATTTATCAGTATCAGTCCAAATCCAATACAGTGTGTCCTAAAGGAATATGTTGAAAACCAGTTATGTGACTGCAATAAAACTGAGTGTTTTGATGCCAGAAACTGTGGAGGACATGAAACTGCTGAGAAACACTGATGACTGTGTGTACCCTCTCCCCCTAAACAGATGTTTAACTCTTCTTTGAGTAAGTAGATAGAACAGATTGAGAAACTTGCACAGTTTTGGGGAGGTAGTCGTTGTGTCTGTGCAGATGCAGTGCTCTGTACCATGTTTGCTGCAGTGGCTACTCCCTGAAGTTACACACTGCAGCTGTCACGCTAGCAGAAGTTTATCTTTTTATGATCACAACTGGAAACAAATGTTCTCAAATTCTACATGCTAAAGAAAAAACACTTGTGATTTTCATGGTTAAAAGTTGTGGGCAATAATAGAGAGAAACAGAAAGAAAAGTACTGTGAGAGTCTAGCAGAAGCCTGTGCCTGGGTTAACTGCTAATCCATGCCCAGGAGCCCCCAGTCCAGTGAGACGCAGCCCTGCCCTTTTTTGTTCAGGAAACGTGTTTCTCAGCTGTTATTGCAGAGGCTGGATGGTGATTTTGTTGAAGGCAACGGGGGGAGTATCTTCAATGGATCAGAATCCGACCTTATTTCTGCTGCAGGCTAAATGGGAAATTATCCTTTTTTCTTTTTTTCATATTCCTGAAAGTACTCAAACCAGCATTGTATGGGTTTCCTCCTTATTTCCTTTTGTTCCTATTCAAACATCTGTCTGAAGTAGTGCATTACATACTAATTTGGTCGGAGCTCTTTTTCTTTTTTTTTTTTGCATGGTTGGGTGTGATTACAGTATTACACTTAATTTTCATTAATTTGCTTCATTTATTCATTTTTGATCTTTTATTGAGCCTTATAGTGTCTGTGTGTGTGAAAGTGAACCTGTGTGCGTGCATGCAAACAGGGAAAATTTCTGCATTTATTTGTCTTTGGACAGAAACACTCTCTCAGTGGAGCTGGCAGCAGGGCTCTTGGGTTACATCTAATGCTTGCACATGGCCCTGACTCTCCTTGCTGCGTGTCATGAGCCAGCAGCATCCACAGGGTACTCCCACCGTGCCCCTGCTCCCGCTGGTCACCCACCTGCCTCTGCCCTTGGAGGTCAGCCTGTGAGCAGTAGGATGAGAGTGAGGCCGTGCATCACCCACGTGTTCCCGGGGGGACACCAAACCCCTCCTCGGAGCAGTGCTGCTGTGTGCCCCTCGCTGCTGCTCCGGCTCGCGGCCGCACGGAGCGGGATGCTCTGGGAAAAGGCTGCTGGCTGACTTTCCACGCTGGCACTTGTTCCGTGTTTCTGTAGGGGCGTCTGCGGCTCAAGCATTTCCTGTAATGCTCTCTTAGTAGTCTTCAGCCTACAGGAAGGACTATAAATATATGTATTACAAATTGAAATGAACACACACATTTTGGGACCATTGCTGGCAGCATCCAGCACTGATCTGCGACTCTTGATGGCTCCTGGTGTGTGAGAGGAAGGCTTGGCCTTCCAGGAGCAGCACCAGGCACCGTCCAGGACACAGGGACTGCCCGGCCACCACACATTCAGCTCAGAAGTGCCCTGCTTGTCTTCTGCAGAGGGACACATCTCTTTGCTTCTCTTGCTTTGGGTTGTCTTCACTCCTGATAGCATAAGCATGGTGATAGGGCTGTGGCAGAGGATGCCTTTCACCCTTCCTTTCTTTCCCTATTCCTCCTATCACAGAGTGTGTTGATACATGTGTTTTGCCCAGATCGTTTCCCGTAAAGTTGGAGGGTAAAGCTCTCCATCACATGTCATCGTTGTCTATAATTACTGTTCTGTCATTGTCCTGGAGAGGAGCTGCTCCTGTCACCCCATCATCAGCTTTCTTCTCATCTTTTTGAAGCTTCACTTTCTCTCCTAGGTACCCAGGAACAGACTGATGATAGACTGTGTGATGTTTTTTGATCTTTCCTCTCATACTCTTGGATCTTACTCACCAATCTTCCTTGCCTTTCTGTCACTGCTAATAAATTTTCATTCCATTAATGTTATCTGTATGTTAATGTCCCTACAGGAAAAGATACCAAAGTAGGAAATACTAATTCCAGAGACAAGAGACAATTTTTTGGTTTGGCCAGTGTGCATATTTTTAGCAGTGGCAGTCCATGCAAGTCTTCCAGGTATGCATCCTCCCACAAAAGCCACATTTAATGGGCAGCTACATGGAATGGCAAAGAAAATGTTGCTCTTAATAAGTAAAAACCTTGTGTTTCTAAAATAATTTTTATTGTCCTGTGCTACAGATATATTCATACATTTTTTGTTCTATCAAGCTGTGGTCAATAAGGTCTGGCCCTGCCATTGTTCTTCTTTCTCAGGCAATGTTTTATAATAGTCCCTGTTATTCCTTTTTCTTGACATATTTTATATAAATATTATAAGAATATGTTTGATTTGTGCCATCTCATCTAGAACCTTTTAAAATTCCTTCTTGAACTAAAAGCCTACCAATGCTTGAAGAAAAATAAGCACAGTACCCTTATCACTCTTGGTACTGTTTTCTTCTAAAATATCTCCCATTTGGAAGTCTTTACTGTAATAACTGGGATACGAGCACAAAGGCTGGAATTTTCCCAAATAAGAAAGATTTAAGCTGTAATTTCTTAGTACAAAAGCTTCTTTTTTGTTCAATTATATATAAGTATTTTCGGCAGGACCTCCTATGCACAACTATGCGGTGAGCGCTCCCTTTTGCAGTATCAGCTGGAAAGTATATCTTCTATACCATTTATATCACTGTCACTGCTAGAAACAAATCTTGCTTTACTTTAGAGGGTGAACCAGAGGTATATAGCCGGAGATACACGCACAAAATATGTGTCTGCTTTTTAGTTTCAGGATCATTACCCTCTGATCTCACTCACCTCTTTTAATGCTGTGCAGGATCACAAACCCTGGATTACAGTCTGGGCAAAAACACAGGTTGGATGTGAATGAATCAATAGATTCTCCACACAAATGAGAACATACAGATTCATTCAGTTTATGGTAGTGCCAACTGCAGACCCAGAGTATTTCCTTTCTTTTGCCCCTTTCTGCACATTTACACACATATTAAGAAGACTGAATCCATCTTGTTCTTCAAAAGGAAAAGCTTCTCCTATAACATGTCACTAACTGCTACAGCTGATATTTTTCAGAGGAAATTTCAGTGGGATTTGGATGCCTAACAGCTCTAAATTCCTTTGGAAATCCCAGTCTAACAGTCCTATATGGTGGTGTAAAAACTGCCTTCTGTAAAGAAATTTTCATTTTGCATCTCTGTCCTGGGCCAGCTGGGACACAGCATCTCAAGCAAAAAAAAAAAAAAAAAAAAGGAATTTCCAGCTTCCCCTGCTCACAAAAGGATATGTTTCAACCCCTCCAGCAGCACTGGTGCCTGCTGGGTCTGGGAGAAGGAACCTGATGATCGCGCCACTGCTGGGGTCAGTAGTATGTTACACTGCCTACATTTTCTTTTGAACTCTCAAAAATGTGTTTTGCCTTCCCACTGGCAGTATTCCTAAAACACTGATGAGACTGCGAATACTAACCTCTTTATGGCTCCAGTCTATATCAGTTAGGTGGGTTTTTCTGTGAGTTTCCCATGAAATTTTTGTAAAGAGTGTGTAAGAAATGCCTGATCCAATGAAGAAAATAGCAACTGATACATTTGTTTTTCAGCATATGCAGACAGAGTTTAATTTAGCATAGAGAAGCAACCAAGAATCAAGTATTGTTATGGTAAAATGCTTCCTTTCATCTAGAGTTATATGTGATCCCATAATAAATCCAAATGTGCATGATTGTGTTTTTAGAAAATGAAAATTTAAGTTAACAGTGTGGCTAGTACTGAGTTCCACTCTCTGCCATTATCTCAGTAAATTTGAGTTTGTGTAATATGAGTATTCAGAAGTAAAACCTGCATGAAATCTTCCAATTGTAAATGCCTTTTCCTTATAAGAATTTGCAGTGAATCTCTGGAAACTTGCTAAGTCCCCAGGGGGATAAGAATTCACAGATCTAACTAACCCTGAGGGTCATGTTATCACACAGATTAACTATTCTCAACCAATTTCTGAAATGCATTAGGCAGTTAAGGCTTTCTATCAACATTAGTAATATGTACTTTCTTTTTCTACCTATTTGTCCTTAAATATATTTATTAGGTCCCTGACACTCAGGGGCCCTCCTTTCTCTTATTAATCAACTTCTCACATGTCCCTGAAGAAGCATCTCTATTTCACATGTTCAGCTAATTATTCTTCTAATTATTCCTTTTAAAGGAGTCAGTACACAGTACCACAAGTATTAACACTTAGCGCTACTCCACAACATTGTATCTGGAAAAACAGTATCTATAAGTATATTTTTCAACCCAAGCAAAGTTTTAAATTTTGTTGACTAAAACAAAGAGTGTAACATTTCCCAGAAGCTGTGTTATAGACTTGATAAATAAAGCCAGGGTTCTGTAGGAAGTCACTGAGAGTCAGATTCATCAGAATGAGGATTTTTATAATATCTATGTCTTGGATAAGGCACCTCCTGCTTATATACCATGGACAATAGTTGTATATGAGAGTGGCCAGGACACTTGGGGTCAATCCCATTATCTGCACATTTTCATGAGAGTAAAGCCTCACAATAGGATTGCCCATGAACAGAAGGCTGGAGGAGGCTTCCTCAGTCATTGAGTCCCATCTCTTGTTCATACAGGCACCATATCATGAAATGGCCAAATTATCTGTCAAACTGATCTGATGAAAGCAAATAAGGGCTTGTTTTGGGGTTGGGCTGGGTTTTTTTGGTTGGATGGTTTGGGGATTTGCTCTGTTCCAAAGCGTCTCTATTCCAATGGTTTAGGACTTTCTTTTAGTTCCCAGGTATTCCTGGTTTTCTGACATCCACTTCCTCTTTTGCCAACACTGTCCTACAACTTCTAGCCTGTAAAGTGAAATACCAGCTGCAGGACAAACTGAACTTGCTGGCTCTGTAGTAAGGAACAGGTTCAAATGCCTCTGGGTACAAAGGGTTTGAAGGTGCCTGTGAGGACGGTCCAGGTGACCCTCACCCTTATGCTGAGGGAAACATCTCTGAAGAAAAGTGTTATTTCTTTCCCAAGCAGCTGGGGCATAAATATTTTTCTGTTTCAGAAAGCTTCTGCAAAACGATAGTCTGCTCTTACGCTAAACCATTTAATAAGTTTAATTAAATGGAAGCTTATGATAATTAAACCAAAAGCCTAAGGGCCCTGTTCTGTGAGGACTTACTCCTTGCATAAGACCAATTTCCATATAATTTAGACAACAAAATAGCGGAACAGTATTCTCCCATCTAATTTATATGAAATTGGTAATCTCCAAACCTGATTTATGTTACCCTGTAAACATACTTCTTGTATCTTAGCAGAAGTGCAATTGTACCTCCAGTACAAGTATTGAAGGAGAAGAGAAAAAAAAAAGCTTTCTAAAAGGGAACTCCTCCTTAAAAAAAGCAAAGCAAAACAAAAAATAACCAACCAAGAAACCCTGAATGTGCAAATTAAACCATAATCTGATAAACTGTGCATGAGGATCAAATATCCTTAAACAAATTCTCTAACATAGTGGATACTTGTAGGTTCTTCTTTCATAACAAATTTACATATTTACAACTTCTGGGTGTTTTCTTGAACTAGTGTTTGTGATCAACACTAGAAAAAAAACCCACGCTCCTTATTTTGGAATTCCTTACCATCTCCCTGAGTGTCCCAAAGGAATGGTACCGTGCATTATCTCCTCCACCACCTGTATTTTTATTGCACTTCAAAACAAAGCTCCAGTACTACAAAGAATCAATGGGGCCTGATTCTTCACTACCTTACTCCAACTTTGCACAAGCCCACTGCAGACAAAGCCATTCCTCTTGCTTACAACAGAAACGGTGGGAAAGTCCCCAGCCCTCCCTGCCAGTGTGACAGGATGGCAGATTTTGGTCATCTCCCCATCCCCTTCTGCAGACACAGGTGTGAGAAACACAAGTAACACACGTGGAGGGGGGACGATGACCCTTCCTGTTCTCCTCTGCCCCTCTGTGCAGCACAGCTGATAAGCGAGACCTTGGTATTTCGTGACTTTACTGCACAAGATTCTCTGTTTTGGGGGAGGATTTATGTTTTGTTCCGCTGGGGTTTTTTTTAAGTGACTGGAATTGGTGGGTTCTGGCTCAGAAAGGTTGATTTTGTGCCAGTTCTCGTCCAAAAGAAAGCAGTGGGCCCACACTGAGGAAAGCTATAAGTCTGATAGTGGTAGAAAAGGTGAAAGCATTATTGTGAAGAGGCTGGACACCAAATGCTGCTGTGCACAGCTACTCCCTATTAGATGCTAGTGATTAATTGCTCAGGGTTAGAAGATAACCAGGTCAGAGCCTTATGAGATATACACTTCCCACTGACAGTCAAATAGTAGACACTCATATCTAAAGTCTATTTGTAGAATTAGTGGGGAGGCACTGTCCCTTGTACCATAAATGAGTTCACCGTTACAGTTTGTAATGCTCATCCCTCGATTTCTAAACCTTTGAGACACTGACAGTCGTAATTCTGAGCTGCTGTTTTGCTTGCACTGCAGAGTAAATACAAGGCCCAGGGGTTAAAATTCAGCCCAGATGAGCCAGAATTGTTCTCTGTAAAATAAGGCATCTGGAAGATCTCACCCTGTTGCTGACTGCCCTACCTATTTGTGGGCTTTGACCCAAGTACAAAGAGAAGCATTGCATCCTGAGGGTCATTTTTGACAGCACTGAATGTGGAAACCCATTTTCTTTACAATCTTCAGAAGTGGCTTACAAAATATCTTAAGTATTCAAAATCTGTGACCTTTTCCTCCAGGCAGAGACTTCGTCATGGTGATCTATGTCTCTGTGGCCTTGAGGCCAGATTAATACAAGGTGTCCCCCAAACCACCTGCAGGCCGGAGCTGCCAGGGAGGAGAAGTCTGACTGCTCAAGGGCCCTCACCTGGGGAAGCTGGCCAACCCTGTGCTCAGCAACTGCATTTGCAAATATGATTCAAAGTCTTCTTAATTACTGGTGTTTAAAGCCTAAAATCGTAGAAAGCCAGACTCTGTGACAAGTTTGAGGCTCAAAATTTTAAGTGTGCTGTTTGTTTTTTATGAATATGTGGTCCAAGGATCACCCATAAACCCTATAGAGAGCAAAAAATGTATTCGTATCTCAGTTACAAAACTCAAATAAGAAGCCTTAATATCTCTACCATGTTTTCGTGATGATGGAAAGTCCACATTTTATGCCAGGCCCTGTGTAATTGTATATAACTTTCAGGGACACCGAAAGTATCTCCTCTCTCTAATATCAAGTCTGAATTTGGCGCATAATGTTTGTTAAATGGCTCAGAAAAATACCAATATATCTTAAAAGAGCAAAGTAGTGTGATACAAATAAGGAAAGGGAGTAGAGAGTGAAAAGAGATGTACAGAACCAAGTTTCTGAGCAAAAAGCAGTCCTGGTCACAACCTGCCTATCTCCAGATCTCACCATCTGGTTTCAGACATATTTACTTAATGTTAGTGTGGCAAGTAAGGGAAAAAACATGTCATCTTAGTTCACATGCAGCATCAAGATTCCAAACTCTGATGATAAATAATGTACAAAGGTGCGAAAGTACAGTTCTGTTTGTCCTGGGCCTCCTGTTAGGGATGTGTGAGGGACGAGGAGCACAGCGCTGCCGCGGAGCTGCCAACTGCACCAGCGTGGCAAGGCAGGAGCACCCAGGTGGTCACTTGGCCAAACGCCCCCATGCCACTGGCCAGCCCCAGTCTCAGCACACTGAGCCACTTTTCATGGGAATCGTCTCGTGTTCCAGCACCTCGCACACACAGAGCCTATTTTCTGGGACGTTCCTACCTTGCTGCTATTTTACCCTTCTTTCCCAAAAAGCTTCAAAGTCTATTTTTTAACACATATTTATTAAAACTTTCTCGCACTATTCAAAAGAATATTTGAATGGCCACTCAAAACCCCACTGCCTAATGACTGCCAACTTGCTGAAGAATGGAGGCAAGGGAGGCTTTGCTTTGGGCAGTGGGGGGAGAGAAAATAAAGAGAAATCAGCCCAGCTTCAAAGGGCGCATTTCCATAATTGCCCTGTAACTTTGGCAAAATAAATCTGAAGGGCTGAGAAAAGCGCAATCTCTCAGATGAGTGCACTACAAAAGCCCCAGAGATCCCCAGTCCCACTTGTTACTATTCTAATTCAGTGAGAGAATTCGGTCCCTAACCTCAGCAACAAAAGCCATGAAATCACCGTCCTCCCATTCCGATAGCCCATTCCCAAAGAATAAGACCTTATCCAGCCTTTGTCTCCATCCTGCCCACAGACACTCAGTACAAGTTAGGATAGCTTTAGGTGGAAGAACAATGGGTAGAGGTTTTTCAGACTGACAATTTAAACCCTCGGTCTCGGGTTCTGGGTTGCAAATGTGTGCACTCCTACATAGCAGGGGGAGATGGGGTCTGTTTCTGACTTGTTTTGTTATCACAACAAGCCTTTTTTGTAGTTTATATGTAGTTGAATTTCCATACAATCTGTCTGTCTAAACTTCCCAGATGAATCATGCACATTAGAGTTATACAGTAGTTTTCTTTGAAAAGGTGAAAACACCCCCCACAATTGTTTCTAGGATTTAATGTTTGTCCTCAGCAGTACGCGAGTTATTAAAAAGAAAAAAAAAAGGTAATTATAAAAGTAATGATAAATAAAAATTTAATAAGAAAGTGTCTAAAATGGCTTTGCTGGCACGGTTGCAGTCCCAACTTTGTAATTCCTTGATGAAAAAATGAGTGCTGAATGTGAATAGTAGGTCTTTTACAGCAAAGGCCCAATCTCCCGTCATTTGGCCCCTCTCTGACTTTTTTATTTTCTCAATAAGACGAGCTTTTGTGGCGATGTTCAGTATGGACAATCAGGACAGCCTTATAAAGGGATTGAGAAGGGCATACAAAGGACTGCGGCAGCATCAAAGCGAGCCCAGCAGCACAATAGAGATGACATTTTTACATCCCAGGGCTGGGGCGGGCAGGGACTGAATACTGTGTCCACAGCAGTGTCAGTAAACAATGAGCAAACTGGGAAAGGGGTGAAAACACAAGTCAAAATCTTTTTATTGAAGCCCCCTACACATTCATTGGGCATTTGCAGCCCTGCATTTGAAGGCTCTTCCATTTACTTACTCTCTGGATTCCCCTATTTAACTAACTGACTGATGATGGCTCCATTTTGATATCTGAAGAAAAGAATGGGAATTCTTCCTGAAGTGAATATATTAATTCATGAGATTTAATTGCATTTTATTGGCAGTAAAGAAAATATTAGCTGCATGGTGCTGTTCTTAAAGGAACACTGCCATCTTTAACACCACATTTAAGACCCCTGTTTAAGAAGCCCCAGCCTTACCTGAGGTACTAGTCCTGCCTGTGGTTCTTGGAAGCAATGTTTTTCTTTTAGTTTACCAGTTCCCTGCATGTAGGTTTGGTTGCTTGGGGTTTTTGCATAACAAAACCAGGCTGGACTCCTGTTTAGCTCGTTTCTCATTCCATTTCTCACACCCAAGCCCAAGGTCTTGGTGTGGTTTAAAGTACCAGCACGGAAAGTTTAAAACCAGAAGATTTAACCCTGGTCATTTAGCCAATTCAGGTAATCTCAGCATTTTCTTTTCTGGGCATTTTTTCCCCTGTAATTGCACAGAAACATTTCTGTTAGTATCAGGGTATGATTTAGCACACCATAGAAAATCTGTCTATCAAGCAAACATTTCTGGCATTGTCTTCTGTAGGAATCACTTGCAAAAGTCTCCATCTGAGAAGACCGGCACTGGTGCCGCTGTTCAATAGCCATCTCAAGTGTCCTTTTTCATTAAATTATTTTGGAATGGGGCTGGTCTAATCTCCTAGTGAAGCTTTATCTTTCTTGGAAGCAAGTTAGACTGTAACAGAGAAAATCAATGTTTTACTCCTTGTATCAATTTCACATTACATCTATGTTTTTAGGCACTTAAATTTTACTGCTAAGGTATCTTGAGTATTGCGAAGTCCAGTGTGAATTATACTAATGATCATTGAGAAATCCAATAGAGTGAGTCATATATTTGAGAGAGAGAGATATTTTCTTTTCACTGTTTTGCTTGAAAATAAGTATAATATTAATAACCTGAGGTTTATGCATACCCAGTAAGTAATTTTATTCTAGCGTGGCTAGCTGGCCTACTGACATGCATTTTCACCACTGCTAAAAATAATGAGGAATCCGAGTGACACACATTTATGGCTAGGAGTGCCATCAGATCCCTTGACCTAATTGAGCATGCCTACACACCTTAGAGTGTTTTGCATAACCAACTTAGACAGCAGGAACATTTCCAACCGGATTGATTGACATATTTTATTTCTAACTTAAGCTTAATCAGGACCAAGAATGATTCATTTATACCTTTCAAACTTTAGGAATTGACACAGGAGACAACCAAGCCGCAGACTCCAGCATAAGCAATCATGCAAAGGAAAAAATATAGATTAATATATTTTATTAGTCTACTTATCTGCTGTGGTTGATGTAATAAAATTAATTAATTAGCTGGTAGGGGAGTTACTTTATTTTATAAAACAAATGTCAAACTAGATTTTTTGCAGGAATGGTTTTATCCCAAATCCCTCCTGCACTAAGGATTTATCTGAAGCCATGTACAGAATCTAGAGCTATCGTAAGGTGCAGTTTGATTTTTTTCAGAAACCAGCCGGACGAGAGCTCATGTCCCGGCAATAAGCACATTGACTCTCAAATTGAAAGAGTTTCCGGCTTTTAAGGTGTAAAGTACCTTCAAATAAATATCAGCGGTTTCCACGTGCCATGCCTTAAACAGGAACAAAGCCTAATAGAATAGACTGTAATAAAAGTGCTATTTCCAGTGTGTGTGTATGTGGCTGCTCTATGCTACAAATGTCCTTTAGCACTTTTTAACCATATTCTCTAGTGTGTCAGCAAAGAGACTCCATCAGAGTATTTAACATTGCTGGGAGCAAAGGAATAAAGTGGAGTCACTGTTGATTATTACTCATTAGCCACAAGGACATCCACTTAACATGTGAATAAATGAATGACACCATGTCCTAATGGAAATGGCCTCAGTGTACCTTTAAGCAAAATGTTGTTTAATGTCTTCCATTTGCTGAATAGTAAAGAGGCCTGTTGGACATGCACAGCTAGCAAGCGGCCATTGTTGCTTTGTTCCAATTTCAGCATTTAATAAAAAAAGATGTTGTCTTGACTGCAGCAAAGCTGGGCCTCAAAACCCTGGGTGGCAGCACAGGCTTGTTCTCATTCTGCAAATTCAGAATTTCACTGGCATCCTAAAGTGTTAATGCCCATAAAGCAAACGAAGCCTTAGAAGGTACATGTTCTTCACTATTCTGCTTTACATTCAAACATATAAAACAAAGAACATCTGATATCTTTATTGGTTTTCTTAGATAAAGCACAAGCAAGATAAAACACAAACATAAGCTATAAGCCTTAATTTTCTTATTACCATTTGTTAACGAGGAAGATAACACTCTCAAAAGTACTTGATTAGGGCTCCCTTTGGTTTGTATCTTGTTATGATTACCAGGGCATATATTTTTGTATTATTACTTTAGTACACTGATAATTCTGATCAAAGTGATAAAAAGAGGTATTTTAAAAGTGTAAATATTAACCATACAGGTAAACCACATAATCTAAACAGCATCTTGAACACTGCCATGCTGAAGTACACACTGAGAAACCAGTCATAGCTGAGATATATGTTCCTATCTGCAAAGCTGCTAGTCTGGGCTGGAGGAGCTCTTTTGCTCCCAAACCCTTTCAACAGCAACTTACATACTTGACAAGTTAGTTTGGTTTTTTAATGCAGTATAACTACTGAGGATATAATATTGAAGATATTTACTCTCTCACATATCTAAATACTCATGATCAGAATCCAGACCACATATATCTGCTCTTACGGGAATAAACCAGTTTTAACTATCTAAGGAAAACAACAGTACACACATCAGCTAAAGTGAAAGATTTGGGAGGGTATTGTAATGCACGGTCTGACGCCTGATTGTGAAAATTGTGCTGGATCTTTTCCTCACTCTTGTGATTTTGCCTGCATAAGAGCTCGCTGCGCTGGAGGCGGCTCGCTGCTGTTTCCCAGCTCACAGGGCTTTCTCCTGTCTTATCCCGGGACGTGATGGGCACTTTGGCTGCGGTGAATGGGGAGCCTGACACGGCCCGCTACGCCCGGCCGGCCGCTCCCACCACAACTGGGTCTGACAAACTGGAAGTCTCTTTCTCCTGCCTCCTGCCTCCTGCCTCCTGCCGCCTCCTCCTCCTGCTCCTCGCCGACGCTTCCTCCGGCCGGCCCCGCGCAGACAGGGAGTGAGCGGGAGATGATTACATCAATCAGTGTCAGGTCTGGGAGCTGTGATTTATGAATATGCATAATGAGCTCTCACCTTTGAGAAGGACTAGCTAGGGAGATAATTGATTAGACAGGAAAAGAGCAGCCAACAGAGAGGGAGAAGGGAGAGGGAGGCCTCTCTGTGCTGTCTCAGGCAGGCCTGGCTGGGGCTCCAGCGAGGCTGTCAAACTGAGAGAGAGATTTCTGAAAAAAAAAATACGCGTAGGATTTTTAATGTTTTGTTGAAACACGCATAACAAAATGTTTCCTCACAAAATTAATGGGAATTTTCTCCACATTAGGGAAGCTAGGCAGGCACAAAGGCTGCTTTCCCCCTGCAGGGAAACCAAGTTCTCACTTCCAGAAGCCAAAGCAGCAGCTTTCCCATGGCTTCCATGCCGCTGTTGCAGGAGCATCCCCACGGTCAGAGTGAAGGGAGAGGGCTCTGCAGAGACAGGGAGCTGAGGGCCTCTGGGCAGAGGCAAAGGAGCCTTTAATGGAGGTAAAAAGCTGGGGATGCAATTGTTTTCCCATCATGGTTGCATTATTTTCTTCCATCCCCTTTAAGCATGTGTCTGGCCGCTGTGTGAAAGTTTCTATGGAAAACCCACCAGGATGCCCAGAGGAAGGGGATGTGGAAATTTGCCTCTAGTTTTCTTTCCCCCCACCCCTCCCATTTTAGATGCCATTAATCTTTTTTTTTTTTCTACAGCAAGAATTGGCTAAGGAAAAAGAGGGATACAAAGTGCAGAGAGACTGGATAAAATTTACATGAGAAACGATCTGGTTTTTAACCCCCCACCCACAGAGATTCCCCCATTTCAGGAGCCTGTCGGAGTGAAAGAGTGGGAACAGTTCCTGGCGGAAAGACAGAGAGCTGCATGGGGCTGCAAAGAGGCAAATGCTGTTTCTAGGGTGAGCTGCGGCCAGAAAGGACATATGGGGAAAGGAAGAGGACGCGGGGGGGGAAAAAGCAGAGATCACAACACTGCCACAAACTCTGCGGGTCCCTTCCCCAGCCTCCTTTGCTCCCAGCCACTGCTAACAGCAGCCGGGGAGGCTGCAGCACATACCAGGACAGGGGTCTCCCCATCGTAATGCTGGGCAGGAAGAATATTAATTGTGAAACATTAAAACACTGTATAAAACGTGTGTATACACGCACATATATAGCGTAAACATATATATAAATCTTATCACTTACAAACGCCTAGGATTTAAAATGTAGTTTATCAGCCTAGTGCAACCCAATCCTATAAATAATACATTCCTATCACTATGACCTCAAAATGTCAATACTGCGCAGCCCTGCGCATTTGCATATCTTGTACTGTCTCAACTTGAAGCATGTCAGCTATGTGCTTCTGTTTGTACTTTAACTTCATCTTAACACTTGCTTCCTAGCTCTGAGCACCCTCCCCCTCTGCGGGGTCTGTCACCAAAACGAGAAAAGCACCAGCTATTTAATCACCACCACTATAATTATACCGTTTCCAGGACTGTAAGGAGAGGACAGGTAGGGGACACATCTCCCCGGCGGAGAAGGAAAAGCCTGAGAACAAAAGCAGGAGGGAGCCGGCCCACAAGCTCTACCTGCCCGAGCTGCCCCGTCAGCCGGGGGGATGAGCACGGCCATCTGCGGGCACCAGCTGCTGAGAAGGGGAAAGGAGGAGGGAGCAGCCCTCGCCCTCCTACCAACACTCTCTTTGGGATGGTTTCCGAGCGGGAAAGGACCTTTCCCGGATTGGGCCGATTTCCAGCACCTTGCCGGGGAAGCGAAGCTACAAGTTTTGGAGGCGGCGGCTCCCGGGGCGAGGCGTGCGGAGGCGCAGCCGGCGCTTCCCGGGGCCGTGGGGAGGCGGCCCGGCCCGGGAGCGGCGGAGCGCACAGCCCGCGGGTCCGAAGCGGAGCGGAGCGGGGCTCCCCGCCGGGGTGAGCCGCCGCGCCTCGCTGCTCGGTGCCCTTGTTCCGGCCGCTACCTCCCGCCCGAACGCCAGCCNAAAACAACTCCAGAGGGGGGAAACGAGAGTGTAGTCAAAGTGGCAACAGTTTATTTATTAGCCAAAAATATATACTTTCTTGTACAATTTGGTTCACACATATGTACATTTTTACGGTATGTACAAAAACAAACAACAACAACAACAACAAAAAAAAGAAAAGGGGAAACACCTAATTCTCACTGGACTTCCGAAAAAACCTCACAGCTCAGCTAACCCAGGTGATAGTACAGAAGCGGGTATTTTTTTTCCTTTTGAGTTTTAATATACGGACATGCTTACAAGTTGTAACTATACAGAGATTTTTTACAATCATTACAACAACAATAATAAAAAATTAACTATGATGATGAGAGCGCCGATAGAACCATAGCGGCGTCAAGTTGGTTCTGGGGCCTGGAAAAAAATGACACAGAAAAAAAATAATTTAATAGGATTTCTAGTGAGCTTGGGCTGACGCAATATTTATAACTGCAGGTAGCTCTGGTTTTGTTGTTGTTGTCATTATTTCAATAGATTTATAAATATAAAAAGTTTTCAGAGTGAGTTATAGTAAATGTATTTAGCTATGATAATACGGTGGGCCCGATCCCTGTGGTTTCAATCAATCAAAAAGGTAATTGGTTTCTCATTGAAATTGAGTGACTGCTACGCCAAATTCGGGACGGCAAGGCTCAGCCTCTTCAGCTTTCATACTCTGGGTGGGGTTTTTTGTTTCGTTTTCATTATTATTATTATTATTATTATTATTTCAATTATTTTATTTCACTATTTTCTGCTGCCGCGGCGCCTCTCCCCCCGGCTAAGCGACAGCGGCGGGTGGTGATCCGCGCTGCGGGGGGCTCAGGGATGTGCTCCCGGCCAGGGGCGACCCGCGCCCGGGCTCCGCAGCCGCGCAGCCCCACCGCCCCCGAGCGCGGCTCGGCCTGCCCGCGGGAATCACTCCCGGAGGCCACAGCGGAGAACAGCAAAGAAAATATATAATCAGAATAACCCACCACGCACGCAGAGGAAGAACAAGAAACCGCCCTGGAAAGGGAACCTAAAGCGGACAAAATAAGCTAACCATTTACAACTGCCTCTATACATCCCGAGGAGACGGAGGGAGCCATCTCTTACCGCCTCTGCACTGGCTGGAAAGCTGTCTTTAGTAACTTTTTCTCTACTTCCAAGGCACTAGATCGATCTAAAAAGAGAAGGGGAAAAAAAGCGCGTTCCTTTATAGCTCCCGTTTTATTCCTCCCATCCCTGAATTAAGCCTCGAGATTTAAGCTCGTTTCTCAGCGAGTTGCAAATACGACACAACGACTGCTCTGCTGCAGAAGTGACCGTCAGAGAACACACACTGACCCCGGAGCGAGCCTGACCTGGCGGCCGGGTCCTTCCCGCAAAAGCGATAACAACAACAACAAAAATTATCTCCGTTGGAGGAAGGTAATTCTCGGGGATCGAGACTACCCTGGCCAGGAGACCCCCGCCACCGCCCTCGGGGTCCCCGCGGCCGCCCGCCCG
>VZTF01000387.1:524356-636430 GCA_013397755.1 Cnemophilus loriae
TGCAGCTATCTCTCTTTGCACCTTTGCCTGATTGCAGTATGTCCCAGGAGAGATTAAAAACAATCCAGTGCCGTCCAGGTGAGAAAAACTAACTTTTTAACCTTCTGTTTTCTCCAGAGATCTGGGTTTGGCTGAGGTTTAACCACTGGTGCAGAGGGTTGCAGGCACACTGGGTGGAGGACTGTATTTAAAAAATTTTGTTCTGTTTGGAAGCATTTGCAACAAGGTCACTTTATTTTCCCCATGCAGACCATTTCCTAACACTCGGAGTGATGCAGTAACTGGCTAAATAGAACAAGGAATTATAACTGGTATGACAGAGTTCATATTTTTGTGGTGCTCTGTTTGTTGTCCCCCACCAGCCGTCTCCGTTTTTTCCAAGATGAGCTGATTATCTCCCTGACCTACCAGCATAAATGCCAGCGGAGAATTCAGCAATCCAGTTTGCTTCCATTTCATGTTCCCCAGAAGGATGTAGTTCAGCTGGGCAGGACGTCAGGAAGCTGGCTGCAGCATCCCTGTGGGGGGGCTCCTGCTCATGGGTTCACTGGGTGCGTAGGGAAGTACAAGGGGGACAGGCTTTAGCAGAAAAACTGGGCAGTTGGTGCAGGTGAGACAGATTTTAAGGCCAAAAGTGCCATCTGAAAACCCTGGCTCAAAATCCAGCTCATCATGCTTGAACTTGCTTCACCATTACTTCCCAGTGATGTCCACACTGCATTCAGAGCCGAGCCCAGTGGTGCCCACCTCACTGCAGGGCTGGCTTTGTAGGCTGTCTTGGAGGGGTTATAGTGTATTTCCTGCAAGATGCAGTTACAGCTGCATTAAAAAAAGAAAGAGGAAAAGGAAAGAAACCAAACCCAGGCACTGTAGAGCAGTCCCTGCTATTGTGTCCTAGCCTGGAGTCTGGGCACTCAGCTGAGCAGTGAGGAACAAGGCCTGAGTCTGCAGCCCTTGGTGACACAGTGTGGCATTGGGGGTGTCTCACCTGCCCTGGGTGGGACACCTGGGCTAGCCCTGAGCCCCAGGGATGGCAGGACTGGGGTCACCCCTAACCCTGAGTGCATCAGAGGGTGGGTGAAGTTCACCCTGCAGGGCTGGGGACAGGAATCACCCCACAGGACTGGTGACAACACTGGGGACTGGGTCACCCCGTGAGCGTGGGAACTGCACTGGGAACACGGTCACTTGCAGGGCTGAGCACAGCACTAGGGTTGGAGTCACACCAGGAGTCTGGGGATGGCACTGGAGACAGGGTCACCCTACAGATGTCTCAGCAGGTCTGTGGCCATGCCCAGCCTGTGGTGACCATGGTGCTGCCAATCAATCCCCACACAGAGAGAGCTGCTCTCCACAATCCTCTGCTTCCACCTGGTCCCACCCCAGGTGTTTAAGTGCTGGCCCAGCCCAGTCCCTCAGTATTGCTGGTGGCTGCCCTGGGTCTCTTAAGCTGGGCTGAGTTGTGGATGGTGTGGGGCTCTGCCCTGGCGACACCCAAAGGCTCTGGTGCCTGTGTTGGTGGAACAGCCTGTCCTGACACATTGGTGCTATGCTGTGCCCATCAGCCCCTGCCCCAAGGGTGCTGCTTCCCTGGGCTGGTCAGGCTGGGTGAGAGCCTGTGGTCACCCAGGGACAGGGCATGTGCCAGCCACAGCCTCTGCAGTGCCAGCAAGTGCATTCAGCTTGTTACTGAGCTGGGCTAATGCTGACTCTCTGAGAGTACTCAGGAGCACCAACCTGTGATTTACCCTTTAACAAGACACCATGACTCAGGGCACCAGCTGTGGGCAGCAGTCTGGCAGTGAGAGGGGCTGGTGGTGGGCAGCCCCACAGCAGGGATCTGTGGAGCACCGCTTGGACTCTCCCTGTGTGACTGGTAAGTACAGGCTGCTCCAGCATGGCCAGCCGCGTTCTACGCTGGTGCTGCAGCACTATCCTGGAATGCAGCAGCTTTCGTTGTCCCCCTCTCTAACACCTCTGTGAGCAGGTGCTGTCTCTTATCCCTGCTGTTGACTCTCACATCTTCCCTTTCCATTCTCAGTGCCAGGTATCTTCTAGGTCTTCTTCACATGGAGGTTTTGTTGAATGATACTGGCCAGTTTGGCTGATGCACACACATAGGAAGGGATTACACAAATTTTGCCACCTGACAGAGAGTTCAGATGGAAGAGTTTCATGCTCAAGCTTTCTCTCAAGGCTAAGGAAATTCAAATAATGATGGATCTCATGATGACAAGAGGAGATGGGAGTCAGGAGGCTCTGGGTTCTCCATTTAAAGGTTTGCATTGAATAGTAAAGGCTCATACAGTATGTCCTTGGATACATGGTCCTCTTGTCTCTAACAAGGTACAACAGAGCTAGTTACTTCCTGAGCTGAGGGAGGGAAAGGCAGGGAACTGCAGGTGAGCCATGGAGATCAAAACCACAGGCACCAGCAGCTCCACTCAAGTGCTCAGGAATGAGCCTGGAGACAGCAAGTGGCAGAAATGTTGATGTGAAAGCATCTGTGCAATTCCAGGCTGTTTAGGAGTAGTACAGGCTTTCCAGTGAAAAATCATGGTGGGTAAATCCTCAACTCTCCAAAGCAAGGTGAAGTCCTTAATTACTGAATAAGAACAGCCTTTAGTAAGTGTGAGTGTGAAACAGAGGGAAATGTGAAGAAAATGTGTTTTGAAGAAGAATTAGCAATTTTTTTTTGTTTCCATCATACAAAATAATTCTAAAATTCTGACAATATGTATGATACTTTCTATAAAATCTCATTTTAATCAGTGATGACAGTTTGACATTTTTCCAGCTGCTTAGAAGCTATAGACAGTCAAGTATCTCAGTAGGACATGGGTTGGCATGCTGGGATGTATGTAAGCTTTAACTTTCCTCCTACTTACCAACTTACGATGGTATTCGAAGAACGGGGGGTAAAAAAGATTTCTGCAGGTTTCACACCAGCTTATGCCATCTGTGTTTTTAGCTTTGTCTTGCAAAAGTAAAATCTTTGCTTTGAAAATGCATCCAGATGCTGTCAGCTAATATTATCATTCTCAGTAGCAAGTGAGGATTTTATTTATAAAATGTCCTGGCCTTTGCTGAACAATAAATGATTCTGCACACTTGAGGGACATATAAATAGCAATTAAAACACAGTTTAGAGTAATGCTTAGGCTCTTAAAGAAAGTGACATCAATTTAAAGGAAAGGATAATGTGCTGGGCTGGACATCAATCAAAAGGAGGGGAGAAAATGTTGTCTAAAGCAGCATTTAAATGATGGGATAAAGCATCTGAGTGAACAGGCTCCAAAGCATGGTGGTTGACAGATAAAAGATGCCTGGGTGAAGACACTGTGCTTGAAGAGACCACCCTTCTCACATGTCCCTGCTCCAGAGTACCGTGTCATAAATGTGCCTTATAGCCCGTTTCCTTTGGAAAGAGGTCTCATTAGGTGAGGGAACATAGTCTGGGGGTTAAAGGCCATGATTTCTAACTTATTTAGCGTCTCCTATTGCGTCCTAGTCAGATGTCTTATCCTAATATATCTCAATCTACCTTAGATATGTCCATAGTGACCACCACAGTGGTTACTTGTGACTTTTTGCTCACCACCTCCTCTTCCTTACTGTATTTATGTTCTCTATGCTCTTCTGAAGTAGGAAAACACTGAAAATCCCTTTTAACAAATGGAAATCTGATGTAAAATGTGCCCATTGTCCCACTGTTCACTGCTATGAACCATTGTGTCGTGTGCCAGGTTATTTCTGTAGCACTCTGCTCAATCCCTCTGCCTTACTGCTCCTGTCATCTCCTGTTGCTTGTTCTTGTTTCTTTCCTTCTGTTTTTCAGTGGAGTGAACACCAGTCTACTCTCCAGTGCAAAGGTGTTTTGTTTAGATTGCAATTTCTGTGGAGCGAGACACCAAGGTTTAGCTCACAGGCCTGTGCTTACACACACAGCAGCTTGTTAACTGTATAAACAATGAGAATAAATTAGATTCAAATTATCAGTATTGTAGTAGCACAAGGATAGGCAAGTAAAATCAATGCTATGGACCTAACCTGCACGTGTAGTTACTGCAATTACGCATAAAAACAATCATTTTGCGGATTGGTAGGGACATTTATCTTGACATGCACTTGCACAACTACTTAGTGTTCACATAGTTTTAGGCACAAATGTCCTGTGAGTCTGTATGGCATTGGGCATGCTGAAACTGGCCTCTCAATCAGAAGCTGTTGGTTTATTTTTAGCTACAGAATTGTGTTGCTGGAATGTTTGTGGAATCCATAAGCGTTGTCTGAAGAGTTTTAAAAACTCACTTCTCCCCATCTGAGGATTGTGTCTTTCAGCTTCAGACAGGGGATTGGCTACATTATTGCTGGCACTTACACTTCTGTGAAGAGTGGGCTTTAAGCTGAGGAAACAGCTATAAATAAGTGCAGAATTTGCACCTGCAGATACAAAGACTTTGAGAAATCGGGACTACATTTTTGTCTTTGTTTATTCCTGCACTTAATGTATTTTTTAAATTAGTCTTAAGTAGCAGAATGCATGAAAAAACCAAGACATTTAGATCGAGGAGTTAGAGATCTGATCAGAATGTTGATGACTTATTTACAAATGTTTTCTCAGCCGTACTGCTTTTCTTCAATTTCTACAGGATATCCTTTTCCTTCAAAGTCTCCAGAAATTACAGGACAGGCTGCTTTTTTTGGGGGGGGCTATTTGTTAGGAGGTTGATGAGATGAATTAGTCAAATAATTGCTGCTAAACTCATACAGTCCCTGCTATTTAAGGTGTTTAGTCTGGGTAAATTGTTCTCTGTTAAGACACAATCATTGTCTCTCAAATACATGTAATTTTTGATACATTTCCATCTCTATTTACTATATTTAACTTAGCTTTCCTAATATCTAGTGATGTTGTGTGCAATGTAAAACACTACTTGCTTTTATGCTGAAAAATCTATCTCCTTCCTCCCTTCAGATTACAGATCCTTGTAGCAAAAAAAGTTCAAATACCTTGTTTAAAAATATTGATTTTGGTGATAATTATCAAATATTTAGTTTCTTTGACTTCAGATGAAGCATTAACCGTGTCCCCAGCTTGTAAATGCAGTTATTAATGAAAATCTGCATGAGTGAACTCTGACAGAAACTTTGGCGCACATCTCTGTGGGTTTTTCCAGGGAGGCTGCAGCAGTTCTAGTACTCAGAGAATCCCCAGGGCTCTGAAGATGATTAATGATAACAAAGCTTTCCCTATTGTGTTAGCGGATAGGAAGGAAGGAAGAGTACTCTAAAAAGAGAGTGCATAGAATTTCTGAGTATTGAAGTCCAGGAGTAGAGATTAACCCTTGAAATTGGCTACAAAATGTCTTCCAGCTACGTGAGGAAGATGAAATCTGCTTTCCTCATCTTCACAAAATCTGCCTACTACTGCACTGTCAGATTTCCACACCAAGTATGTGCAGAGGGAAACCAGTGCACTGAGATGTAGCAACACTTTCAGATGAGTTGGGCTGCTTGCAATGCAGCAAACAGGCATACCCACAATCCACTTAGGTTTAGCTTTTTGAAATGTGTTAGAGATTTCTGCTAATGGGTTTTCCCTGTGGGCAGCATTACCAACCTGATTATACAGGTTTTAAGAAACTCTCTTAGGAAGATTCTTTTTCATCATAAGTTTTGACATTGACCTACTAAACTAGGTAATTTAGCATTTTATTTTGTAAGAATGAAAAAGAAAATTGAATATTTCATGACAAGAGAGGGATTATAGTAACACTGTTCTTTATAGGAAACCTATCATGTCCAGGGGCCAGATCATGCTTCCGAGATCTGTGCGTCTGCATGGAGATCTCAACGCTTGCTGTCAGAACAGCAATGGGAATCCTTTGGTTGTGATACCCACCCCAATTACTTCCTGTGGAAGCTTCTACCATATGCGCTTCTGAATTTAGCTTGGGGATAGAACTGAGAGGTGAATAAAATACACCTTCCTACCAGAAAACTTCAGTGAAAAGGTAAGAGATTTTCAAACCGCATTAATTTTTGTAGGGATCTTCTGTATCAAAAGAAATGGGGAGATCACGGCAAAGATGGCTCTGACTGAGTCACCTGGAGCCTCTGAAGAGAGAGCTCTGACCTCCAAAAATCTCGAGATTTCTCCAGGATTATGTGCAGCTTTTGAACAGAGGCAGTGAACAAACTTTTGCCTTCTTCCACTGTGACATATTGCAAGAGAATCTTTGTGAAGAAATTTTGGTGGCGATTGCAGCACAAAAAACCCAATCCTAAAGCCAGCTATAAGGATGTGGCAATTCAGCCCTAGTGACTTCATTGCTATATTCCTTTAGTAGCAATTGTTCTTTTCAATTAGGAGGTATCAAACATAACCTGATTAATTGTTGGCTGAAAAGCAGGAGTGCTTAGTTTCACGCTAAGACATGCTATTCGATGCACTGGAGCTGGGGTTCCATTAAAAAACATACACAGAATTTTTCAACTAGTTTTACAGCAGGTAAATTTTATCAAGATATTTCCCTTTAAAAAAAATTCAAATGCTGCAGTACTTGGCCAATTCTTCTGCTGATATGCTGTGATTTAAAATAGTACAATTGTCCACTCCAACCCCCCAGTACTACATATCTGGTCACAATTCTTGTCAGTGTGTGCAAAACAGTGTTTTACAAAACTGTTGTATAGTATCTCCTTTGAGATTTAGAGTGAAATATTCAAACTTGTGCTTGCAGGGATTCCGTTTGGTAGTCATTGTTTTACTACTTTTACAAATTTGTTAGCAATTTGCTACTATTGTTAGGCATGGAGTTTAGAAGCACATTACCAACTGTCTAGCTGATCCCAGAGAAAAGTAATGGCTTGTTGGGACTGTGATATTTGATAGTTTCCTTCCTCTCAGTGCCTTCATCTTTGTGTTCTCCTTTTCCTACTTGACTTTTCACTCTGGAGTGTCCAGAGTTGGAGGATGTCCAAGCACAGCAAAGCACTGTGAGGCCGTGCAATGATTCCATGGTCAGCTGGAGAAGCGGGAAAGCATCTCTAAAGAATGTCCAGAAAATTAAAAAATAATGTGGTGTTCACTCTGAGAGTGTATCTTTATGTGTGGCCATTCTTACCTGACTATGTGATCGATGCAAGCATGGAAAATACAATGTACGTGGCAGAGGGGTAACATTTGCTCTTCAGTAATGTTCTAAAAGTAGCCCGGAAAAAGAGTACTTAGCATTTCCGTGATGTCTGTTAAAATGTCTCAGAGCACTTGTCCAACGTGACTTTAGTCTCAAAGTATGATTCAAGCAGGAGAAGTTTTTTGTTCTGCATTTGAGGTTTACGTTAGTGCTGGTTGGCAGAGCTGCTGCCGATAACGGAATCCCACATGTGGCCAGGTCCTTGGGTTTGCAGCATTCTCTGCTTAAAACGTAGGGTTAAGATTTCTTCCTGTGCTCTGACCCCGTTCTGGTAGGTAAACAGGCCAGAGCAGCATGAAAGGGCTGTAAGCCCCATTTCTGGCTGGGGCGGAATTCCCTCGGCACAGGCCCCGCAGAAGAGGCAATAAGGCACCGCACAGACTCTGCCCCAGATGTCTGCTACCTTTGGTATGCAAATAGTGGGGACCCTGATAGGCGGCCAGCACGGAGCCTTTCAAGTTCTCCTTTAGTTCCTGCTGTGTGTCTTTCCCCTCTTACTGCAGAGAGAAGAACACTCTGGTTTTGTTATGTTTGAATTACACTATCTTTTATATTAGAACAGATCAAAAAAAAGCTAACACCCAAACCATTTTCAATTTGTGTAGCTATATAAGCAACTGTTTCATAATTAAAGTATTTCATTAAAATGTACATACGTCTTCGACAAAAGCAAAATTGTTCTGTAGCATTGGTGCTAGTGTGACGTTTATACAAGACAACATTCAGAGATTTCTCAGTCACTTACTATATAGAAGCAGTTCCAATCCCACCTTTAAAATAACCCACAAAATTCTTCATATAAATAAATATTCCACTGGCATAATTTATAAATTACTTTGGTTAAAAATGTTAAATTGCCAAGAAGTCTGACTGCAACTGGTCTGGTTCTTCTGTTTTATATACATATTAAAAAAAAAAAGTAAAGAGAATGTTGAAACAGCTGAGGTTGGTTTGGTTGAGGGTTAATGTTTGGGTAAGAAGCCTCCAAGGAAAACTGAAGTGCTGAATGAACACCACTCTATGGTAATTAGTGAGTGGTATTTTTCTCTTGGAGTTAGTTGCTGAATCAATGTAATAGCTAGTGATGGGAACGACGAGGGACACCGGATGGAGGAGATGATAAATTTCTCAGCAACATGTAGTGTTGAGATTGTGGCCATTTCACTAAAGAAATGCATGTGCTTCTAGCAGAAGAAGGCATGCAAGTTCTGTTGCGTTAGCTAGAGTTTGATTGGTTTAAATTAGTTACTTTTTTTTCCTGGTTTTTGTTTCTTTTTTTTTAATATCCTCAACTCATATATGGGTAATGTGGTGCCATATTAAATGGTTGCTGTCTTCCATGTTTGAGATACCTGAATTCAGAGGTTGGTAAAATGTTCCCTGTTTATATAGTCCTGTCTGTAAAATCTGCAGAGTACTTTAGGATCTCTGAAAAAATATTAGTCATTATATTGAACTTTGAAAGTACTCTTCTGCACAGAAATGGAACACTTTTCTTCAGAGATACGTCAAATGTAGATGGATAGATATCTCCTAAAAATGTTCATGTTAGGAGATGAAAAGGTAAGACTCTGTTCTATTCAGTTCCATAGCTTCCACTACAAACATCTATATGGTCTCAGACTTGTTAAAGAAAAGACTCAGTGCAACAGTTGGTGAAAGAACTGTGAACATGTTTCTCTGTCCCTTCCAGAACTGTCAATCATCTTAAGGCTGGACATTTTTTGCACAGAAGAGTTTAGTTTTTGAGAGGGGGAAAAATCTTTTCCACTAAATAGAAATAGTAACAAAATTTAATTGAAAACATTGGGATTTTTTCTGAAAATCCAAACATCCAATCATAATACTTAATGAAATACGAATGTTTGAATGAATGTGGGAAATGCACCAAAACCACAAGTGTTTTCTTTTGACCCTTCCTTTTCCAGACCTTATGTCATGAATAGCTTCTTAGCAGGGAAGATGCAGGCCAGCCTAGAGTGGCAGCTTGAAGGCTGCTTCTGTGGCCTTACGCTGAAGCCAGCCAGCTCCCTCAGCCCCTGGGACACATCTGAGCTGCGATCAAGGACCTGCGCGAGTCCTCTTGGGAAACCATGGGTCTGTATGTGCTCTCCTGACTGCTCACTTGGTCCTAACTAGAAAGCCCTTGATATTGTGTGGTGGTGTTTTTGAATGCAGCCTCTACTTTAGCAAAATAGCAGTCATTTGCCTTAAAGATATAGGAAGAGCAATTATTTTTAATGGAATTGTCTAATTTAAGGATATATAGCATAGGTGGGGTTTTAGGGGTGTCAGGCTTCGATTTTAACAAAGTGTGCCTACCAAGAGAAATCTCTCTGGAACAGAGCACAGAAGACCCGTGGATATCAGTGAGATCAGGGTTTCTCTAGAATGTTCTCTGGCTGTGAGTGGCTGTGATAAGTTCTCACCATCTTTAGGGTTATGCCTTTATTGCTGTTCCCTTGGACACTGTATTTATACTATTTTTTTTTGGAGGTGGTTTGACGGGTTTTTAAGGTAATGGTAGGCAGAGGTTTGGCAGGGTGCCCAAACTGATGCCTCACATTTGGGTCCATTGAGGTGTCTGATGGGAGTCAGTGGCTTTTAGGGAATACGTCACATTCTTAAAACTAGGCATGTGTGAAGCAGTGGGTTAGCTAAGGCTATAGATCAGGTTTTGTGTATTGTGGCTGTGGACTGTTCTTTCCATCTATTAAAGTGATATCCTGTTTTCCCAAGAATATCATATTTAGGAGAAAGCTAGTCAAGAATTCTTCTAAGTAAAAGACCTTTTTTCTCTACTTCACATAATAGCAGTTCAGTCAGATAAAAATAGTACAGAAAACAAATTAAACTTACAAATGAGAGGATATTAGACTTTGGTCATCTTAAAAGTTGGTATTGGCCTTTTTTCTGAGAGATTATTTTATTTGTTTGGGTTTTTTCTCTTTTTATTGATCTTTTTCCCTCTCGATGTTGCCAAGGTTTCTCACTGTTTTGTTGTTGCTTTCTCATAAAACTCTCCACAATTCTTAAGGGAAACATTCTCATTAAGGTCACAGTGGTAAAAGAAATCTTTATGGCAAGGTTAGGAAGTATTTCTAATGATTTGGAGGTATTTTTCGAGGCAATTTATCCTTACAGTGGTCATTTAAAACTAAAATAAAACTCCGAGTAATAAGACCCATTCTTTTCCACCAAACCATGTAGAGTCCCGGACTTCAACAGGGAATGATACATGAAACCATTGAACATGGTGTAGAAGAACAGTAAAACCAGCTTTCCAAATGGAGAATTAAAGAGTTTTAATGTCGTATCTAAACAGTTTTCCTACTTTTAACTTTGCTGATAATTATTTTCGTACAAATGTACTATGTGAGATATTTCTCATACCCAGGAGTAGAAAAATGCTTACCTGCATGGAAGAGTGATTGCCAAATAGGTTTGGTGCTCACCCTGCTCCCCCACACAGACACGAAGGCCGTGTTTAGAGCAGGAAATTAAGCAATGCCAGAGAGCATTCCCAAGCACCGGCATGTGGAAAGCCAAGCTGGGAAGTTCTTGGGAGGGCTCTTGATGGGCTTGTGACCACTGCCAGCTGCCCTGTGCTGAAGCTCTCCGCCTGTGGCTGGGAGCTGGGGCAAGATGAGGTTTGCAGTTTGCTCTGATGGTGCAGGGATGCGAGCTCTGTGTCCATCCAACCTTGGTGCCCCGCAGTGTTCCCAAGCACGTTTAAATTGTTTTACTGGTAAGGCTACTAGACGTACAAGTGCATCTATGTGAGGTGGTTTGCTGTGTTTTGCATAAGAGTGAGCTCCCTCACCTCACACGAACACGCAGTAATTAGCGTGGAGTTAATAGTACACCTGAATGCTGCAGCTTATTATACAGTCACACTGCCATGTAGGCCAGCCCTGTGCTGTACAGAAATAGGGCATGTTTACACTGCTGTTACTATATCAACACTACAGCTTGTAGTACACTGGGTTACAAATACCTGTTCTAACAAATAGAACCAGATGAGCATGCAAATGTGTGAGTGGCCTTAGTAGTAGTGAGCTGTGAGGAGGACAGAAGAATATAAGTGGTGGCTACAAACGGGACTTACTGTCTAAGAGTCCAGAAAATCTGCAGGAATCCAGTATTTTATAAGTTGGGGTGGGGTTTTTGAAGTATTCAAAGCATATCTAAGTATATTATTTAGGGACAATTTTTTTCTGTACAGATATTTATCGTTCAGTATTGATGGCATATACTTATTTTTTAGTAATTGCTGCAGAGCCTGTGTGGGATCTGAAAGTTGGCTGGGAAGCTTTCAATTTCTTGTGTTTTCACTGTCAATAAAGAGTTTATCATCTGAATTTAGTTGCCAGTTCTGTTGAGAACACTCAAAGTGGACTATCACAGGTTTTGCTCCTGTCAGCTCCGTGGTTCTGCAGTACCAGCTCTCTGTGCTGGGGTGTGCAAGGGGAGTGCACTAGCAGGGCATTGGTACCAGGGTGATTTCTCCCCAAGAGATGGGCAGAATGGCATAGGTGAAGTTGGTTGAGACTTCAGGTTTCTAATCCAAAGTCTGCTGCCAATAGCAATAGAGTTCCCGTTTCGTTTGATGGAGTTTAGCTCAAAAGTCGATAATACAACTCATCACCTTAGTCACTGTGTCAATCTGGTGATGATGACGCTTCATCTTCCTCCCTCATCCTTCCAGAATGGGACTGGGTGAGCAGAGAGGTGTGTAGGAACAATGGCACTTGTCTTTAGTAAGACACATCAAACCGTAGCAGGAGTAGAATTCGTGCAAGTTCACCGTCTGCAGGTGGAATACAAATTTTTTTTATTTTTATTTTTATCAGGTTGAATGGAACACTGGCTAAAAAGCAGATAATCTTTGTGAGTCAGGAAATTGGGGCTGCTTTCACTGACCTTCTGGTTAGCTTCTGCCATTGTCTGACATGTCGCTGAGCAGTGAATATAGTGACTGATGGCTCTGTGAAGCATCCCGGTGGTACAGCTCTTCCTCTGCAGCACGATGCTATTGTGCTGCTGATTGTCTGAAGCTACACTTACTATTTAGGGTGGCAAAACAAACAATGGTTTGGCGGGTAATTGCCAAGTTCCCCTCCCTCAGAATGGATTCTGACTTCTCTTTCAGTCTGGAGATTTCTAATACCAATACCTCTCTCTTGGCAGTTACAAAATTGCTTGGAATCTGGATTTAGAGCTACATCTGGAGGGAGAAGCTTTCTTGCAAATGGTTTATTCAGTTTGCCGATGCACATGCTAAGAAGCTGCTTCAAGAGCACTTGTGGAAAAGCACGCCCAAAAGTGACTCCTGGTGTGCTTTTTGATCAGTTACTGGAGGACTTCCTGAGCAGGATATTCATTTGCCTTTACCTCAGAGGAGCAGGGAGCAGCTTTTCAGGCAGTGCATGCTGTGTGCCAGCCAAATGTGCCACAGCTGGGCCTGAAAACTATTGTTTGGTGACAAGCTGGAGGCTGGTTTGAAAAAAAAAGAGTGATCTTCCACTTAACTTCCATAAGGAGAGTGGCTTGATCATGCACCCTGGGAAGTAGGTAAAAACAGCTCTAGAGTGTCAACAGAGCACTTAGTTGTGGATGGGATAAGTTAAAGCCTTGTCTGAGACTATTAAATGAAAGACTAATTATAGTAGTGCTTTTGGTAGCTCATTGATTTTATTCTTTGGCTGTAATCTGTGAGAAGCATCACAGTAATTAAAACACATTGGTACCCTGCTAATAGTGAAGAACTGCACTCCAATAAAAATACAGCATTGAAACAATAGAACAATATTTTACTAGTGGAGTGTCTCACAGGGATTTTAGTTGAATATGTTTGTTTTTCATTTGGAGCGCATTCACTGAAATTTGCAAATGCAAATTAGCAAATGGTTACAACAAACTAAGAACATCTATGTCGCATGCACTTAATCAAGGATTGCTGTGTGAGCAGAGCCTGTGCATGGGCATACATCAAAGCTGATATCTGCGTATGTTGTAATGTATTCCTCCACATGACCATATCCGGTACCTGGTACTTATTATTCTATTAGTACCCAAACCACAAACCCTTTCCGATATCCATCTGTGAAGATGCAAATAGCTGCATACTTTGTTTTATTAAGGATCAGCCATTGGGGGGTGGCTGGTTAAAAGTCTGAAGATCATTAGAGGGATTTTTAAAAAATAAACAAACAGCTGTTGTCATATATCTTGAAGAGTTTCTGTTGTACCAATGCAATTTTTATCTGTGGTGATGATGTTGTCATGGGAACATATGCACAGGGGAATTAAGTGATGTCAGGAAAAGTGTAAATGATGCAAACAGTCCTCATTTGAAATGTTAATTACCACCCTTCCCACTACGCCAAAGAACAGTTCAATTTGATTTTATTTCAGATGTAGGGAAAAATATGACACTTTTGTCTAACAATAAGTAGCTTACATTGTTGTACCAAAGTGAGTATGAGTCAGTGAGTTAATCTGCATTGGCAGCATTTGCACTGGGGACCATCTGCAGCCTTGCTTGTCTGAGCATCAGTAATATTCCTCTGTGAATATCTCATCTTGATGGTCAGGGGAGGCAGGCAGCCTCTTTAAAGAGTTCCATAAATGCTTATAATTGCTGCATTAAACTTCAGTTTATTATTTTCTCCAGGTGCAGGTATGCGGATGATATGAAACCCCACTGCATTTACATACAAATTGAAGATTTTTATTAATCAGCCCAGTAACAGGAATCAAACAGCAACACTCCATCAGGTCCTTAAATACATTTGGTGACATTTTTACCATGCATTAGCATGATAGGGCAAGCAGAATATAATGTACCAATGATTGCTTTTCCATTGAAAGCACAAACGGTTTCATTTTTCCTGTCATCTCAAATAAGTGTTAAAGAGGGTTTGGAGGCTATTGTGTATGTTCCGTATGCTAGGGACTTACAAACACTGATGGCCACATTAAATAACCATTAGTGGCTCGGCTTAGATCATTGCAACATCCCTCCTCTTCAGAATTTATTCTTTGATTTAAAGTGAAAGCAATCTGTGACTGCTTTCATAAAGTCCTTCGGCTCCCTCCATTTTTTTTTCCTCAAACAAAATGCATTACAACAGTAATTTTATGACTGTTAAGATAACTGCCGTTAACAAGCACTTAATTAAAATGTACAATAAATAGCAGGCTGCAGTCTTATCTCCTCTCATGAGCTCCCAGCAGCCTGAGACTCCAATGCACAGCCCTGCTGTTCCTCGGCTTGTTTGCAGATTAATTGCTTTTCTGTCTGGCAAAAGCTGCTTCTCCTTCAGCCAGATCGTAAATGACCAGATAGGGACTTTATCAATCAAGCTACTACTTTCTGTGTTCGCTTCCATTCAACACCTTCTGAATTTCGCATTGAGAGGAACAGAAGTTATAGAGATAGGATTTAACATCTTAGTTTTTGTGTGCTTGGAATTTACGATAGTGCTGTCACCATTTGACACTGTTAATCTTTACATACAATACCCTTGGAGCAAGACTGGTTTTGTTCCTGAGCTGGAACCATCCCTTGTAAGAATTGTGAAGAATACATATGAAACACAAGTGAGGTGCCCTCCATAGTGCAAGGTTACATCTCTTCCATAATCTGTATGCACTTGCTGATGTGGCTCAGCATCACTCTGTAACCTTGGATTCTGACCAAGCTAGCAGTTTACAGTTGTATTAATTGAGAACTTGTTTTCTTGTCATTATTTATCATTGATATGGGGCAGTTGTCTGAAGACCTCAGCCGTGGCTAAAGGTAGTTGCTAAATGTGCCTTTGATGAAAACTGTATTATGCTCAAAGGGAGTTTTGTAAAATCAGAAGTTAGAGTTCTGCTATTTAGACTTTGCCTATCAACAAAACCCTAGTGCATATAGTTTAGGAAACACAGTTGTTCACAAATGAATTGTGATTTCTGAATTTAGTAAGTTGATCTAAACAAGTCTAAATTCTGCAGAACTGCTTTTCTTTCTACCAAAAGGCTTTAACAGAACAACTCCTCCTGCTACTTGCAGAATGCACAAGAGTTGAAAATGTAAATATGATACCAGAGTGCAAATGTACCGTAGGCCGCTTTAGAAATACAATCCTTGAACTGCAGAAGGTATGTTGTTTTCTTCTTACCTGCTCAGAATATAAACAATCTCTAATTTAACAGGTTCTCTGACATGCTGAGCAAAGGGAATGGCTTCCATTTGGAGTTCTAAACATGCCCTGTATAGTAACTTTGAAAATACACTATATTAACTTTAGGCTGGCTTCTGAATACACATGAAGCTGCAGTGTTAAACACAGTTTGTGTAGCTGCTTCAGTGTCATCAGTAAGGTCAGTCCTCTAAAACTAAACCAAAATGCTTACCCCGCACCCCCACACACTGTTCTCTGAATACAGCAGCCCTGTGAACATGTTTTGTTATTGTTGTTTGGTTGTCTTTTGTTTTTCTCCTCCTGTCAGTTAGAGAGGCAAGGGACTTTCCTCATGGAAAAACTTATGCCTAGGAGAGCCAAAATGCAGGAGTTCCCTGACAGCGCTGTGTAGATTTATGTTAGCAGTCTCTAAGGACATTTGGAGCATCTTTGCAGAGGGTGTTTTCCTGTCTAAACTCCTTTGAGTGGTCTTCTCAGAGCTTCATTCTTAAAACACATCACCAGGAGTTAATTGCAAATGAATGAAAAGGAGAGTAGCCCTTGACAGGCCACAGCAGCCACTCCCGTTGGCAGATGTGCTCCCAGACAGTGCCTGAGCAGATCCATCAAGGGACTGGAGAAGTGCTGGGGTGAGTGATACACATGTATCAGTGGAAGAAAAAACCCCAAGGCAGTGGGAGTGTTCTCAAGGCACAGGAATGAAGAAGCTGCTGATAAAGAGTTGCTATAAAGCTGCTAAAGGAGAAAAACCACAACTGTTTGGAATCCGCCAAGCTATTTGTCATGGTCACTACACTGCTACCACTTAAACAAACAAACAAACAAACAAACAAGCACAAAAGATAAAGACAAGAAATAATCACTGAGCGTATCAGTGAGAAGAGAATACAGCCCTGTGAAGATAGTAAAATTACATACATAGGTCAACCAATTTGCACTGTAATGCTGCTGCAGGTGGATAGCCCTGGTATAAGATGTGTATGCGTGGACATTTGCAGCTCTGATGTGGTTATGACAGAGAAATCTTATTATTAAGGTGTTTATGTGCACTAGGGTCAAAATGGCATTTACATCTCACACCTGTAGCCATTAGCAAACAGACAGATTCACAGAACACTTGTTTGAAGAAGGGAGATGCACAACAAACCACTGTGTTTATGTCTTTTTATGTTTTTCTTATTTAAATTGGACTTACTCTTAAACTAGACCTTGCAGTTGCACACCACTTATGTTTTCCCGTGGCACCTGTACATTTGAAATTCGGAGTCCTTAGCAGTTTTCCTTCTGCCTTTATATGTCAATAAAGATGGGGTGTTTTGCTTTTGGACACCTGATGTCTTGAAATCTCTGCTTAAAGTTCAGCTGCTGCTTCTTTTTGTTGAGTTGTCATTTATGTCCTATGCTAGTAGCAGGCTGAGCTTTCTTGGTGAGATCTTTTTCATTTCAGATTCTTTTCAGATAAGTTTTCAAATATTTGGTGCTCCCCCCCTGCCCAGTGTTGTGTAATTTGTGAGAACTTTGTTGAAAAGTGAAATGGCTTGATACAGACTGAACTTTTTCAGATCGTTTCTGATACACTTGGATACTGGCTCAAAAAGCTGCTGCATAAGTCAGATTTCTATGTGAGTTGCTATGGGTTTCTTTGCAGGTAGGAGGGAAGAACATTAGGCACTAATGGGGCAGGCCCACTTAAGATACAGCCATGGCTGATTAACCCAGATCATCTCACTCCACCTGTTATAGCATATATGTTTTAATCTTTTATTACTTAGGAATTTATTTTGAAATTATGCTGATTAAAAAGGTCATATTTCCATCAGTACCTACATTAATTCAACCTTGTAATATTTACTTCACCCACTCAGCTGGGTGGAGTGACTTTTTTATGGATGAGCAGATGTTATAGCTGAGCTGTCAAGTTTTATATTACTTCATTAATTTATTCACAAGAAATGTTTTAATCCCAAACACTCCACTGTGAACAAGTCGGAAGATTCCTGAGTTCTGCAGCACCCTGACAATACAGTGATATCTTCTTCACATTTTGAAATGGAGATATTCTCAAATCTGACACAAGCAAATGTGGTACGCACTGAATATTGTATTTTGACATTGCATTTGGTGTGATGGTCTTTGCTAGTTCAGCTGAGTGAAGCAGCCTTTACCTGTGCAAAGGTCTATAACTTCATATGAGTCAATTAAATAATTCAGCGGGTGAGGTTTTCTTGTTCTCTTGTAATATTCTCAGTTTAACCCTCATACTGATCTTTATTCTCTCTGTCTCCATCATCAGTTAGCAAGTGTACAACCCTAAGGTACAGGGATTTCTAGTTACCCTAATTTGTTTGATACAATCCAATGAATTTTTAAAATTATTATTTATTTACTTAATATATTCCCAGATTGTTGAAATATCTCATAACAGTTATGGTAGGGAAAGCTGGAGGATTGGGCACTCAAGAGAAAAACTAATGAGAATTTTGAAAATTGAGGGAGGATAAACAATTTCAGACTGTGGCGTTAGCGCATTGACTAAATACTTCTGCTCCATGGATAATTAGATACTGGGAAATACTGGAGTTTCTTTGAGTTTTGTAGTTAGCAATGAACATGTCTCCGTGTAATAAATGCATATTTTGAAGAAGATTTTCACAGTCAAAATAGCTGAAATAGCTAACAAAAAGAGCTGTGCTTTCTCTACAAAAATGAAATTGAGAGCTGGCAGCCTGGATCAGAGCTGTGCTGTACGTGGCCAGCTCTGTGACGGGTTTTGCTGAAGGGCAGTGCACAAACATGTGATGTAGCAGGGTTGGGAAACCCGGATGCACAGCACGCTTGGGATGGTGATGACAGATTTTGTAGCTCCACCAGGACAGGGCTGCACACTGCACAGCCTCCAAGTGTGCGTTCAGAGCCCTACTCAGCGCCGCAGCTGGCGTGGTGGAAAACCAGAAGTGCCCTTCTTAATGCAGCCAGTGTTGAGAACTTCATTTCCTTAAAAAGAAATCTGGAAGACTTCCCAGATTATATATATATATAACTTCAGAAGATACAACTGTGCTAAGAGATTATGAGTAAAATTAAGAGTAGAGAGCTGTTCTTGTTCTCTTGGAGTACCCTCACTTTAGCCCTTCTAATGGTCTTGGTGCTCTTTCATCATCATAGAATGGGTGCAAATCCTAAGGGAAAATAAACATGTACATTGATCCCTAGCTGGCTCAAATCATGTAATTTGGGGTTGATGAACAACAAATGGTGAACTTGGGTAATTGATACTAACTGAATTCTCATTAAGAACAGAAACTAATAAGACTATTTAAATTCACTTAAATATTTATCACACATTTTAACTGATTTTTATCATAAAAGTCTTTGTGGGGATGAGATTTGAACTATGAAGGGACTATTTTAGTGACGTAGTGTCATTCTAAAGTTTTCCCTAGCAGACTCCCTCTGTAAAGGAGTCTGTTCTACAGAGGCAGGAGCTAAAGAGATATCAAATTCAGAAAATGTTGTTTGTGTTTCTTCTGAGGTAAATTTAAAATTTTTTGTCAAAAACTTATGACAGATATAAAATTGTACTTTTTGGAGGTTATTTTTCAATAAAGCATTTAAACATGTTATTAGGTGGGCTGAGTTAAGGTAAAAGTTGAATTTCAGCTAGAAACCTAGTTTTCAGATATTGTCAAATTTTGGTGATCATTAGTCTTAATAATTATTTTTATTTTTTTTAATTAAATTAATTAAATTATTGCTATTTCCTTTGAAATGGGCAATGACAAGCTTTGGAGTGATCAAAAAGTATATCCTTTTCTGATTTTGTGTGTGGAGGAGTAATCACGGAGTGCTGATTTACTAAAAATTTTCGTGATTCTTCAGTTCTTTGGGTGCTTTTTTCCCTAGTAGAAATCATCACTATAGTTTACATTTAAGCTGCATTGGAATTAATTACTGAAAGAATTTTTGCCTTTCTCCATGACTTATTTCTGCCCTCTGGCTGATCAGTTCATGATCAGCACTCACATCACCAAGAGGCCTAAAATAGGTAGAAGGCTTTGACATTTAGGAAGGTCAAATTGAAGAGGTTGGAAGAGTGTTTTAACTTGCAGTAGAGCTTTTAACGTCCATTTACATTCAGATTGTTCAAACAATTGTTATTAAAGAGGGATAAGCATTAACTTTCCTCTTACTCATGCTGATCTTTTCGGAATAGACATGCACCCAACCCAGATATTCAGACCTAGAATTCAGGACTTGAGGGAAAGTTTCAAACTCTTATTTGAATTTTGTTGAGTCTTCCTGGTTTGGTTGCAATAGGATCTACAACCGGTGTTCCCAATCTAACAAATTTTCAGGCAAAGGTGCTGGGTGCAGGCGCCGACTTAGACCCAAGTGAATTTTTGTCCTAGTAATCAAAGGGATTCACTCTCATCCATCCCTGCTGGTGTTGTGGAGATGAGTGGGCTCCTCCCATTCACAAGAGGGCAAGGTCAGAAAGTTTTTCTTCCATGTCTTTTTGCTGTAACAGGTACAATCTGCTCTGGTGTACTTTGATCCAGAAAGGGCTGAGACAAAATTCATGTGTTTGCTGGGGACATGTACGGGTAGGAGGTAGTTATGAATCAGTATTATATGATGATATTTTTGGTGTGCATTTCCTTCAGCAGAGAAACAGTAGTTGCAGTAGTTTTAAACTGTGCGTTGTTCTTGGAAATTGAAGTTCAGTTCACGCCGCCTGAGGATTACAGTGCGTATTAGTATTAACCAATTACAAAAAAACCCTTGACAAATTAAATGTCAACTCCTACCCAGCTGTGGCTGCTGAAATTCAGATCCAGATGCAAGATTGGATCTTGTGTGTATCTTTGCTCTGCTGAAACACACTGGCACAAAGTAACGATATTTTCCTCTGCCTCTTAGCTAGCAGTTAATCGAGCTCTCTGTCTCAAGTATCTTCTCAGTGATCAGGGGTTCTTAACTGCTCACATTTTTCATTCCTCCCATCACCTGAGAAGGCTTGTCTATTGTTAAACCAAGCAGCAGTGACTTCCCAGTAAAATAAGACGAAACAAAGCAAACCCTTTTTCTTGTTCTGTGAAGTCTGTTTAACTCTGTTGCAAAATACTTCTTCTACCTTATTTATGAGTAGAAAAACTCACATAACTTTGTACAGCATTTCAGTACCAAGCTCTTAAAAGTAAGGCAATTGGAACTGGTAAAGACCTGGGAGGTCACCAAATAATGGCTGTTCCCAAGCAGGAATTTTCCCTATAGTGTGTGCGTATTCCCTAGAGCTTTCCCAAGTCTTGTTTTTTAAAACCCTCCATGAATAGAACTAATTTCTCTTGGGAAATTATTGCACATGGAAAAGGTTTCAGAAGAAATCTTTCCTATTACATGATAAATCAAAATTTGGAAAGTTGTGCTCTCATTCAGAAGTTCTTGCGTGCTGCTGACCACCTTCCATCTCTCTGAGCACTGTCACTGCCGTCCCAGACCACCACACTTCAATGTCATTCTCACTGAAGGGAAGATTTCTTATAAAGCTGTTCTTTCACTCTTCAGAGAAGTGAGTTGTCTTTCTTCATTCATTACTATTCTCTTCATTTTTATGGATAGCTCTAATTTCAGCTTCACCCAAACGATAAATATCCAAATCCCCATGTCAATATGCAATATTCTTTAAGATATGTGAAGGCACTATATTGAGCACTTCTGAAAAATAAACTCAGGGTATCATGAGCTGGTTGCTCCTAAATTAGTAGCTGGTTTGGAAAAATCAGCTGTATACTTCCAGCTTCTTTTTAACCCTTCTCAGTGCTAAGATATTAGTCTCTCTCCAAGACAAGGTGTCGGAGGTAGACGAGTACCTTTGTATAGCCATCTCCTTGGGAAACAATCACCACGCCTTTGAAAAACTCCTTGGCAAGTGCATGTTAACACTAAGTGCTGGGAATTTTAGGTGTTGTCAAGAAGAGCGTAGGCCTGAATTCCACACCTGGAATTTAGAAGATGCCAAAGGGAGAAAGGGAGGCCAAAGGGAGAAAAGAGAGCAAACCAACGGAGAGGTTCAAATCAATTAGGTACAGAAGGAAGAGCAATGGTGGTGATTGAAAATAACACAGTCCCTAGTTGAGAAGGTGATTGTGGCAAGGCATAGCTTACTTTTTGTTTCAGGATTATGTGTCAAAGGCAGCAATGCATCAGCTTCACGAAAAGACCTCCTTTATGTCTTAATCTGATCCCTTGGTCCATGTGCCTTTAATTGAAACCAGAAGTGAGGCCTGTGATGCTGTGTGAAGAAGACTATGGTGTGCTAAGTCTGCATCCTGGATCATCTCAAGTGAATAGGGTCCTGTACCTTGGATTAAGAATAATTTGCTTTCCTAGGGGTTTGCTGTTTTAAAAACAACAACAATCACAAAACATTGAAGAGCTCCATCTTACCAGATCCCACAGAAGAGCTTTGGCTGGCTGTTATTTTACACAGACTACTGTAGCTTTACTTGTGGATTTTAAAAAAATCACCTCTAGGGCAAAGATTTTCCTTGTAGTTCCTCTTCCCTTGTGCTAGGTCTCATACGTAAAGATCATCAAACCTAAGTTATTAATTCCTTCTCAATAAGTTTGAAATCCTCTGGTTCCAAAGATCGTCCTTTTTTAATGTTTAGCTTTTAAATTTTTTTTTTTAATCTCCTAGTGACATAAGAAGTGTGGACTTGGAGACTTTACTGAAAGTGAAATTAAAATCCCACTTTTAATTGAGAAGTGCATTCACTGCATGAGCTGTTGTGTTGCGTGCACATCTCAGAAGGTTTCTGTGAGCTGGTGCCTGGTAACTGTAGCCAGTGCTGCAGGCTGGATCGTATGTCCAGGCTGGTATTTCAGCCTCCTCTCAGTGCCCAAAGAGTTTTAGTAGGACAAAAGGCCAATTTCAAGTTCGACTATTTCTGTTTACTGGAATCTATGCTCAACACAAAACGAAAAGCACAGTGAGGGTTGCGTCTTGTGTTCAGCAAGGCGACAACATACTTTCACAGGTTAAAAATGGACGTTTTCCACATCATCATGTACAAAATAGATAAAATATGTGAGCTAACCTTCAACCTCTTCAGCTTGTCTCCTATTTCTGTGGGGAGACTCTGCTCCTCCGAAGTGTAGAGGAAGAGCTGTCCATGTTAATGAAACCTTCCAGGACACTGGCGTGGTGTGGACTGATGTAGGTACATTTTCATTCAAAGCAGGGGCCTATCTCTCAATGTGTTAAAACTGCACCTCGCCCCGTGTTCTCACTCAGATGAAGGAACCAGAGTTCAGCTGGCACTGGACTCTTCTATTTTGGCTGATAAGGTTTAGTGTAAACAAATGCAGGTCTCTGAATTATCTGGCATGAGGATCAGTTAGGGGTGCTGGCTTCCTATAGCCTTAATCTAGTTGGCCTAAATGATTTATAAACTGGCAACATGATAAATGTTGTTTTAAGTGGACAAATCACATTGAAGAGGTGTAACTTTCTGTCAGTGTGTAACATGACCGCCTCTCTTAGGGGAAGAATAACAATCACAAAGAGCAGTAAAGGTAACAGGATCACTAGTAGGCATATTCCTTCTCTACAGCATAAATCATTAGAGGGGTACTTCTTTCTTTCCCCTTTGCTTGCCCTTCTTCGTCCTCTCTTCCTTTTTTTCTTTTCTTTTTTTTTTTTTTGGGTGCTATTTTCTAGCACTTCCATATCATTTTGGAAAGCTAAACCCTCCACTTGATTTGTGCTGCACTTTCTTCATAAATCTATGAAGCTTGTCTCCATCAAGCTGTATTTTCCATTAAAATATGGTTCCCAGGTGATTTTCAATACTATGAAAAACATGTAGCCATAAGTCTTTCACTGATTGTTTATTATCTGTTTAGGTGCTCCTGAGGATTTTGACAGCTAGGACTTGTATCATATGTAATGTAATAAAAGTGGATGTCTTCAGCATAACAGGGATAGCTGGGCTTTCATTTCTGTTGCCAGGGCTGAATCTGTTTTCTATGTGTTGGTTTGTTTTTTTTAACCTGAAACTTTGAGCCTAGTCCAAATCAGGTCAGTTTAAACTTTGTGTTTTCTTTGCTATATAGATGAACAAAAAACCCAAATTAAAATCCAAACCAAACACAACAATAACTTTCCTGTTATAAACAGCACGGGAAGCACTAACAACAAAGATGGTATTTACACTGTTGCAGGATTAGGTTTACTTCAACTGGTTTCCAGTACGGACACATTGTTCCACCTGTGATAGCAGGAAATGCAGCAGGGTATTCTGTGTGTCTGTCTTGGGTATGAGTAACAAGCACGCTGTGGGTTGCAACGTATGAAGCTGCTCACAAACAGCTGTAAGAAGTTGATGCTTTAAGAGGCTGGTTTGTGATGAAGTTTGTGAAAACTGATAGGAATTCATTAAAAATTTCTGTCTGTGGGCAAAAGTGCAAATCTTTTGCAGGCAAAGTTACCTCTGGCCTTAAAGGGAACTTTACATTAGGATTACAGGATCAGCCAGTACTTCAGCACTGATTATCTGGCAGAACACAATAAGGCTGGCTGAGGAATAAAACCTTACGTAAACCCAAACAGCATGCTGTGAGTTCAGTTTGTCAAGTCTATGTATTATTACATATCTTATTATCACTAGAAAAGCCGTAGTCAGCCTGACAAGGGAGCCCCCTGGAAGACTTTTGCTTAGGAAAATTTGGCAGGGATGGCCCCATCAGAGAGAGAAGGGAAAGGAAAGAAGAAACTGTCTTGGAGGTGAACTAGGAGAAGACAAGTGGACTAGCACGTATTTGCTGACTCTGTGGTGAGTAGCAAGGCCAGTCTCATGTGTTGACTCATCATTTCCTCATCAGTGGAACAGCGAAGTATTGATTATTATTACAAACCAGAGCAGGACTCAGAAGGAAAATAACTAATAATTATTAGGACAATTTGTAGTTTAAAGGTCAGCTTTATAGCAAGCAAGCAAAATAATTTACTGTGGTAAGGAAAACTACCCAGCTTGGATTCCAGTGCCTTCATAATACGGAATATCCTTTCCTTGCCCTGCAAAGAGATGTTGTCCCAATGGTATTCACACAGTGGTTACATAGATTTGATATAACCTTGTGTTTGCGTTGTGTCTTCTCCAGTTGGACCTCAGAAATGGTTGTCCAGTGAGAAACTACTGTTTCCTAAACACTTGGTAAAGCACTTAATTGTGAAAATAGCTAGTTTACCTCACATCAGTTTGCAAAATTACTCATTAATTTTTGAGGTGCAGCCACCTTCCCTGGAGGACAGAACTACTGATCTCACCCGTACCTAAAACTTGGCTTTGCTTGCTAGCAGGCATGTCTGATCTGCAAATGAAATTTGGCTTACTGTCTCCGTTTCCTTACAAACAGCCTTGACGGCACCTTTGGCAGAATACATGATAGTTAAACAGTTGTGGCTTATACTGTGCAGGCTGGACAGAGCTGGCAGGGAAGAGTTTAGATGACTCTCGTGCAACACAGAAATACTGTTTCCGTCTGCTTTTCAGTGGCATTTACTAGCTAAGTAAAGTTGAAACTCTCTAAGAGATATGCGAGCTTAAAATGATTGTAGTTTAGTTTTTTTTCTTATTATTTCCTTAATATATTGTTATTTAAGCCTAAATTATCTGTGAAGCTGGTAGAGAAATAAGTCAAGATAGATTGAGAACAGGGTTTTCAAGGAGCTGAGATCTGAATCAGAACCAGTACCTGAGAAATGTTTTCTTTACCTACAGAAGTTTTAAAGCATCCAGATCTTGTTAAATATAGTGAATTGTTAAAATCCTCTGGAGGCAGTTAACAGCAGATTTCTACCAATGCAAACTACATTGATAGATGTGCTAGGCACATTTTTCAGTGTTTGAAATTATATTTGCTCAAAACTGAAATAGCTTCAACTGCAACTGCTGCTAACTGATTTTTACTAGGTTTTTAAAAATATATTTTGTTTTAGAAACAAAGTTTTGTTGGATCTTTGTTTCTACTGGACTCTGGCCATTATTAGCTAAGTAATTCCACATGCGGACCTCCCGTTTTCTCAATTATTATCTTCTGCCCTGCTTTCAGTCTGCAGAATTGCCATTCTCTGCCCTCAGTCTTGACCGTAGGAATTTCATCTTCTGAGATTCAGCCCTGCTTTGTCCGTAGTGTCCAAGAAATGTTCCAAGGCATAGCAGGGAAATTGAACCAGGACATCCTGAGTCTTCTCAAAGTGATGCATAACGTGCACAAAGGTTTTTCCAGTAGTTGACTGGCCTCCAAATTTACACCCAATGTGTTCTTCCATTAGTGTAATATTTTAGCACTGATTCACTCCTGAAATGAAAGCCTCTTGAAGAGCAGAGGCTGATGCAGTTAAAACCCTCTGGATTATGATCCATTCATTTAGAGCCAAATGGCCTGCTGGTTAATGTCATTTACCTTATGACCAATTATTAGGTATTTCCTTATTAACCAGAAAATCTCTTTTACCCAGTGTTGTAAACCAACTTCATAGCACTTCATAACAGTTGGAAAAAGAAAATTGGGGAAGTAGAGTTCATTTACTGGCTGTTTCAGCATTTGAGATATTATTTTTATTTTGTTTTTAAATGAAAGCTGATAATCGGAGTATTTGTCTGAATATACCTCAGAAAGGACATTAAAACTGCAATATGTCACATCTTTAGTTCTGACATCTTAAAAGGATGTTATTGTTGAACATCTTGGTGCTGTTGTTTTGGGGGTTAGGAAAATGAACCGACCAGCTTGAGAGAAAGAAAAATTCTTCATTCACCAGTTGTCCTATGTACCCTGATGCCCATTTCCAAGCCAGGTCTACAAGCTCCATTTTCTTCTACATTAGTGCACCAGACTTTCCCAACTGATTACAGGCTTCTTGTAGTTACTGGTGGACTGCACAGATTTGGTAACAACTTGCTTCATCCAACTTTGAACATCCACTACTCTTTTTTCAAATATTGTGATTATATGCCCTGTGCTGTTCTTCTTGTTTGTTCTGGGAAATTATCATTCTTGGCTTTCCTAGCCCCAGGTCATTTATTCCCTTCTTTTCCTTGAGAGGAAGGATAATTGCTCTATATTTTGGGTGTTTGCATGCAGCATTCAGTACATATTTACTGATTAGATGTCAGCCTTCTTTTCCTAGTTGAGCTGTGGGCTTTTACCCTCCTGTCCTAGAATATGTTCTTCATGCCCCTCAACTTCCTGCTTTCCTTTTTTCTATGTTTGTTTCAGTTTGACTTTGCCTTAATTCTGATGCCCTAAGTGGAGAGATCCATACCCGATTCTCCAGGCCATGTGGTACAGAGACTTGGCTCATCTTTCCGGGGCTGACCTGCCTTGACTCACATTCTAGGATTTTGTTTTGCTTTTTTGTGGCCACATCAGCAAACTTGCTTGCTATCTTATGAATGATAAATATGCCAGGTCACTGTCAGCTGAGACGTTCACACTTCACTGCAAAGTTATTATTGTTATTTGTCCCTAAAAGCATTCACTTTTTACACTCTTGGGTTTTTTACCACTATTTCCAAACCTCTAGTTCATCCCTTTGTTCTTGCGGAAGTTGTCTGGCCTTGCCTGTGTACTGATAAAGCCTCCCTTGGGCTGAAGCAGAGTTACACTCTCACGTTTGCAGTCTGCATTTAGAAGAATCGATTCATTACCTCCAGTGACCGTGGTCTGCAGTGAGACAGCACATGTGTGGCCAGAGGATGCTCCGGAATCTCTATGACTGGTCATGTGCATGAACACAGGTGCTTCCAGCTCCTTGTGGCCGTTCCCCAGGAGCAGGTTGTAGCTAATACACTCTCACAGCGGCTGTAAGACTCCTATGCCCTGGACTAATCTGTCTGATGGAATAGGATGAGTTTCAACTGCTAAACCCTCCCTCCTGAGGCCAAATGCTTTAAAGTAAGATCTGATGCAGATCCTTATCCTAGGACTATCAATAATGTTTTCAGAGCACGTCACCTCTTCTTCCTTTCAAACGTAGTTTATTAATTTACTGATCTTTCCAGGTCAGATAGCAGTTAATATACACTATTGTGCAAATTGGGTGGAGTTGATTGAATTAATAAATAGTACAGAGTTTAGTTTAAAATTTATGTTAGTATTGCCAATAGCAGCATGCAAAAGTCATAACTAGGAGCTCTCCTCTCCATACAAACACACTAAAATGAAGAATTTAGTTACAAACTTCCCAAAAATTAAAGCTGCAATTATTTTTTGTGTGTCTTCTGATTCTGAAGCGTTAATATTTCAGTCTTTTCTCCAGTACTGTGATGCCTAACAGAAAGTCCCTTTGTTTAAATGTTTTTATTTAAGGTCACTTAGCTACAGGGCTTGCAACATTTTAACAAAGTTAGAAAAACAAAATCCAAGAAGATGCAGTGAAAATCATGAAATATTACTTCTCCCCCACCAAAAAAAAAAAAATATAAAAAATAAAATAAAATAAATTGGTCTTTGCATATGTAGATCCGGAAATATTTCTCTCTTTCGTCATAGAAAGAAATAAAGTTATTTCCCCAGGTGGCGATGCTTTTGAGAAATGTGTGGAGTGCTGCTCAGTAAGAAGTTGACCTGCTTGGCTCCAAACCTTTGAAATGAGGGTTTAATGCTGCAAAGGGGTTCGTGCACGTGGGTACTACCACAAACACACAGTTGGGACTCCAGGGTGGGCTTTAATAAAGGAGATGTGGCCTGGCTTGTGGCAGGACTGTGGTTTCCGTTGTCCAGAATCACAGGCCTTTGCATTCCTTATTGTATTTACGAAAATTATTTGATGCTGTGAATAATTCAGGAAACTTCAAGACTATTGGGCTGCCTTTTTAATCTTGTGTTTTGTTTTGCTTTTAAACACATTCGTTTTCAAGCTTGTGGTTTCCAAATGGCTACAACTGTCATTTCTCTCAGGCATAACTCAATTAAGGAAAATCTCGTGACACTTCATATTTTTTGGTTTATATGTAGAAATTCCCTCTCAAGAATAATAACATTTTCTAGTGTGAGTTCTTGGGTTTGCAAACTTGGAATGTGTTTTCTACGGGTCCTCATAATTTTTCGTGCTAGGGTGAACATTCCTGGTTTGCGCTTTGAATATTTGGTAAAACAAATACACAAAAAAGACGTGAAAAGTTAATAAGTATAAAAATGGGAATTAATTTGACAAGGAATTTCTAGGTGTTTGTGCCCCACTGGCTCTTGCACATCTTCTGCTTTTGCCTGAAGAATTGGTCTTCCTTTAAATGTTCACATTTAAGCAGCTGGATTCATTATTGAACCAACTATCAACAATCAAGGGATACAGCCCTTATCAAATTTAATAAACCTTTGAGGACTGCAGAAAGAATATGCTTGTCTTCAAAGATCAGCCTGTCCAAATGAAAACTAAATGGAAACTCGGATCAAATTCTTGCTTGTGGATGCATTGTGAAAGCCAACTGTTCAGTGTTTTGAAATAGAAATTAGTAATTTTAGCAAAGCATTGTACTTCTTTTGATGGCCTACGATGTTAATTCTCTGTCTTGTTTTTTTATTTTTCTCATTTTTTTCCTTCTCCTTTGACATGGAGATCAGAATCTGGCCTATATGTTGTAATAGGGTAAGAGCAGTATACAACTATGAGCGTGTCTAAATATGTGAATACAGGTTAGGCTATTAATTCAAAGCACCTTGCCATGTTTATTAATGTACTGTGTTATGAGATTAAAGCTATAATTTAGAGTTACAGGAATTATAAACAACTCTTTAGCAAGTCATATACTAACCATAATAACTTTTAAAGGGTGGAGTGTAATTTATACAACGTTGTAAGGAAAAATAAGGTAAATGAGTTAGCTTAGGGGTGGGGCAGCAGCAAACTGCTTGTGGAGACTCTTACTGCCTGAGGTGATAGAGGTTAAATGCATTGCAGAGCTTATAGGCTGGCTCCCAAGAGAGAAAGGGGGCCAGACGTTTCTAGCTGACATGTCAAGGACACCACACATTTGCCCTTCTGACTAATGGCACGATACTGAGCTGATAGCAAGGCTGCAGCGGCAATTTTCAGAGAGAAAAATGGAACACAATAGGTGGCTCCTAATTAGAGAGGAGGGCAAGATGCTGGCACAATCTTAGTGCTTAAGAGGTCCACTAACTGAAGGCACAGTGAGCCTGAAACCACTATACAAACTTGGAATATTATTAAAGCATTAGTGGCCAAGAAGGCAGTTTAGGTGAAGTGTCCACAAAGAAGCCTTCTCCAGTGTAACCTTCATAAGGAAAGTCTGGACATTAAAATCAGGCCAGGTCCTTCACCACTGAAAACAGTCTGCTGCTTTAGCTGGTTGTACAAATGGGTTGTCTCTCAAGTTTCCACTCTAATTCACTAATTTTATTGAAGAGCTGCAGGACAGATACATAGAAACAGAAGGGAGGGATACACCACAGTGGTGGAGGGGGCATGTGTCAGTGGATGTGCACATGAAAGAAATGCCTGGGGAGTGGCAGGATTCCTGTGTGAAGAAGAGAAAGTTGTAAGGAGATTAGAGTATAGAAGTGAGTAAAGAGAAGACTTGGAGTAGGCAGGTGGAAGTGCAAGGAGGGAAGGAGAATGAGGAAGGAGGGGCCCTAGTTGATCTCAGTGTCACAGCTCAAACTAAAAAGTATTCCACATTGAATTTGGGAACTCCAGACCCTTTAAAAAACAAAACAAAACACCAAACAACACCACTTGTGTTGCAGAGATCTTTTAGCTAGCAGATGCTGTATAGTAACATATTAATGAGGCTTGGACCTGGAGAAACACGGCAAGCCAAAGCTGCGATTCTTACTTGCAAAGCTACTTTACTGCAGCTGTATTAAGTCTCATCCGAAAGTTATTTATTTGTTTTGATGTCCTTTTAACATCATTCTTCACGAAAGTCCCAGATATGGAGAGGACTACATAGGTAAGCAAATAGTCTTGAACGTAGAGCCGTGTCTTAGGAAAGCAATATTGATACTTTATGAAAAATCTCTTGACAAGTCTTCATTGATGAGAAAATGGTAGCTAACATGAGAAAAAGAAGGATTTAAAGATCAGCACCATTCCAGTATTTTCTGCTGCACTGAGTCAGACCTTTCGACAGAGGAAGCGAGAAACTGAAGGTGTGGGTTTTGCATGTTGGCTAGAATGGGTTTTGAGCTTAGCTGCATGGTAGTATTGATGTGCAAATGTTGCAATAGATCACACTGAAAGGTAGGTGGAAGGAAATGCTTCATCGATTAAGGTACATGGCACACAGAGAGCAACAAAAAGCACATATCTACTGCTCCTCTGTCAGGCTCTTGCCTTTCCAACTACCTCTCTTGCCCAACAAGCCTCAAGAATGCACACTCCCTTAATCCTCAGCTGGGAGGTTTGGGGCATGGTGGAATAAAGGACCTTCAGCAGCAGGAGGGAGGGTTGTTTGGAGAATGAAATTCAGTAAACTCCAACCTCCAAGTGAACCTGCTGGGACTGATTTGCTGCCAGCCCCTGGGAACAAAACTGCAGCACTCAGTTCCTGAATCCCATCAGCTCCCACAGCCTGGAGGGTTCACACTGCTCTATCTGGCACCTCTTCCCATGTCAGAACAAGGCATTGTGTGTGTGATTTCAACATGCTTCTGGTTTTGTTCTAACTGCCAAGAAACACTAGTTGCGTTATTATGAAATGATTGAGGAGTATTTGCTCATACAAATTATTTGTTTTAAGAGTTTAGTAATTAAATGTCAACACAGAGTGTTGGTGTCTGAAAAGCTCTTGTGTGAAAGCCCTGCTCTAACTTGAAACTTAAATACACTGTTTCTCTTCTCTCAAAACAGATTTGTTTGAAATATCCTATTCAGTAGAATGCATCTCGCTGTAACACGCATGGTCTTTGGCCTTCAAAGACACCCTTGTGCAAAGGGCGTGTTGCATTAATTTGTTCAGCCAATTTAGGGTGTGTGGCATTAATTTGTTTGGCCAATTTGTTTAGAATCTGGCAGGGCATAGGCACCCAGTGCAATGTCTGTGCATAATGCCTGTCTCATCTCTACACCAGATCTCTAGAGCAAGAGATTTACTGCGTGATGCCCGGCCACACCTTGAGCTGTGCTCAGGGGAACAAAGGCAGGAACCGAAGCAACACGGTGCTTGCTGAGGGCGAGTATGAAAATGCAATTTATACTTTGAACAACTGGTTTCCACACACAGTGCCTGAGCTGCAGGAGTAAGTGCTGGTGCGAGTTCACTGCAGCACTGGCTGTGCTCACCTGGGGCACAGAGGGTAGTAATCACACCCACGGTAAGCCCCACTTCACCTCAGTGAAAAGCCACGCACAATTCAGTATGAAATGACTACGTTTTGGTGCAGTAGTGTGTAGCTCACTGCAGAATTCTAATGCTAAAGCCCACTGAGTTTTTGACTTGCATAGAAATAATGTATTTTAATCCTATATAATTTTGTAAGATGCTTCTCTCTCATTCCTATTTCCTGTCATGCTCAAGATGAACGGTAATGCGCTTTCCAAAATATTTCTTTGTAAGGACCAGCTAGTTATAATTAAAACTTGCAAATGTGACCAAGGTCAAATTTAAAAGTAAACAGCTGTTATTCAGAATGTGAGCACTAAGCTCTAAACAGCACTAGGCTTTACGTTGAATAGTTGATGAAAGTCCTTGTCTTTTTTTTTTTTTTTTTTTTGTCCTAACAGGCAACAAGGTTTGAGATTAGAGCTGATGGAAAAGGCTGTAACACTTTCTATTTTCCATTAAAATTTATTTTTCACAAATGTCTATAACACCAGTTTTCTTCAGAATTTAGGCTAAGTGTTCTGAGATTTGTATTGTGGTTCTGGGAACACATCTATATGCTGAGAAAGACAGGCGGTGAGGTCAGTGACATCATGGAAGAACTTTTGCTTGACTTAAGTCAGATTTTTTTCACTCTGGGTGCCTATACTGTTGAATTTAACAGAGTAGATAAATGCAAGAAAGGGTACTAGGCCTAGCTGTGTATACATCTAGACTTTCTTATACACATTTATATTGTGAGCTGCTGTCAGATAATACAGTAGGCTGAGAATTTTGTGACATTTATAAAGGTGTCCTTATACAGTGGTTTAAAAACACATGTACAAAGTCACCAGGCTTATTCACTGGGCACCCAGGAGTGAGGTGTCACTGAGATGCTGGAGACTGGAACTTGTGTTTTCCACATCATGTATGAAATGTCAAAAAAATCAGGTGTGCAGAAAGGCTCCCATTTCCCAGAATAAGACTGTACATTTCAGAGTGTGTTAGGGATACTAATGGATGACCTACAGTGAGCTATACACTGTGCAATCTAAAGCCAAGGGCTTTATGTCAGGCTTAGAGATTTTGAATGGTAACACGCTTTTCAAAGAGCCTAGAAGTAATTAGCCTTTCACTCCAAGTTGACACACTTACACTTTTAATATCGGGAATAAGTAAAAAGACTAAGGCTTCTAACCTCAAATCCATAGCAGCTTAGGCACTTTCACCTCTCTGGTTTTGTTATGACAGCTCTTTGTTTGGCTGATAGTGAGTGGTGTTTTGAATAGAAGTGCTTTTGCTGTTGCTTTGCCACTTTCCGGTAATAAGGGAGGACTTGGAGGTTATGCAGCAAGGTGCTAATTGACATTAACACTCAAGACAGGAAATGCTGACACAATTTAAAATTAACATCCTGTCAATATACTGCTGACCTGTGTTAAATGTGTACTTTGTCAAACTTTCAGAATTAGATTTTAATACAGAAACAGTGTAATAGTGGGAGTATTGCTGGTCTTGAGAAAAGTGAATTTAATACAGTGAGAACTCACCCAACTGTTTCCCACTTTAGCTTACCTTTTCTCAAACAAGTAAAGTTAAATTTTGCCCCAAAAGGTCAAATATATATATAAAGCCATCTAAGACAGCTAAAAATTATACCGTATTTGTTCATGTTCGATTACTAAAAGAAGCTGTTCTTCAGTTCTTAGTTTGTTTTAGATGTTTCCTTATCAATGGCAATGATTCCTGATATGGATTTTACAAAATACTGTAGCAGATATATGGCATAATGCACCAAACCAGGCTAATTAAGTACCTTACCTATAAATCAAAATGAAAGAAAAAAAGGCTGACAGAAAAAAATAGACAGCAACAGATCATAAAAGTGGCTTATTTGCCAGTGTGTTATTAATGCCTTAACTAAAGAGCTATGAGGATATTTCCACTTATTAGTGACTCCTGGGGTAACTGGAGAAGAAAAAATGGCATCATGGCACTAGTTCTCAAAAAAATAGTTACTGGGTGGTGTTATTAAAGTACACATTAAAGTATACAGTATTAAATTATATTATTTATTATTATTATTTTATTGTTATTTAAAATATATTAAAGTATACAGTAGTTATTAAAAGGTACACAAGAACTCACTCTTAAAGCACAGTGCAGCTCTGGGTTGATGCTGTACTTTTCCTTTGATTTATAGATGGCAGTAGCTAATTTTGTGTAAAAGTGCCCCATTGACTGCTCACATGCAAAGCTCTGGTGGTACTTGCAGAGTGGCACACTCACAAAGTCTTACGTAGCTTTGAAGAAACAAAGGGTGCTGTTCAGTGTCAAGCAAGTCAGAGCCTCCTCTTTGGAAAGGTGGAAGGCATGAGACAGAACGATGCCCATGAGAGAAACAGAGCATGCTGGGTGTGGTCTGATCTGTGGAGGAGGCTGTTTGCTGAACATTAATCAGAGGTTGTCCCAGGCGTTAAGAACAGCACGAAGAGAGGCACGGAGCCAGGAAAAGGTGATGAGGAAAAAGGAAGCAATTGGAGGAGAAGATTGGTCTGTGTGGAAGGAGGTGGAACAGGGCAGTTTGAAATGGGAGGTGTTGGTAGGAGCAGACCTGCGCAAGCTCAGGGAGTGTGGAAACGTTTCGGGAAGGTGGTGCAAGCTGCGTATCACTCCTGGCAAACTTTCTCTAAGAACACAGTAGGTGGGTGGCCTGTTGCTGTATGCGCTTCCCACTGACGGTTCCTGGGAGCGGGCCAATATTGTGTGTTGCAGTTAAGGTTACAGTGAGACTGGAAAAATATCGGCTGTAGCCCTGGTTCTGCAAATTATTTGCGCAGGGCACCTATTGCCGTTAATAACGCAGTGCTCTGAAAGGCGACCATCTCAGTTTGAGTGTGTGAAAAGCAGGAAGGCGCTCCCACAGGGAGACACTGCTCTAGTGGAAAGTGATTCTTTAGAGCTGCTGCCACATTAGGTGGAAAATCTCTAGAGCAACAGCTACTGGGTCATCTTATCCTGTGTTACAAGGTAGTAGTCGAGCTTGTAGGAAAGCTGCTCTGATCTGGGGAGGTAGAAAATGAAAATTGTGAATGGAACATACATCAGAGACTTGGACATTTTCTCTGAAATTATTTGGCAAAGGACCCTCAGAGCAAAATAGTCACCATCAAATGGTCTGTTTTACTCTGTTTTAGTTCTTTCCCACACAAAAAATAATATTCTTATTTGTCATTTTTCTGTCACACTAAAACCAGAGCAATTTCTCAGTAAGGAGCTCTACTATCATGGTCACACTGTGCTTTTGGGGAGGAAAAAAATTGCCTTCCACTACAAAATGTTTACATTGGCTGCCGAGGTTTCTCCTGATTTCCTCTGTTGGGAATGAATAATTAGGAAGTGAACTGGGAGGTGAAAAAGGCCTCTATGTGTTTAAGTCTAATGTCACATCTTTCCAAGGACAAAGCTTTTAGTACATAGAAAGGTTTCTCTGTCAAGCAGATGAATTCAATAGCTAAGCAAGACAGCAAGGAGAGGAGTCAAACAAAGCAGAGAATTCCCAGTAGGCAACTTTTAGTGTGCACTTACGACAGGTACTGCATGAAATGGATGCAGAGCACACGTATGTGGGACACACAGGCAACACACATAAGGTGTTAATAGTCTTAGCTGATGCCAAGGAAGAAAAAGAGCAGACAGGGTCAGCTACTGTTTCCTGAGCTAAATGTTCTTTTTCTTATGGCGGTCAGAGCCAGGGGTAGTTTTACAATGTGCAAAACATGCACTTGTAATTAAAGTGAAACTCACACTGACAGAGAAAGGGGATGGTGAATGTTGACCTCACATGCTGCATCTGTAGAGCATTTGGGGACACATTCCTTCAGCAGAAGTGATGTTGGATTCTGATATTCTTTTTTTAATAAAAGGTGAATAGGAATAAATTTCTGTGTTAATTTGTATGCATGGCATGAAGCCATTTCTCAGGAGAAGGCAGTGCTGATCATACTTTAGAATAGAGAACTACTCCACTATATTTTTTAAATTTTCCATCCTTTTACTTGAAAACAGGGTTTTTGCCATTGCTTGTAAGAAGCGGAAGTTAAAATAGTAAATAGGAGAAAGGATAAGTAAAACCTATTTTTTCTTTCTGTTTGTTTTCTGCTGTTAAGCTGTTCAATACAATTTCATATAGCTATTTAGGCAGGTACGTCCCCAATGTACTTTACTAACACATCTACCCAAGCTTGGCTTGTAAATTTCTTTGGAAATCTACCCTTTTAAAAGAGACTTGGAATACGAGCCACTGAAAACTTTGTTCATTTTCAGATGCATCTTGGCTGATATAGGTGGGCCTACAGAGAGAAAATTGTGGAATTTCTGCCAGAACCAGTGTGCTACTGACCCTGAGAAGGTGGGTGGAAAGGCAGTCCATATGAATACAGAGGCTTAGATCTCAACTGTTGAGTTATGGCTTAAGCTGCTCTTTTCTGCTTGCCTGGGGGAAGATTTCTCCCCTGGTGTTTTGAATTGAAGATTGCTGGGGCAGACAAGAAAATCTGCCCCCTTCTCTAGCCCTCCTAGACTTTTTAATCTCCTGCACTAACCAAAGAATCAACAAGTATATCATCTTCCTTCCAGAGAGATAAGAGTCTTTCAGAGGCAGAGCACTCTGCCTTCCAACAAACTCATGCATAAAAGGTTAATTTAGAGGGTGAGATATCTGGGTATGTTGGACAAATGAGGAGCTGAAGGGATTTTTTTTATTCCTCCCATTCTCTTAGCCTTGGCTTGTGAGCGCAGGTTGAACGTATGACTTTACATTATGGAGCACCTCTCCATCACCCAGGCCTTTGTCAATTCACCAAATGTGACAATTATAGCATTTCAGAGATGAGACTTTCTAATCCTATTACTCATTCATCAACCTGCGGATGATAGCAGAAGCCAGATCGAACAGTGCCAAAAGAGCAGTGAGGAGCCTTCTCCATTGCTGTGAAACTAGGCTTAGCTCGGGCACAATAGGTGTGTAATTTAAGGTTTTGTTGAGCTGAAATCCAATCACATACTTGACTGGTAGATCACAGAAAGACACAGACAAAAAGAATGAGATAATTCTACCTCACACAAACACTTGAATCCGGCTTTGACTTAATAACAAGTGTGTGATCAACCTTACACTGTTTCTTTTTTTTTTTTTTTTTTAATTTTTATTTGAACCTAGAAATGGGATGGCACTGAAATACTTTGTCTACTTGGGTGTCAGCCAATAATATGCAGAAAAAAACATACCAGAAGGAAATGGAGGTTCTTGTTTAGATAAATAAATCTAAAGAGTACAGATGCTCATTGGCTGAAAGATAATCAGAATATTTAGCTTCCAGGCTTAGGTCAGCGCTATCTTCTCAGCATCTGGTACCTGTTGCTTACCCAAAGATGGGGAGGATCTAGCAGAAATATGAGGAGAACAAAGCTAAAAAAGAAATAATCCTTGACTATAGGAAGAAAAATTATGCTGTGAACCTTATTGCCCTCTCTCTTGCTACTAAAATGCTCCTTTTAATTTGTCCTGTTTCAGACATGGGAGCTCTTGCGTGTGGGCGATGCTGGGAGCTGCAGCCCTGTGCCACTGCCAGTCCCGCAACCACGCACAGGGGACTGGGAGCGTGGAGGAGAGGAACCACTCTCTCATGGAAACAGAAAAGTGAGTTTGTTCTGTTCTGTGTTTAAAGGTGTAGCTTTTCATCAGATAGTGTGTTATTTAGATTGGGTTTTGTAAAGGACATCTTCAATACAGGCTACTCTAGGAGTGGCCTTTAATATTAACAAAATTAAGTGTAGGGCACGTAAGTTAAAAGCTTTGGGAAGAAAGCTCCTTGGAGTAGGCACTTTCACATTTACATCCATCATCAGTGCTTCTACATAGTGTAGCAGTCCAGCTTCTCTGGCCAAGTCTTCTTTCAAGACCAAACTTAAAAACCACATTTCCATAGTTTTTATGGCATTCTCAAGCTCTTCAAAAGGACAAATTCAGTGAGATTAACTGTACGTGGAATTTGGTGCTAGTTTGTAGCTGTCATGACACTCAGAAATGTATAAACCCCAAACTAGAGGAGACATTAAAAACCTGAGAACAAGCCCACTGCTAGGAAAAAAGGCAAAAAGTTTTACCGACTCGGGCCTGGCAGAGGAACAAGCACTTTAGTGTAGTGGTGGAGAAAGTATGGGATTTTAAAGTCTGCAAAGCAAGAAATGCTTTCAAGCCACATTACTTGAGTGGATACGTAAGACTCTAAATGTCTTAGACCAAATTACGTGGCCAGGGAATCTTGAGGTGCAACCAGCGCGTGAACATGGGCAGGGTGAAACTCGTGTGGAAGGCAGCTGACAGAGCTCCTCTGCAGCCACAGGTAACATTTGCACTGCGCCTGTGCCAACACTAAACAGCCAATCCCTGGTGTCAGTAATGCAGTGAGTAGGGCAAAACCCCAAGAAGCCCAGAGAGACAAAAAGGAAGGGGAATCTTGGGCATCAAAGAGTTAAATTAAAGTTTGAAGCTTGGCATTAGTCACAACATACCAAAATTCAAGCAATGTTTTGCTAATGAAAAAGTAAATAAATTACCAATTTGCAGGATATCAGACTCAGAAGCATACGGAAACAACATCAATTGAAAGATTTGGTTTTTTTAATAAGTGAATTAGTGGAGAAAAATCCTACAGCAATGAAGCTCATATTTAAACATGACAGAGGGAGATATTTTCAGTGGCTCATAGGAATACAAGGAGATTGAGATATGCTCCAAACACAGACAAAAAAAGATATCCACAACACAGTATAATCTGAGAAACTCAACTGGGGTTTAATGTGGTTCCCAAACTGCAGAGATCTCATAAACATAGCGATTTCCTTCAGCAGTATAAACTCTGACATTTGACCAGACAATTGCCTTGGGGACATTAGCTAAAATAGCCTCAGCTTTAAAATTGAAATATGAACTTCTAAAGGCTTTGGTAGTTGCTTTCCAGTGACACTGAGACAGCTAACATGACTAGTGGCTGCTGCTGGATATATCAGCATCCCTAATTTAGAAAGAGGCTGGTGATTTTGGCTGTTGAGCTGCAGACACACACTTGTCTGGAAATGTTCTTTCCGTTCTGTTTGCACACGTGGGTAGCTCAGCTGCCTTTCACCAACAAGAAGACAGGTATAGTTTTCACCATCCTTTTTGCCTGTCAAGAAGCCAAACACGATTGTCAATGGCGCGTAGCAGAGTTGGTGTGCTGGGGTGGTGCTGCTGCTCCTCGGGCGTGTGTTCACAAGGAAGATCCCACAGAGGACAGACCCTTACATCCCTTGGGGGGTGCCTGTGCAGGGTAGCACAGAGGTTGCAGTTGCCTTCCATGTTTTGGGCATCAAGCATTTATGCTCTTGGCTGGCAGATTTATAGTTCCTTTTCCTGGCAGAACACAGTTTGGGTTCCTTTGTGCTGCAGCCTCAGCTCGTGAGTGGCAGCCCACTGGGGAGGGTACCCTGAGGGTGAGCGCCAGTTGCCAGGACAAACGCAATTGTTGGTGGTCTCGGGGAGGGTGGGGGGGCGCTGCAAGTGCTCTCAGTGGGAGCTGTTTGATGTTGTTGACCCCACACTGAATAAGGAGGGGAAGGAGGAAACTGCATTCAGCACTCTCTGTATAAGTACATCTGCTAATGACCTGTGCCTGGTAAGGTGTAAATGTATGCATACATTCAGCACTTTGGCAAGTGCCCTCTCTTTATAGACATGCTTGCGCACTGTACTGTATTTTTATTCAGCAAGCTCATTTATGGTGTTATATTGCTGCAAAGTGTTACCCAGATTAACAGTGGGAAAACAAATGCTTTTTGTTGCTGCTGGCTTCTCAATTCCCTGGATCAACTAGAATGCTTTAGACTGTGCGGGTGAGCATTTAACTCACCTGTGTAGGCCCCCTGGCCCATCCCTCCTTTAACAACCTAATCAGCTGTGGGGGTAGCTATGTGATTTTCCTGCTTTTGTCCAATAAAGTAAAGACAACAAGGTACACCAGTTTATGGGTCATGCTGTGTTCCCAGCCACAGAGTATTTAGTATTGTGTGCTCTCAGTAGAAGAAGGATGTAAAGACCTGTTTGGTGATACGGTCCCTTCAACTCCATGGGTTCGTTCTCTGCACACCAGCTTTGAATGCACATAGGTATCTGTGGACTTCATCAGGACAGCATGTGGTGAGGAGAGTAGGGGACAAATTTAATCTATTCCTAACTTCTCAAATCGAAACAGCCAGGACAAACATCACTTCCTCCCCCTTGCTCTCTTCCACCCACCCTTTGCCTTGTCCCCTGTGGCCCTTTGCAAACCTGTGTGAGCTGTGGGAGACTTGGCTGCCTCACTAAAATCCTGCTCTCTGCAGTAGCCTTTAGAAGGTCAGCCTCCATGGGCCAGTGGTGGGTGTGTTTGTATGACTCTTTTCTTTTTGCCTTCATACTCTTTTCCTTGGTTCCTTGTCAAACTCTTAAGAAGAGCTCTTGAGGGCCACAGAACTGGGGCAGCTTTGGCCTCAAAGAAATTTAAGTAGCATGTTTCTGTCTGCGCAGATCCCAGACCGTTGCTGTCTGCTGCTCTGAGGTGTCAGACTCCATTGGCTGGTGACTAACAGCAGCAACACTTAACGAAGTTGAGTGAGGATGATGTTTAAGCATTTCTCATCCTAAGGAGCTACTATGGCAGCTGCAGAAGGCTCCTACAGTCTGGCTGTGCTCTGAATAACCTCTCTCACTATGGTTCACATTAAAAATTTTGATTATCTGTCAGACTGCTGCTCCCCTTCTCTTCAGCTATCAGAGTTGTAACACTCTGTAGAAGTCATTTACTTGCCAACAGTACCGTTAGCCCTTTGTGAACAATTAAGCTGAGGTCGGAGGTTGTAATATATCAAATTTGCGGACCACATTAAATTTTATTTTTACTGAAAGGAACTTTTTGTCTTTTTTATCAGGAGGAAAATTAAGCTGTGAACTGGAATTCCATCAGGCTGTCTACTGTGAAGCCCCGTGGCTTTAGAAAAGGGGCAGCAGTGGTCAGAAATGACACTCAAAAGGTAAATTTATTTCTTTTTTATTAAAAGGGATAAGTTATGACCTGTACAGTATATCTTAAAGAAGGAGGGATGTTAACATGACAAACTGCATTTTTCCATTTCTCTTAAAAAGTCCGATCTTGCAGCGGCCAGAGAAGTTCTGGGTGGGAGGGATGGGGATGCTGAGCTACCGCTGAAGCTGCAGAGTGTGGCCTTACTCAGCCTCTATGCCCGCCCCACCACAGCAGCTTCTGGTTTTGGTTTTTGGAAGAAATGTAAGAGGTTCTCTTCTGGTCTGAAAAGAGCAAGGAAGTGTGAGCTAAATATTCTACCTATCCAATTATAAACAAACGAGTAGCTCAGGATAGGTTTTTGGAAAAGATTTTCTGTTTGATTCTGGAGCTGGAAGTTTCTTGAAGTAAAGTTTTAAAAACCTTTGAAAACACCTTCAGTCTGGGCCTTTTCTCTCACCAACCCCACAAGAAGTTTTGTCCCTTAGAGATTACTTTCCAAAGTTTTGTTCAAACTTACTGTCTGTGAATTTTTGCCATTCTAAATAATTATCATTTAATAAATGGAAACAATGTTATTTTAAAACCAAACTACAGTGGAACCCTGTGTCGTTCACTCGTTTCCAGAGAACAGATATTTTGGGACACCTGGTCAGCACCCAGCCAGGCTGATGCTGCCTTTCATGTCTCTGGGGGTGTATTCTATAATTTAGATTGTTTAGATTGTCTTCTGGACCTACATGTGCAAGTATGTGCTTGTTCTCTTCACATAAGGTAGCCCCTCCTGTCCTGCACATACACCAAAGTACACATGTGAGGCTCAGGAACCTGCATGCTGATCTTGTCACTCCTCACACAACCTGCTCCGTTTGCACGGCTCTGGCCACCCGTGGGTTACACACAGACCTGCTTGATTTTGTGCACAGTGGCTGATGATATCAAATTAGGCCGCAAAGGTCCAAGAACCTTTTCATTTTTCTGTAGGATTAAAGGATTGCCCTGCTATATTTGGCGTGGGTTTCTCCTCCCCTCTTTGCTGCACAATGCTATGTTCCACTCATCCATATCTCCTGTGTTTCCACCCTGAAGAAGGCGGAATTCCAACAGCAAGAAAATGGATTCTATTGTGCTCTGTATAATTTGAAGAACACCCTGTGGGAGGAATTGTGCAATTTTAATATTCATTATCTCAAATGCAGACAATAGAATAGACCTTACTTGGAAATACTGATTAGCAGATTTTGAAGATAGTTTTTTCAACTTGGCGCATTATTTTATGATAAGTGAGTAAAACAGTTTCTCAGGACCTGAATTTTTGGTATTAAAAAATGCAATGTAATGGCTGTGTGGGAGCCATTCTTCAGTAAACACATACGTGGGAGCTCACAGGCCGTGCACAGGTAGAACTGACTTCCTCTGTAAGTCTTAGGCCTTACTGGTTTAGCAGCAGAGACCAAGGGATTTCTGTTTCTCCCTCCAACTCTAAATGAAAGACTGGAGAAGGGGAGCATGAAATCAGTCCATAAACTAAATGGTAATGTTTTAATTACAATTCTGTTGTTATTCTTCCTATTTGTCTATTTGTAATTGTGTAGTTTGCATATTCATTCCTCTCTCTCTCAAAAAGGTTTTGTTGTTGTGGTTTGGGTTTTTTTGTTTGGCAAAAGTTTGACTCTAAAAAGAGGGCAAGCTTGTCATTAAAAGGCTATAAGGGAAAGAAAGAGAGAAAGGAAGAAAGGAAGAGAGAAAGAAAGAAAGAAAGGTAGGAAGGAAGGGCGGGCCGTTTTTCCTAAATTCAAACATTTCAATGGGATAAGTATGCAAGGTGGATATAATTTTGTGGAAATAGAGACACTATGTTTTTTTGTAGACAAGGCCAAATGAAATTATGTTTGGCAGCATGATTAGGGAGTGTAATAAAATTTAGACAAGCAAAAATCTCTTGTAACCGTCACCCAAATGCATTCAAAGTAACCTGATAATTTTTATAAAGGCTGTAGTACTTGACAGTTCCTTTCTTCAAGTGAAGTCTTCTGGGGTATTGATTCTGTTAAAAACTTCAGTGAAATGCAGCACTACATACTATCTTAGTTCCTTTCACATAGAAAACAATACTCAAAAATATTTTTTGTTTCTTTCTTTTTAGCAAATAACATGTAATTAATAGAATTCTAGTTCCTGTGAAAGAGAGAGGATGCTTTTACTTCACACAACCATCTAAGGAAGTAAGTTCATCTCCTTGTAGAAACACTATCACAGCTACAACCTTCTTGACTAGTTCTTTATGTCCTTCTGTCAGACATTATTCTCATTACATGGACACTTCTCAAAGTTTTGTGTCTGTATGCCTGAGACTCATAAGAGCCTGCTGTAATATCTTCTATTTCCATGGCTGCTTTGATAGGAACTGCGGCTCTGCCTCTTGTTCTGAGGTCAGGATGGATGGTATTAGAGGGTTTCTTCAAGCCTAAGCCAACCTCAGGTGTGGGAGATGGACAGGAACTGGAGCAGACTGGGGTAGTGTCTGAGCATAGACCACAGCTTAGAAAAGCTTGACTTGAGGAATGTTTTCTTTCATCCTAAAGTTAAAGTAACAGTCAATTCAAACAACAGACTCTGATGCCTGCCTGGAATTCCGGTGTTCTGTGCACTTACTACACAAGATCAGGGAGTGGGGGGAGTCCACTGCAGCCTCCACTCATGTAACCTGTCTGCAGCTGTCACTAGAGATGCTGGAAAGCAAGTCCCCATCACAGGTATTTCCTGGTGCCGTCAGATGATGTGTAGTGACTAAAAGGGTTGCCAAGGCTGAGAAAAGAACAGGCTACAACAGACAATATTTAATAAGTGCATCCTGAGATTTTCCAGTTATTTCCATTCTTATACATACTATATTTTAAAATAGCTGTGCTTGCCTATCTACTTTTTTTTCCTAGCTTATGCTGTCTCTTGGCCTGAGAACTTTGTCTTTTCCATTGTGCACTGTCTGACAGACATAGTATAATGACAAACCAATCCCCTTGCTTCTAGTTAATGAATAGTCTCTAGGTTTTTTTTTCAGGCAAGAGTGTTAAAGAAAGCCTAGCTTTCAGCTATTAAAAATATTCAGTGATATTTATGACAGATTTTCCACTTCTTCTTTCCTGCTGCACATAATCTTCAAGATCATTAAAGGGAAATTCTGAGATTTTCCATGCTCAGTGCTAATGTAGCACTTGTTTCATAATGAAGCTTGAAATGGTGGGTTTTTTCTCTGCACATGATTAATGCTAAAGTCCACATCCTTATCTGATAGAAAACACCAAGAGCTCTGCTGGAGTAAATGAAGTCAGGATAATTTGCATCGGTTGAGGATGTGGCCCTGTATCTGGCTGACATTATCCTGCCTGCTACCATGTAGACACCAGCTGGGGTGCTGTTGTTTCATTCCTATGTGGGATAGGAAGGGTCTCAGTGGGGGAGAACGAAAGTGGAGAATGGTCATTGCCAGCACAAGTTAGGAAAGAGCTGTCTGAAATATAGGACGGTTGAAATAAAAAGGAAAACTCACCATAACAGTGAGGTGCAACTGAAACGACCTGAACCTAGTGAGGTTGCTCTGCTTTGTGCTCCTCTAGAGGGATCAGTGCTCAGAGGAATCCCTCCAGCCCTTGTCTGCGATCAGGGATGGGAAACTTCTCCCATGCCCTGGGGTTTTCAGGTCAAACTAAACTGCTTAGGGGCTGTACCTCAAAGCCATCTGGAAGCTCTAACTACTACTGTGCAAAATGCCCTGTTCCTCAGGTGGAGCTGGCAGGAACCAGTTCTTCAGCTGGAACGTTGGCTTTCTATTTGCATCTGGACGGAAACCAAGAGGTTGTTTTTTTCTCTCTGACTTTGAATAGAACTCTCTCTCTCCTTTAAGCTGCCCTACTTCTTAAGCAGCGATGCTGTTTGCAGTGCTGTAGCTACCTGCTTCTGGGCTTTTGTTTCAGAACGCTTGTGCCATAGTGTTCCCCTCCGGAGGTGTCTTGCTGGAGGCACTGTCTCCCCTCCAGTCCCGAGGAGAGCACATCATGGCTCTGTGGCACAGTGGAAACTTCTGGGGTTGTCATTCTGTCCAGCATGACCGAAACAGCTGTAAAATATGGTGTGCATTTTTAGTAGGTTACAACTGTGTTCCTTGAGCTGAAGGAAGAGAGCGTATACAGCAAAATAGGTAAAAGTTTTTACTTAATTTCTTTTCCCACAAATAAATTTTTTGCAGTAGTTTTTCACAAGTAATCTTCAGTGAAATAAAACTCTATAAATACTTGATCCAGCCACTGTTTAAATCAGAACAGAATTCCTGTTGAGTTGAATGAGGTCAGACTGGGGCTCCAAGTGAAAGCCAGTACAGTTTTCAGTTCCTTCTTTCTCCTTCTTGCCCGATGCAGCACTTACACATAAGAAAGTTGGCCAGCTGTGAGGTGGTGATTCAAGAAGGATGGGTATGCCTCAGAAACCATTGCTCCAGCTGTCTCAGGCTGTTCTGGTGAGCCAGAGATTTGTGCTCTTCAGCCCAGGGACAGAGAATTACAAATGTGTGCTGAAATAGAAGCCAGAGTTCAGGGTGAGGACACAGTAGAACAAAACCCATTGCTGTGGGAGAATTATAATAAATGGCATGAAACAAAGCATGATCATTTCAAATTCTTGCCAAATGTGACTTGTGATTGTCACTTTTCTTGGGAATATGGTCTGCTTCCAAAAAAAAAAAAACAAACCAAACCAAAAAACCCAAAAAAGAACCCAAACCAAAAAACCAAACGAAACAACAACAACAACAACAACAACAAAACCCACCTAAAAAACCACCAAACCAAAAAAATCCCCAAAAACAAAGAGAAAAAAAGAGAGAAGCTGGTGATTCTTTGGAATTAAATGGATATGACATCCATAGGATATGTCCTTCTGTTTAGGATATGACATGGAGAATTAGACATGGGCCTTCTGTTAGCAAGAATGTTGACCTCCGTGCATAGTTCTGAAAATAAAACCTATCATCTCCAGCTCAGCTGGATTTTTTTCTTCCACTGAAGAGCAGGCATAGATGTCACCAGGGAGTACAGTAGATCTCATGATTGGAAACTTTTGATGTCATTTTCAAACGCAGTTGTAAAACTGAGTGTTGACATGTAGGTGTCCTCACCCATAATATTTACAAACCAAAATATGTGTGTGCCTGGTTTTTATGGTGGCAATTAAATATTGCCAAGCATTTCATGGCAAATTTTTAGGCTTCATCAATTACTGCTAAAAAGAGGGGTAAAAAGGCAGCTATAGCACAATTGAGAGTATAATGCATAAAAAATCTTGTTTTTCACCATGGATTTAGAGTAAAAAAACTGTTCTGTAACATTCTGGACCCTTCAACAATCTTCATAATAAGTGTGTACCCTTGGCATGTAGCTCCACTGAAGTCTGGGCAAGTGATGATGACACTCTGAAGTCAACAGGAGGGTAAGGTGGCAGTAAAACATAGTGTGCAGAATCCTAAACTGGGACTCCCAGCATCAAGTCCCACTGCAGTGCTGGTGTGATTTGGATTCTCTCAGCCTCAGTTTCCTCCTGTGTAAACAGCAACGATCTCTTTTGTGAAGTTCTTTGTCATCTGCAGAAGAGAAATACCGGAAAAAGACTTGCTTGCTATTATGCATATCTTCAAAACAAAGCTTAATGCTTCAGCTCTTTGCTGGGTTGGGTGAGTGCGCTTAGCACTTTGTGTGATCAAGCTGTAGATTACATAGGCAGTGGTTTGTAATAAGAGCCTTATCAGTAACAAAAACCCTTCTGTCATTATCAGACAAGCAACAATCGCATTTTAAAATGGTTGCCAAATGTGTTTATTTGAAGATGGTTGTTTCTAGCATGGCTCAAACCATTGTATGGCAAGTGTTCAATTGCTTCCCACTAAAGCCAACATTTATAGCTTGGAAAACTCTGTTAGATAAATGTCAGTTTCTGCCATAATTTGTGGAATCAATACAAACTGAGTCAAAGAATCACAAACAGTAATGTGAAAATAAAATGATCTGCGTTATGGTTTTTAAGTAAATGATGATAAACTAATAAATGCCATTAGCTGCTGCCATTACTTTGTTGAATTTAGCTGATGTTACTGTGTTGACTTTAAAAGCTATCAGCTTAACTATATAAATCCATTTGACATGTCTTTATTCAGATAAAACTTTAATACTGCAAGTGTAGCAAATTAGATGCAAATGCTCTTTTTATTTTAAGTATATTTAAAGCTGCCTTTTCAATGCAAATTTTACAGGAAATCTCAACAAGCTAGGACAGACATCTTAGCTGTCAGCGTGCAGCACTTTCATTTCGGTCTCAGGCATGGGAGCTGCGTTTTGTCCCTGCAGACTGAGATAATTAAAACTACAGAGAGATGGTTTTAAATATACATGATACACAGTTACTTAAATTGTGGGATAATGCATAAATGCAGCCCTTAACATTTTTTGATAGCATAACACTGACCAGATAACACAGCGGAGTGGATTGTAGAAAAAAAATATCTTTGTGTAAACAGTTTAATGTTTTGGGTTGTTTTTCTTTCTTTTTTTTTTTTTTTTCCTTTTCATTTGAATTATTGTAGAGGCACAGAAATACCAAATCAAAATCTGGTCTGTGAATGCCCTCATTAAAATGATACTAATACTTTTTTTTCTTTTTTTAATTATACTTTAACTTCTTTGTTTTTGAGCGGTCCATAACCTCCTTGGAATACATATCTATTTCAGCTTTCATTTGCTGAACCCCCTGAATGAGTTTATCCAAACAATGTGAATTTACTCAGATCTTTTTAAAATCCCACATCTCTTGTGGTTGATAAAGCTGACTTTAGCTAAGAAGAGTTGGATCAGGGTGATTTAAATTTCACAGTGAAAATGATAAGGGCTTTACTAGAAATAATAAGCACATTCAAATACTGTCATGGGCAAACAGCAGAATGTGCAGTGAGAAATTTGGCAAGGCTGGTCTTTTTCAGTGTTGATTTAATGAAGTAATGGATAGTAAAACAGAAAAAAAAAAAGAGACTTGCATTCAGAGGTAAACTGATGTTAATTCCATATCAGTAGTTTTATAAAGCTTTATTTATTAAAAAGCAGCATTAATGCTCTAATAACTTTTAAAATGTCACGCTGTTTAAAAACAACAAAAACCCCAAACCAACCCACCAGCTAGGGAAGAAGAGTCGTCTCTTTTGGCAGCTCTCTACAAAGTGGCTGAGTGATACCCTATTATTGTCAGGAACCACATGTCAGTTTGTTGAGCCTGAGGATAACTTGTGTCTCAGAGAAAGAAAAAGAAAAAAAAAAGGGCAAAAAATTTTAAAAAGCCCATATCCATTAAAGCTCGAGGGCAAACAATAATTGTCCTCAGTTTAAAATAGTTTTGAACATTTGCCTGTCGATTTAAACGACACAGAGCCTCACCTTTCTCATTCAAATGTTGCAGGGAATCTGCACAGCTCCGATTGCAGAGGGAGGCTTGTCTGGAGATCTTACGTTTGCAGGACCAAAAGGTCCAGATCTATGAATCCAGATGTGCTTTTGAGTGATGACGGCTTTTTGACCATGGCTGTAGAATAGGGCAGGGAGAAGGGCAGGAGAGGGGCAGGAGCAGCCAGGAGAAGACATAGTTATTTTTCGAGGCACTCTTTCAGATGCTTTATTCCCTTCATTAACAGGTTTGTGTACGGCAGGGAACTGGCATCCAGAATTAGTGTGGTCTGATGAGTGAGGCATTTGGGGAAAAAAAAAAAAAAAAGGCAAATCTACTGTGTATGGCACTTTCAAGAAGAGGCGAGGGAAAAGAAAAGGGAAGAAACATCACTGTGTTGCCAAAGGGCTGAGGTTAAGAATCCCTCTGTGCAATTTAACAGTTTTTAATTCCTACATTTTAATGCCTCGCAGGCCATTGTGTCAGTCTACTTTAGCTCCTTCAAGGAGCCATCTCACTGCTGCCAAGTGGATTAGCTCCCGGAGGGGCTGCCGGCTCCCCCCGCTCAGGGACTGCATCCATATCCATCACCCCCCCGCGCCCGCCCTGCCCCGCGCTCCGCCCCTGGATTTGGGCTCCCGAGCTGCCCGCACCAAACGCTGCCTGGCAGTCTCGAAGTGGGATGCGCTTTGTTTTTCACAGGTGCCCTTATGATATTTCTTTTCCTTTTTTTGTTTCCCTTCCCTTTTAATTTTTTTCTTTTCTTTTTATTTATTTATTTTTTCCTCAAGGAAGCTGGTAAAAATCTAATAGAAGGCTTCCTTCCATCAGCGCAGCGAAGTGGTCATTAGCAGACAAGGAGAGATCAATATTCCTGCCCAACCTTTCTGGTTGCAGTTCCAGTCAGTAATTATATAGCTGTTATAAATCCATGAATACCGTGTATAAGGAAAAACTAGTCTCTTCGAAACAGCTTATTTCCATAGTTAATGACCAGAGAACTACAACTGACTTTGTCACTGACAACTTCTTTGTGTTTGATAAACAGATTTTGCAGGAATAAAATTATTCTAAGGTTAAAAAAAAAGAAAAGAAAAGATACTTATGAGGTAAAATTCCCGCATCCACCATCACACACATATTTCCTGCATTTGGCTCATTACCGGACAAGTACGTCCTTTAAGACCCAGAGATTAATGAGCCATTTTACGAGACTAATACATTTTAAATTTTAACACTGGAGTTTGCATCTATAATTGTACAATTATACGTTCGTTTAGATTTTTTAAAGATAACTAATCACAGGTGACTAGAACTGTGTGAAAAGGCAGAATTTATGTTTCTCCTGCTGTAGGAGAACTAAATCATGCAGGAATTGAAATTGTTTTCCATATGACAGATAGCTCAGGCAAGATTAGTCAGTAACTGTTTCAGATATAATGCTTTTTTCATTATGCATACTTTATGTGGGACTATTATATTTGTAACGTATATTTCTGCATGCAGCAAATTAACTATTGTGTAATGCAAGGACCAAGAAAGAATATCATTAGTTCTTGCTATCCCGCAGTTTTGAGCAGCTGGTGAAATATATACCAATCATCCAACAGCTAGCTTCATGTTAACATGTATAACAAAGCCTGAACGATTCCTGTTTGACAGAACTTTACCATGTAGTAATAAATAAGGCTGAATTATTGATGGTGAATAACTGCTAATATTATTATGACCTCAATTAAGTGCTTTTTTTCAGACACATTAGTAACAAAAGGTCTTCTCTTTGCTCATTGCTGGTTTTTTCAAGTTCCACTTTACATTAAAATCGAATTGATCAAACCTATTTGCCATTTCGCTGTGAGTGGATAACCATAATGGGTAATCTATCAGCATGGTGCTCCCCTTAAAGCTATTAACACCTTTTGTTGTTTTACTCAAGTTTCTAAACGTGCTGAGAGGTTCAAAAAGGCAAACCCTACAATCTGTTAGGATTGCACAGAGCTGTGACTTGTGGCACTCTTTTAATTACCATACTTTTTTAACTCTGCGGTTAAATACTGATATTTCTGACACTAAGTAAGTCTTTATTTACTTATGAAGCTGTGAGACAGCTAAATTAAAGCTGATTAGCAAGATGGCAGCTCTGCTGCTTGCAGCCGAGGTGAGTTTAGCTGCAGTATGGCATCTCCCCACAGCTCGCTGCTTGACTCTTAGTCACTGGGGCTGAGATCACTCAGCAGCAAGACAAATAAAGGGAGCTTAGAGTTTTTTACCCTTTGGCAAATTGGCAAATTGTGTTAGTTACATGGATATGTGTGTAAGGCGTGGGGCAGTCTGTTTGTGAGGGAGATTTATAAAAGGCAGAGGGAGTTAATTTCTAGGGACAGGCTATGTAGCGCGTGTGCTTGGGGAGTTGTGGGATTACACTCATTAAAAAAGTGAAGAGCTAATGAAATAATCAGAGGAAGACTGAGTAAACTGGAGAATACAAATATGGACCAGCTGTCTCAGCAAGGTTGTCTCTCCTTTCACTTAAGTCTGTTGAAGACAGCTGCCCTTCTGTAACCATTCCTCAGGTTTGAGCATCCGGATTTTGGAGAGCTGTCTCATTAATATTTGTATGGAGCTGAATGGCAAAAGCTAGAGGAAATTCCTCGTTTACCTTTTCAAGTCAAGCCTAGGCTAAGAGCCCTGGTGGTACAACATTAATGCAATGGCCAAGGCAAAGTACGTGGTGGCTGTGTTCATCAGCACAAAACCCTGGAAATGTTCCGGGTGAAAATCTCAACAGAAAAGCCTGGACGGAAAAAGCAGGGGAATCCTCTGTTCCTGTACTTTTTTTTTTTTTTAAATTTTTTTTGTTTTTTTACTTTGTTTTTTGTGTGTATGTGAAGGTGGTGGTATTGTAGTTTGTTCTTGGTTTTGTTTTGTTTTTAATCTTTTCTGTTCAGTTGCACCTGTAGTAGCTTTAATGTGTGTGCCCTATGCATGGAGAAGCCCAGCTGGAGCTGTGCTCCCTCGATGGATTGCGTTATGGGAAGGAGCTGCTGTCAGAGCAGAGGCTCCTGTTCCACTGTGGGTTCAGGAGAAGTGGGAGCACGTCGGTGGAAACTTTTGTGCAGGGTTTGTACACCGCATGTGTGTTTGGTGGGAGAGCACAGTTGATCTTCCATAACAGGTGAGGGGGAATGTCTCTGCCAAGCAATTGAAATGCAGCTTTGGGACCATGCAAGCCTGTTGCCTGTGACTCTTCATGAACGGGTGAGAGTCTTGTGAGTTCATTCATAATTATTCTTGCATCAAATTCTCCTAATTGCAGAGTGTCATGAGTGAAGGCAGAGATCCCAGTTCATTGCTGGCACAAGAAGAGTCAATGGCACTGATTTAAGCCAGGTTACACCTTTTATGATGTTAATGTCAGCAGTGGTTTGGGCCCTTTTGCTTCTACTTACATAGTGAGTCAAAAGCAGGGTGAAATGAAGAAATATTTGTGTTGGCTTCAAAACCTGATTGAAGATAAATTGCTGTTAAGCTCCATTTCTCTCTAGCTGTTGATACATGTAATATGGCAAATTAATTAAGACCTTATACTCACAATATATAGGGATTTCAATTGTTTTAAAGTGGTGGTTAGTCTTTCAGCAGCTAGAGGATACACATGACTGAGTTATTCTAGTAGATCAGTGCTTCCAGTAGCTTATGTTTAGTTTACCACACTTGCAGTTTCTTCACGTCAGTCACTTTTTGTGCATTTTTATCGTGCATTGAACAAACCAGAACTGTCCTTTGCCCATTTTATGAGTGTCCTGCAAAGCAGGGAATGAAGTGGGTTGATGACAGCTCATCCATCTCACTGTTTTTGAAAGGGATTCTCCTACTGGACATCATGCAGAGCAGTGTTTTTTTGAAGCCCACCCACCTAGTACTAGTCCCCCTTTAGAAGTGGTTGTATCTCCCTAAGGCACTTCTTGGAGTGGTGAATGTGCCTCATCAAACAGCACATTTCTTAATGGTATATAGCGATGTTGACTTTCCTGATGCTTCAGTTGCTGTTGTCTTAATGTAGGCTGTCGCTCGTATGTCAGCTGGAAACAAAAATCAATAAGCAATGAGAATGGGAGTGAAGGGAAAAGAAAGAAACAAAATGATGGACAAGAATTTGGTATCTTCCCTCATAAACTTTATTCAGCTGCTCTGCATGTTTTACCATTTCGCAGGATCTGCAGATAATCCTCACAGTCTCTCAGAGTCTCAGAACTCTTTCTGTTTCATGAAGAAGGAAAGTAAGGCACGGTGGCCAAGGCAGAAACTGCTCCAGCTCCTCAGATTTACCTCCAATAAACTGAAACAATTTGTTCAAGGGCACTCAGAATCTGGGTAATCATTCATGTCTACCAACTCCTTGTTCCCAAATCATCCGTACCCAGGCTTCCCAGGCCTATGTGTTTGTGAGGGTGTGACACACGTATTTAGTCAGCTGGCAGTTTTAAAGAAAGAAACATGTCATTATTTAAGAGAAATATTACAGATGTCTGGCACGCTCTTGATGCTGTCTGCTGGCGTTGTTTGCCCCTCTCTAGGTGTGTGAGGTGGGCGGTGGGCAGCGTTTCGTTCCCACAGCAGTGGTCGAACTGCAGTGGCACCCGACTGGAGCATCCGCGCCCCCGGGCGGGGCCGTGTGCGGGGCAGGAGGGAGGGGAGGCGGCTGTGAATGAGCGACAGCGCCGAAAGCCCGGCCGGACGGTGCAGACGGGGAGGGAGATCGTTAGTGCAAGCACCGAAGCGGCCACAGCTGTGATTGAATGCTCGGCCCTTCAGTCCCTGCTGCTGTGTTTACCGCTCCGTAATGCGGTATTGTTTACTCACAATTAAACTCCTTGCCGTTAATTTCACTCTCTGACGCTGAATTGGTCACACGGCCCCAGCTGCCAGAGCCCAGGCAGATGTGCTCTGCACACTTGTGTGAGCAGGGCTCGGGTAGGCAGCAGCCCCCGGCCCCGCTCCCGGCCCCGCCCGGCAGCCGGCGCGGAGCTGCGGCGTGGGAAGCGCTGATTCTTGTCAGCCTAAATTTCACACCGGAGATAACAAACGCTTGGAAGCCAGGCACTGCTCGGAGGAGATAAACACATTTCCCCCCATTAATTAAAACGTATCTGTAAATTTAAGCGGAGATGGTGGCTATAATAAGTTTTGAACCGGTGACAAATGTCAGCAGCAAAAGGCCTGAGATAAGACCATGTCAGATCCCTATGCGACGATATGTGTGTGCCTTCACCCCTAGCAAGCTGGAGCATCGCACGGGTCAGGGGTTGTGGCTGACACCAGGCAGCTTGAGTAACCTGTATCAGGGCTTCTGGAGAAGCAAAGAGAGCCCTACTAGAAGTGTGGTTTGTGCCCATCTCATAGCAAAGTTGGGGGCTTTCAGTGATTTTGAATATTTGGTATTTCCCTAAACTTCTCGTTTGATTCTTTGGCCTCAGAGAAAGTACTTCAATGTACAAGCTGTGTATATTGGTGTGTCCAACATACCTATTGCAAAACCGACGTCTGAAGTGATGTCAGCCTCTAGAATATGCATGGATTTCTTTATAAACTTCCTTTGTTCTCCCTCAGCCCTTTGCTGATCATGTCAGGGACACTGTAGGCAATTATTTGAAGCATCCCTAATCTATTCTGTGTCACATATAATTATTTCTGGTACAATGTGTTGGTGTGTTTTATGTTAAACACAAGAAAGTTAATGAAATTTGGGAAGAAAACAGTGGCAGTGGGATTCCATTCCTTGCTGGAGGTGGACACCAGAAATGGTGAGAAGTGCCTGGTGTTGAATCAGTCAACACTGGAATTGTATTGCAGCTTTTGCTACTATTCTCTTCATCAAGGTATATGATATACGAGTTAGGTCCAGATTTGCTAACTGGATTGCAGCTGGAGGATTCTGGGTGGAAGCTGTTTCTGGCCCAGCTGTCCCGGTAGTTCTAATGCTGACATATTTTCTCCTTGCAGAGGAAGAACAGAGACAGGGACATGCCTGCCTAGGAATGCACATCCAGCTTCTTCTCAGAACAAAAATGTATCTTTCCTTCTTCCTTTATCATCTCTACTGAACTTCCCAGAAATGTGTTTACCATGGACGTGGATTTGTGTCTTCTTTCGTGATAAAAAGCATCTCATTCAGCTAACCTGCTGAGGATTCATAGACTTTTGGACACTCCTGACTTGTTCTTTGTTTAAAGCAGTGACTGGAACGGGCAGGTCTGCTAGTCCCATTTGGATCTGTGGGGCATCCATTCTGGTATTACAGAGAGATGGTTTGATTTGAATTTCTGAGTATTTATGTACCAAGACAGGAACTCCATCTCTAGTTCTGGCTTCAGGCTCTATGACCAGGTCTTTAGGACTTATCTGGTTAGTTATTATGTATGAAGCCTTGTTTTGTTGGTTGAGGTTTTCTTCTGGTTTGTTTGTTTGGTTTTCTTTTTTGTAATATTTATATGTGACTATAGGAGCTACTCAAGAGAGCATATCTGTAAGCCTTTTCTGATGGGGTCAACCTGGTTTTGTGAGGCATCAGTACAAAAGATGGCAAAACCCCCCATTTTTAAAACAATATACATTTAGAGTTCCCAAATTCCTCTAGATGTTGGTGGTAATCAAGTGGTCATTCTTAATATCCGATTTATTTTACTTTTTTTTTCTTAGATTAGATTAGCTCCTGTTACATTCTAATTATCTAAAATATTATTACATAATTTGATATTCTTTTCAACTCAAAACATTAATAAAGTTAGTATTTCAGTTATTTAAATCGAACTGCATGAATGATTCAAAGTGAATGCTTTATTTGATCAAGTTACCTTATTTTTGTAATTGCAGTATATCCACAACCATGTTCAAATGTCTTTAAATTTATTACCAGACAAATACACTGTGCATATTTTTATCACAGAATTGATCATAATGTTGAAAATTTTATCTGGAACATAGGTGGCTTATTTCATACTGTCTGAATAAATCAAAATATATTATGCCTGTTCTTGTAAGGCAAGTCTTATAAATACTGTACAAATTTAAAATCTGTTTCCAATAAGTGGTTGTGTTGTACTGATTTGGCTTTTAGATTCACTTTTAAACAGTGAACATCTACTTATTTTTGCACTCACCTTTAATAGGTTTAAGTTTTTTAAAAAAATGCAAAAATCACATGAAAGGAGTAAGGTGCTTGCCTTGCTGTCCTGGAACTCTGTGTCGTGTGTAACTTTTGCTCTGCAAGGTGTCTTTTCGTGCACTTTCAAAGCAAACACAGGGAATGAGGTGCAGAGCAGGTGCCTCCTATGCTGTGTCAGTTCACTAAACCCCAGGCTGTGGTTTAAAGTAAGCAAAGTATTCACTAATTTTAGTTTCTGTAGAGCTCCTAGGATATTCATTGGCCTACTGTAGATTCTTCGGAGTTGTATCCGATTTGAAAATATCTCCTCTCTCTTCCTAAGTCTATTCCACTGAAAGAGCAGCTATTTGTAGACCTCCTGCCCATCAGTTCCTATCTCTTGACATCATGCTCCACCCCTTTGTTTCATCTTTTTAATTAGTTTAGGATCAGTCACCTAAATAAAGTGATACCTCCAACTTTGCCTGACTGGGAAGTAAAGAGTGTGCGCTTCACACTTATCCCTTGGTGGTACATTCAGCAGGGCAGTGATAACTATATTTTTAAGACTATCTGTGCGATTTAGCAACCCAAGTGACGTTTCCCAAAGCGACCTGAGAACGAGACGGCCGGTGAGAGGCATCGCCCCAAAGGCCAGCGCTCCTGGGCAGCTGCTGCCCGTGGTGCCCGGCTCCGGCCACTGCCACGGGCTGCCAGGAGCTGCCTCCATGGGACACGGGCAGCAAAGCCACTGCTGCGTCAGGCCCCTCTTTGCTGCGGGAGAATTACGGGACATTAATCCTTTTGAAATGCCCTTGCTAATTCTTGCAGTTTTGTTCCCGTGAGCCCCGAATTTCTCCTCCCTTGAAGCCTACACATTTTATTAGGTATTGTAAGTGGCTACACCTGCAGTTTTAAATGACTAACACAAATGTTATAACGGTGCCCATCAGTCAAAGAAAAAGTTCAAAGTTCAAAGGTCGGTCCTTTGTAACTGGCGAGGAAGAGCTAGGGGATAATAGCTTGTTAATGTTATTTACCTCATTCAGCTGAAAAACTTTCTGTTGTGTAAAGACATTTACGTGGGCAATTCTGGGCATTGTCATTTGAATAGGGGTTAAATTATTCTGTTTTGTCATTAAGTGATCCTTGATTGGCAATCCATTACACAATGGGTGATCATTAAGGAAAGGCCATAAAACTGTTACACCATTTAAGAGTGAATGGTGAATGAAGCCAGATATCTCCAAGACCCGTCGTGCCCCTCACCCCTAGACTACAGCTGCTGGAGAAGCGATTCAAAGTAGAAAGGACTTGGAACAATTGGAACAGTCATTTATTCCCTAATTTTGTTTTGAAAATATTTACACTGAGGCGAACGGATAAACCTGTTTACAGTTACCTAAAGTGTGTTTAGTATTGTCAGGTCTCCTGATTTGATTGTATCAGGGTAAGCATGAGCAGGGTTGCTCTATTTAAAACGGTCTGAGTACTGAGACTGTATCAGAACATTAGTCTTACAAATAAAAGCAAACTGCGGTATATTAATTTCAGAGAAATTATGAAAATGAGGCAGAAGCTCAAATCAAAGAACTCAAGAACTGGCTGACACAGAAGGAAGTGCAACATGCTTGGTGAAATTGCTTCCAAATCCAGATGTTAATGGTGTTCTAGGCCTGAGCCACGGCTTTTGTGGGCCCAAGGCTGATGGCTGCTAATCAGACCCAGATGTTTTCAACCCTAAGTTTTCTGTCAAGGGATGTGACAGGCTTTTCAGTCTACTGTAAATCACTCCAATTGCTGTAATGCCTAAGGTAGGCCAGAGCCAAGATTGTTCAGTTCATACTTATTAGGGCACTGGGTCTGCCGTGGTTGGACCTGTCCAAGTAGGGCTCCTGTGCTCCCCTCTCCCCAGCATGGCCCTGGCTCCTGTCCGGCCTCTCCTGATCTGTTTCATCCCATTGGAGGAGCAGGGAGGCACAGGGTAGGAACGTGACTTAGGACAACTCTCTGGTCTTGACTTGCATCAGTTAAGTTGTCATGGGACCAACATGAGGAACTTCTCATGCTGTAGCGAATTGATGGCTTCCAGCCAGCTTTACCTGACTTTACCATCCTTAGCTTTTGCAGTTACAATGCTCTAGGTGACCCTGGGGACTGGGTTTTCCAGCAGCTGTCCAGATAGTTTCACCCATGCTCTTGGGAATGGTGATTTTTCCAGGACTGAAAAGCCAATATAGCATTTAACTCAAACTGCAGAGCTAATTAACTGCTCAGTTATTTCTCCTTGTTTCTTTATATTCCAATTACAACTGTGGCTCAACTTGAGAAAGAGCCTGCTACGTGGCCCGCAAAGAGACTTATTTTTTCAACTACAATTAAAGATATGACTCTTTCCTAGTAATTACAGATGTGCTGCTGCAAGCTGTGAAAGCAGGCTATAAACAGCCCACTGTGTGCTGGGGAGACTGAGAGCTGAGGCAGGCTCTGCCTGTGCTTTCCAGTCCCCCAGATGCAGAGTTAGACACCCAGTCTTGCAAACATTCACTCTTTTGCTTGACTTGGAAGGATCCATTGTATTCAGGGCCTTTGGAGAGTATCATGGTGACAAGTGTACAAGATCAGATGTTATGCTGTAAATCCGCCTTTAAAAGGGTAAAAAGAAAGGAAATAGGAAAACATCCATGTTTTTACATTGAAGTTACAGCCTAGCAATAGTCAAAGATGTTTTGAATAGCAACAGACAAAGGTGTTTTAATACAGTCTGTGTATTTTCCAACATCTGAATTTTTCTTTAAACTTGTACTAGGTAAATGTTACTCAGTTGCCCTTTTAGAAAACAACAATTTGACTTTTTTCCCCTCTTTGTATTCTGACAAATATTGGTCTTGATGAGTGTTAAGGGAGTAAAAACACTAAACATCAAAGTGCTCATTATCAACCAGCCAGCTGCACTCCCCCCTGCACCTCCTCATCACACACAAACCTGATCTTTTCTGTGGGGACCGTCTCCCCCAGAGACACAGAACAAGTTCTTCTCTATGCTAACAGTGCACAACATTGTCAAATGATGTGTAATGATTTTATAATGTGAACTAATGCCACTGGGGACTGAACTGAGGCTTCTGATTTCATTACACTCAATGCCGAGACTGGTTTGGAATATGAATTTGGGGCAAAGATAAAAGGCTGTGTTGGTGTCCTTTACCTATCAACCCCTGACCAGTATTATTTGACATGGATCTAGACAAGGATCCCACCTCATGTGTCTCAGGAAAACATATTTGTGATTTACATATGTTTCTATCAAACACTTTGAGTGCTAATAAGTACCTTTTACATCTTTGTAGCATGATTGAAATTTTAACATAAGCCAGAAGAAACTTCATCTCTGCCAGAATCAGCCCCTGGCTGGCCAAGACAATGTTCCTAAAATCTACTTTCAGCTAACATTGGTCTGCAGTTTTTGTATTATAACACTTAAAGGTGAGATTTTCTTCTTTCAGTTCATTTGTAATTAAAATAGATGTATTAGTTAATCTTTAATTTATAGGTAGCTCCAGAAACATAAAGGTACCATGTGTATTTACACTGTGTAGTAGATTTATGGTCTATTTTGTTGAACAGAATAAAATCTTTTTATACAGTGACAGAAACATAACTACAGCAGGAAATGGTGCTCCTTTACCTATTATTATCTGCGTTACCATGAAGCCTAGGATACCTGTCTGATTTATTTCATTTTTCTGTGTCCTAAGAGACTGTGAAAAATAGAGAAAATGCCATAACATTTTTCTCTAGGATGGATAATATGGGAATTAGCTTCCTTCTTCATTCTGATGTAAGGTAAAAAAAAAAAAAACAGGCTTTCAGTCAAATTCTCACCTACTGTAAGTATGTCTGATTCTATTGTTTTCAAGACAGTTTATCCCATTTGTACCAGCAGAAAATGTAGGCCATGCTAGTGACAGCAGGGAGATGAACACCCTGAGTCTCCAGCTAATTTTCAAATGTAATCTACCTGCTAATGTGTGATATGGGAACTAAGTGTCCTTTATATACTCTTAAAGCACTTTAGATGCAAGAGGGATAGAAACTAATCCACCTTCAAAGGTAATTATATTGGGAATTACACTACTTCATGCAGTAAACTGTATTCAGTACCCTGCCCTTTTTTTCCAGCACTACACCATTGCCCCTATTTTAGATATGAGTAAGAGTTAATCGTAAGTCAATTAAATTCAATATGTGAAATAGAAAAGAGAATCCTTGCAAAGATATAAAAGCATCTAAAATATAAGTGGTAATTAAGCTTGTTTCCTCTTGTGCTTATATGTAGTGGACAAATGATTTACTTTCATCATCTAATATATTTAAACCATCTGGGTTGTAGGGGTCACGGCCACTGTGAGATGGGAGGAAAGACAATACTAATCAAAAGTAAACCATGCCACTTTTTTTCTCTAGTGCCGCTAATCTTAATTGAATCAATCTTGTGGCATATGTTGACAGTGAAAGATTACTCGAACCTGGGAGGCCAAGCTGGACAGAGCTTCCAGAATAAATAAAAAAAAAAAATCTTCCTTAATCATTAATTTGTTCATTCACTCCCATTTGCTTCCATTCTTCAATGTCTTAGAAGATGTACCCCATGCAACCTTCCTCTTTAGCAATCATTTCCAAGTGTTCCTCCCAATATGCTCGTGTGCTTTTGAAGAAACTAATTTGCCTGAGATGAATACAGCAGAGATGCTTTTTTCTTTTTTAATAGAAATGTAGTTGGATTTTATAGAATTGAGCATTTTGTGAAAAAGGATAGCATTTCTAATGAATTGCAACAGATCAGAGTTAATTTTGGAACTGAAATGTTTCCTGTTAGAGAATATTAGGTAAATACTACTTGGCCTGGGATGGAGTTGAGGAGTAGTTTACAACCTATTCATGTATTCACAGTAGCCCTAGTCCTATGAAAATAAGGCAGAGAGGTGAAAATCCTTTGAAGTTCATGTTAAAACTAGAGAACTTTGTACAGGCATCCTGAAGGTTCCACAGAGCTATAATCACAACAACCAATAAAGAGTAATATTCTATCAAATTAACTTTTCCTCCAGGATTTTACTGAATTTGGTACTGTTAGAATGCCACTGTTGACTGTTATTTAAATTTTATGATTCTTTTGTTGCTACTGAACAAGCAGACTCTGCACACATACTTGTGCCTCCTTCCCCGGTTTCCCAGCACTATAGCTATACTGCATTATAGGTTTGTCAACATTGCAAAATTACTTAAATAAATTTGTTAACACATGAGCTTGAGGAAGACACTTAGTGGATGAGCTAGGATTTCTGATCGGGCCTTTGTATCTGCAAATGTTTGTGTTTGCTGGATTATGAGTGCGCAAATCTTAAAAACCTGGGACCTTGAAATGAAGTCTGAAAGGATAGAAGCACCCTTGCAGAATCAGGACCTTAAAGGCTACATTGAAGTCTCTCTAGAGATAAGGCTAGATTAAATCTATTCCTTCTAACAAACAGTTGTAATTAAATAATGTTGGTGGGTGTGAAGTTAAGGTTTTGATGAACAACACTGTTCATATTTTACATAAACCATTATGAGCCCATATAATTTAAAACATTGCTATATCGCGCGCTAATAAGACTTGTATGCAATTAGATGGTATTTGATGATGAAAAGCAGGTTTACTGGTGAGGTGCAATAAAATCCATAACACAGTAGCAGATCCTTGCTAGAGACGTAATGGTTTGTGCTGAGCATACACTGTCTATACAAAATTTAAATATAAGAGTGTGCAAATAACATCCACTTATTTTCCCAGTACATTAATTCTGTTATAAAGTAACTCCATTTTATTATTCCATTAGATTTGGGTATGTGCAGACAGAATTAGTCCCTTAAGAGACATAGACTCTTAGGTCATTTCTCAGGGATTGATTGCACTTTATAACTTGAACTTCTTCCCAAAGCAAGGAAGTAATTTTTAGCTTCTTATTCTGGCATTGAAAAAAACAGATCAAAAATATTTCTCAAAAAACAAAAAATCCTTTATGTTTTAGTAGCCTAAGTCAATGTCATTTACAAAATTACCCAAGAAATTAAATAGGAAACCCCAAACCTTTCAAATGACAAATTAATAATTTCATCCATATTTAAAATCAAGAGACTCTACTTGGTAAAGTTCCTGCCTCAAACTTACCCTCTTTAATAAAAAGCGCCATCTTGTTTTATTTTGATGTATATCTTTATAGCAAAATAATTAGCATTTTACAAATCAGTGATGGTGAAGTTGTTCACATTACTCTGAGGGCAGTAAATCCACATGCACATAGTTTTGTATTATAGAGATCGTTTAAGTGGGTGTAATTTTAACATTTTGATGACAGTTTTAGGATCCTACCAAGCAGTGATAAAGCTAGCAGTTATACTATGTGATAATTCTGCCTTTCATTATGATGCAGTTTCTCCATACTAAATCAGGCCAAGATGCAAGCTATTACCCCTGGGCAAAATTCATTCATTATGCATGAACGTTGTTCCTAAAATTATTGATAACACTTTTCATAATAGTTATTTTTCATTAATTAACTTTTGCAGCTACATTAGTATTTACGATATGTTTATTAGTCCTGAAGTTTTCTTGGATAATAAATACAATCTCAGAGCCTCTTATAGTTTCTTAAAGTTGCAAGCTCTCGTCAGTTTTGATGCTGTAAGGCCACAGTGCAGTTGTGAAGCACTGAATTAAGCGATGTTTAAGGACAGCATTAGAAAGAGGGTGATGTGCACCACTGCAGTTAAAGACACGGCCCAGAAACCTTTGTTTGCTGTAAGGAAAGTAAGAAATGAAGCTGCTGAAGCTGATCACATCTCATGAGTGTAAACTTGGTACCAGGTTTGCCATCTTCCCTCATGCAAAGTGCGCAGGTATGGGCTGGTCAGAGGAGTCAGCGGCTGGAGCCCTCACCAGCTGGGAATTTCAGCAAGGCACAAACTGGGCTTTGCTGCCGGAGATGCTTATTTGCAACACAGGAATGTAAGGGCCAGGCTATACTTTTAATGGTGCCTTAGTCAGTTCTGAGGGCATATGGAGAAGAGTGAAAATTCATCAGTCATGTATTTTCTTACCTGCTCTTTTATCGCCTTACTCTTGAGATAATTGTGGTTTATAAGATTAACTACATTGAAAACTAGCAATTTTCACGTGGATCTCACCATCTCTTTCTTTTTGGCAGATGTTGCATATAAGATGATGCCATGTCCTCTATCACTTGGCCTTGTGAAGCCTGGCTATAATAGACGCAACTCAATAGCATAAGAGGCATCATGGCATAGGGGGAGGTTCCTGCATCAGTGGGTCTGGATATAGTTCAGGATATGTCCTGTATGTTGGCAAGGCCTTGTTTCTGTGGTGTGTGAAGCCAGTGCTGAGCTGAGGACAGGGAGGTGCAGTGCAGCAGCTCGTGGGACTAAGAGAGTGGCACATCACCTTTATCCTCCGGGAACCAGCTCCAATCCAGCTCCAACTTGTGTATGTCCTACAAGAAGCCTTTATCCTACAAGATGCCTTTATCTGTTGCCAGCATGCCATATTTTAACCTGGATTTATCTCACTTATATTCAAGGACTTTCTGTGACTATAGAAACAGTTTAATGCAACCAAGTTCACCATGTAGGGAGCTAGCTGAGTGTGTGCATCTGAGCTTTTTCCTTACCCTACTTTCCTGCCTCCTGGTCAGGGATGTGTTTGAAATGAGACAAAGGTGGGAAAAGAGCTGGCAGAGTGGCAAGAGGAGACATTTTCCCTCATTGGCTGAATGGGTTTTATACCTCCTTCACATTCAAGGAAAAGAATAAATATGAGTGAAAGACTTCCCTCAGTAGGTCCCTGCTTTTCCTATATCTCACATCTATTTTTAACAAGACACCAAACAGCTGATGTAAGATCAAGCAGAAATAGTCAGTGCTACCCCAGATAATCAAGTAAAACCAAGAGAAGGTCTAGTATTCAATAGACATTTTGTTATCTTCCAACTGTATGAAGTGCTTTCTTTGGGGAATAACTTCAGAGACTTGGATTTTCATGGTTCGCTATCAGTAATAAATAAATCTGAATAACTCCAAACTTCAATGCCAAGGACTGAATCAAACCCACTTATTTTTACACTGAAAATATCCTGGCATTAAAAGGCTTAGTATGTTGGGCTGTTCTGCTTAACAATGAGATGAAAAAATGTTGCAGATGACTGTAGTGGTAACTGAAAAATACTAGAACTCTTTAGATTCTCTTAAGGAGATGGTTTGAAGTTGCACACTCAGGCTTTTTCTTCACATGACTAATCCACTCTCCTGTGACCTATGTTTAGTTTGATATTGAATCAGGAGCAAGAACTGGAGCTTCAGCTGACCCCAAACATTTAGTTACATTAATCACAGGGCGTTTTTGGACTCTGAGCATACTGAATGAAAGACACTTTCTTTGCGAGACATTGATCAAACAGTCTACAGGTATCAGTACATCGAGGCACATTAATCATCTGGTGCATTATCAGTTCCACCAGGAGAATATGTAAATGTGATTCCTGTCAATGATAAGGGAAAGCAGAATTTATTTTTAAAAGTGGTCCTTCTGGAGCTGTTGATATAATCTTACCTAAGACAATAGGTTGCAAAGATACGTTTTAGCAGGGCTGCCAATGAACATAAAGAACAAGCAAATTAAAGCCATCAAAAAAAAAAAAAGGAAAAGAAAAAAAAGAAGGAAAAATATAGTGGCTATACTTCAGTCACTTTAGGGAATTGCTGTCCCACAATATTGTGGAGGAGACTTTTTCTGCTTAATAAAACAGGGCAATTTTCTGAAAACTCTTATAATTGTTTTGTAACCACAAAAAGCTTTATTTAAGAGCGATGCTATTCTATTCTATTCTATGCTCCAGTGCCCTTGCTCTGGAATACACCTGTGATATACTTGCCTCGTGGCTGAGGATGTGATACTCATACTTACTGTGAAACTCTGAGGCAATGCCTCACCTTCACAGATGGCTCACCTTCACTCATACTAATGGGGCTGCCTGGCTGAGGGTTGCAATGTGCATCTTGCTGAAAGCATTTTTGCATAGATCTCCTTATATAATTGATCAATTTACTCTATTTTTTCCACAAGAAAAAAAGCAGTTTTACTTTTCTTTTTTTTTCTTTCTTCCTTATTTTTAAACTTGTGCCAAATTAGTACATACAAATACACATTCTGTGAGTGGTGGGGGTGTGAGGACATATTTCAGGCAGAAGTGTTTTTTGAAGTCTTATCTGAGGGGATTAGAGACCTATGTCAGGGAAACTGGTAGAGATTGTATACATAAAACAGTCACCTCATTTCTACTTCTCATCTCTTTAGGGTTCTTTTCTACTTTCCCAGCATCTTTGGGCTACAAAAGCAAAAGAAGGAGTCCTTTGGGAAGATGAGGGCTTGTTTGTAAAGGGTAGGGCTCTTGCTGGCTTTTGGTCCCTGAAGGCTGGAAGAAATGCATTGCAGTCTGCGTGCAAAGGCTGAGGACAGAGTTTGCTTTGGGTCTAATCTTGGCTCTGTCCAAATCAGGAGGAAGTTCAGCAACAGTGTAGGATCACAAAAGGTTTTAGGGTTTTTTGAGCAGTTTGAAGTGCAAATGGGATAAATTTGGAAGATTTGGGGGAATAGGGCTGGAAAATACTTTTGGGAGATTAGGGTTATAAATCCATGTAATTAATGCCTCGTCATCTTGTAACTGATACAAGATCCATGGGGTTTGTGTTTTCTCTCCTTACAGTACAGCATTTGGCTCTCTCTAATGGTCAGCTTTATGGTTCTCATTTAAACACGGAGGAGTTAGGAAAACTTGAATGTAATTGCAATATGCCTGTATAAACACAGACATGGTTAGCTGCACAACGCTGCCTGGGAAGCCAGCAGAGAAAACAAAGTACAATTTCTGCACGTGTGAAAAACCTCTTTGAATGTCCTTCCTTTTGCATGTTTAATACTCTTTGTCATCATGTTGCAACCATGTGCCCTTCATAATTATATTTACATATATTTGTAGTAGCTCAAATGAAAAGTGTTCAGCTTTGAGAAGATGAGCAGACTCATTTATTGCAACAGAACTGCTTACATGCTTACAGATAAGAAAGTGGACAAAGGCACGCAAGAATTGCCTTCTTTTTAATATGTCTAAAGGCCTTCAAATAAGAGGTAAGCTGTTTGAAGTTTTAGTGATGTCAATATCCTCTCAGGTCTGGGTATGTTCCTTTTGTTTTAACAACTGCAGACAGAGTTGTATTGCAGTTATTTCCAGGGAATTTTAATTTTTTTTCTCATTTATGCTTCATTCAATCCTGGCAATATTTTAGGTGTTCTTTTGACATTTCTAAATGGAGGTTCTCTCATCTCAATGTATATATTTCTCTGCCTTTATGTTTTGCTAGAATGCTGCCTTATTTTTCTGCAATGCTCTAGTTAATTTTTAAATTTTCTTTGCGTTCTGCTGTGCTTTGTTGTTGTTGTTGTTGTCGTTGTTGTCATTTTTTGGTTGTTTTGGGTTTTTTTGTTCTGGAAAAGGTGGCTTTTAAAAAACATATAGGTATTCAAGAACCACCATTTACCATATCTGAATTGTTCTGGTTCAGGGTGAGCAAATACTAGAAAAATGTTGTTTACTCGAAATTTTCAAAGATGTACCGAAGGCAGCCACCTGGAAATATTAAAAAGTGAGGGCTGACGTATTTATGAGGAGTGCTGTGGTGGCTTTCTCCATCAGGATCATCCTAAGAGACATTGTTTATAAATGGATTATGAGCTTCAATCGTTTTATTAGGATTTTTATTTGCGCACATTAAAGCCAGGTGCTTTGTAGTTGACCCACACTTGCTGCAATTGCTGAGCAAGTCTGATCCCCAGATACCAGAGGAGAGTTTCACTGTGTGTTTGATAACTGAGTAATTTGGGAGTGTGAGTTCACCATCAATTTTAAATTTGTCTTTTCTTTTAAATAGTAAAATACTTCCAGGATTAGGGCCATACATAGGAAATTCTGACCCTGATTTTCTAGTGCTTCTTTGTTGGCTATTGCAGATCTGGGTTCTTCACTGCTTCTCTGTCTGGCCACCCTGCTGGAAGGGGTAATGCCTGCAGACATGAAATGAGAACAGATCGCTGATGAGCTGCCTTGTGCCCTTTAGATTTTAGTGTTCTGTGGATTTAACTTGCTTGGACTGGATACAGTTGTTTGTGTGCAGACAAGATGGTTATGTGCAAATTCCCCATTAGACTTCAATCAGAAAACCCTTTGAGGAGGAAAGAGTAGATATTCCACAGGCTTATTGGTCTGAAAATGAATGTTTTTTCTATAAGTCTGTGGCCTGTGTGCACAGTGGCTGTCCATGGATCAGCCACTCGCTGCTGCCTTACAGCACGGTCTGACAAATAGTGTGTTTTAGTGTGCTACCATGTTAAACCCTTGCTTTGCTAACGTGTTCCTTGGGCTGCAGGCTGGAGACAGAAGTCAGAAGATATTTCATTGGTTGATTATATGTGGAATGAAAACTATTGCCATTTGAGAGCAACATCTCACAGGGGGAAGGGGAGGAGGGAGGGCACAGAAGGAGTGTGTTGATTGGGACTGACATGCGCCTTAATATCTGATGTGGCTTTCACACTTGGAAATATTCAGCACTCCATATGTTCCAAAAACCCCACTGAACAGTGCATATAACATTGCCTTTATCATTCTTTAATCTCAGTTTAATTGCTGTGGTCAAATTACCCCACACTTAATAACCCACAGCTTGGTATATTATTTAATATGGTTGACACATACTTTGTTTTAAATGTCAGTGCTGGTAAAGCCCTGGAGTTGGCAATGCTGTGCATGATAGATGGCAGAGGAGATGGATCATCTGTTCTTTGTCTGTGCTGTTGGTATGTTGGCTGCAACTTTTTCAACTGTGACACTAGACTCATGCCAAACCCAAAGCTACTGAATGGGTAACATTATCCCTTGTATCTGATGTTTTGTAGCTGATCATTCTCAATTTCTCCTGCTTTTTTTACAGGAATGTGTAATATTATATCACCCAAGTCGTAGTGGTGAACTAGTGTTGTTTCAAATGGGTTGATTTAATTATTTCGGCACCCAATGGCACCTTTGTTATTAAAGGATTTTCACAAAGCAGTACATAGTCTAATTATGAATTTACACAGGAGACCGTAACAGCATCTGCTGGGTAAATAATATACATTTGTAAAATGGTCTAGCTACTAATTTACACAGCCAACCACTGAGACACTGAAAGGCTGTGGCATTCTGTCATGTCAGCTCTCAAACACTTCCAGCATTCCTGCTTCTCCTTACAACTGTTAACAAAACAGAAAAAATCACGTAACTAAAACTCCCTTATAGAAAGAACAGGACTGTTCGGCGTTTGTGAATTTAGCTGCGATTTCACTCAGGGCTTTTTTTCTTGTCCCCAGCTGGTAGCAGAGCACGGGAAGTGCTAATCACACATATTTTGGGGCCCACGTCTACATCAGCACAAGCACGCAGGTTAAGAAGGAGGTGCACATTTTCATTCTGGATTGCTGGCTCTGCTCTCTTGGTGCAAATCCGTCGTCAAACCAGATTACCATCTCCAGACATTTTCTCCCTGTACGGGAGAGCCCAGAGTAGGAGATACATGCCAGTGTAACTCCTGTGTCACTTCCCTACAACAATGTTCAGACTTCAGCCAGGACATGCTTATCTGAAAAAACTTTGCCTACAATCTTGGTTCCTTGCAGCTATAAAAGTTTTGTGCCAGTTGCAGCAAGTCAGGGGCTGCACTGGCTTGTTCTGGGAAGGTTGGTTGATCTGAGGTCTGCAGATGCAAGTGCAGTTCACTCACTGAGAGCACTTTGGCCTTTTTTTGGTATCTGGGTGTTGATACAGAGGCACAAATTACCCACTTCTGAGAGCAGCTATGATGGATTCATGCAGCTCCTGGGTAACAAGACGATGACAGCTGAGGAGTAAATCGCTCATGTAAGGTAAGATTTTTGCCAGATCAGTGAGACTGGCATTCTTAGTCTGGAACCCATTAGTGATTAGTGAGAATAAGATTTAAGATTTCTCAAACCCTCAGCTAAATGCAGCTTTGCAAACTAGAAAGTAGAGCTTTAGCTATGGCTTAGTGCTAAGAAGAGAAGAGCTCAGTGTTAGGAAATGCCTTAAGTATCTTAACTATCCATGGATATGCACTTGTCTACCAAAAAAAACCCAAACCAAACTGAAAAAGACTGAGGAGAAAGAAATATAAAGCAGCATCCGCTCTGGGATCCTATCTCTTCCTGTGTTTCTGGAAGGAGAACATAGTGGTTTCATTGCCATCTGTGCAGTAGGATGCCCATCAACTTGAACTCTTATCTTTTGCAGGCAGAAAACTGGACAAGCTCTCCCATAGCAAATCCCTCTTTATTTCCTCACAGCTGTCTCACCTATGTAAGCTGCAGAGCCTTTTCCAGCAATGCTGAGAAAAGATTTATGTCTGCAGTACAGGAGAAAGTCTCCTTCCCTTGTTTAAGTCTGAATTCTACATCAGCAGGCTGCATCTGGGGAAGGGAATTTGGACTGGTTTTCCCAAGTGCTCTATTTTCCATTTAAACATCATGCTTAGGAAATGATCACAACAAAGCTTGTGTTTCACATTAAAAGCACATCTGTGCAGCACTGTTTATTCAGAAAAGAAAACCAGTATAGCTATTTTTCTTGATTCCTTGAGTATAGTGTGAGACAAAGACAGGAGAAAAGAATGGGAAAAGTTAGAATCAGAGACTCTGCTTCCTCAAGAGGAGTGATGATTCTCATCAGCTGTGCCTCTTGCTCCTGCATCTGCAGTGTAGTTACTCTCAAAATTATGGGAGAGTGGTATTGGAGAAGAAAATCACCATTGCCCTAAAACAAAAAGACCCCTTTGAAATTACGTGTGGGACTGTCATCTTATTGGACCTAAATACCTGATTTGTTTGCATATAACATTCTTTCAGCAGTTACATATTTAAAGTACTGGCTTGTATTGTTTGGTGAATGAGCAGCTGGATCTGTAAAAGATCCAGTTTTCACATTGACCAGGCAGAAGATACTCTCTGGATAAAGGGGAAATATTTGTTATGTGTGTGTTGTCTCTTTTGCCCCACATTGCCTTCATATCGAAGGCAACGTCTTGAGGCAAGTTTGTCGAAAGAAAAGAAATATATTTTTGCTTTGTTACAGACAGCAAAGTATCTTTACAAAGCTTTTGGCTCTTGTTCAAGTGTATCACACCATTTGTGATGGCTTTATAAACTAAGCATAGTTTAAGACAGTCGAGGATGAGTCAGACTGAAAGAAAACATACAATTAATACTTTACTGTAAATTTGGGATTAAGATTATCCATGAAAATCAGAAGTATTACCAGGCTGGGCATCATGAATGGTGTTTGGGGGAGTAAGTGGGGAGTTAAGAAAGAGAAAAACTGTGTTTAAGATGAAAGCTCCTTTCAGTGACGACAAGATCATAGCAAAAATGTAACAGGAGAAGTGAAATATAATTAGGAACGTGACATTAATACTGGATTTGCAGAATGTTGCCCAACAGGTGGGTGGAGTTTATTTGACTTTGTTTCAGCTGGAATATTGAACGACACAGATGCAGCCTTTAAAATTAATCTAGACTGTGAGAAAAAAGGTAACAAGAATGTTCAAATACCTGAGCTCCCACCACCAGCATGTGTCCTTGCTCTTTCTCTTCTAGCTTAATAATCACCTCCCAGTTAAGATGGTTCTTGCTCTTCCTCTGTCATTCCTTGTTTCTGCAGCTCTGCACTGGAAAGCAGAGGGGATATTGGGTTTCCTTTCATCACAATGACAAGTCAGGGAAACATCTGTTTTAAACAAAATGTGCAAAAGGTTTGAAAAACAATTAAGGTGGGCTTTTTGGCATTTTATGTTTATGCCTGTTAGGCACCGATTTTTATTAAAATAAAATTTATGAGTATAATATGAAGAGAAGACATTTAAAAGATTGAATTTAGAGTATTCAGAGAGGAAATCTGTGAAAGGCAAAACATCCACCAGAATGGACAACACGAGTTGCTTTCTGGACTCCAGGATGGAGGCATCAATATAGAAACATTTGTTTCAGTTTATGAACTTTTTTTGCAATCTAGCTAAAAATATTAGCACCACCTGTGATACGAGCATCAGATTTATTATCAGCTTCTCAGGAATTGCAAAACAGCCTAACTCCACCCGACTGTTAATAAATCAGGTGCTGAAAGCACTTCAAATGAGAACTTTGCTGAAGAGACAAGTAACTCACAAGGATCAAAGGCTCAAGTCAGTTAAACTGGCCATTTGCCCTTTTGGTGTAATCAGAATGTATTTTCAAAAAAGAAGAAAAGAGAAAAATAAATGACATGATGCTTTTATCAGAGTAGGACAAATATTAAAGTGGGAATGGGCAACTGTAAGTCAGTCAATCTGATTCTGCAAAACTGAATTTTCTAACATTGCTGAATTAGTAAAGCTTATGGATTTGATCCAAAGCCCCCTGCAGTCAACGAAAAAGAGCGTTTCTTTTGATTTCAGTGGTTTGGATCTGGCTGTTGGAAGCTCCCTGCTTTGGACAACAAGCATCATCCACCATTCCATGAAGCTGACTTGTCTCTTCACTGTGCTCCCCTGACATCACACACATGCTGAAAATTAACTGACAGCTAGGCTTCCAATGAAAGAAATTGCCTAAAAAATATTGCAATATCCAGCTTCCTGGGTTAATTAATAAAATTACTTGCTCTTCAATATAGATTACATGCTGGGCATTTAGCTGGTGTGCTCTGGGGAAGGGGTGAGAGAAAAGTTCAGTGGAGATGTAGGGAAGAGAGAGAAGGACACAGGTGAAGAAACACTGTGAATATTGATTCATGACGACAGGAATATTTTCTTAAACACTTCATACGTCTGATTTGCAGGAACAATATTTGCCTAATTCACAATCACAGAATATTCTGAGTTGGAAAGGACCCACATGGATTATCAAGTCCAGCTCTTAAATGAATGGCCCATACAGGCATCAAACCTGCAATCTTGGCATTTTTAGCTCCCTGCTCTAACCAGCTGAGCTCATCTCAGGGTCTTAAATTGAAGCTGTCAGCAACATCAACACTGGCAGCTTTACAGGATTCTAGCTCTAACTCTTCTTTTTGCCCTTGCACTGGATATCAACTGTAGAGATTTTATTTTTCAGTGTCAACCAGTCTCCACTTATGTCTCAATTTCCTCTTTCCTTGGCCCTCTTACTGGTGGTCTGCTGTAGAAGACAGGTCATTGTTATGAACAGGGTGCTTTTTCTTTTTCTGGGTGACTGTTCAAGTCATAAAGAGAATTTGTGGACGATAGTGTTGCTGTGCAGGAGTCTGGAAGCAGTCTGTGTGTCAGGGAGAGGATGGGCTTCATGGGTGCCTGCACTACGCTTGGCAGATGATGGATTGACCTTGTGGGCAGCAGGAAGAGCCACAGGAGGAGCACTAAGGTGAACAGGCAGGGCCGAGGCACTTCTCCCACACTTGGTAGTGAAGCAAACGTGAGTCAAATACAGCAGGACGGGTGGAAATGGTGTTTTGCAAGAGTTTAATGCAGAAATCCATGCTTTCAGGCTCCCTGTTGTAATGCTAAGGGATAAAGGCTCTCTTTTTCTTGGATACCCAGGTGCAGTGCCACTGATCTGAGCAGCGTTCGTCTGGGTTATAAGTAGTGCAGGAGGGAAACCAGTCCTGTTCCTGTGGCAGTGAGGTACACCTGAAAAGAGTGCAGAAATGATGACTCACAGGTCAGTGTGTGACGCCCTGGAGGTTACTGTTTGCACACGTGGTTGGTTCTGTGTAAGAAACTGAAGAGCAACCTGGTTTATACCGAGTTGAGTGTGTGAGGAAATCTGTGGAGTGGCTGAGAGCTGTGCATTTCCAACTGGGCAAACAGCAGACGAGAAGAGAGCACGTTTGCTGTCCCTCTTTGCTTTGCTTATGCAGGATATCTGATGTTAGGAGAGCATGGTCATTCCCACAGCGACCGATCCATTCACGCCCAGCACTGTGCTCTGCCAAGAGCCAGTTCAAGCTTTGGAGCAATGTCTCCAAGCACAGTGGGGCTCCACCCTGCACCTTCAGTAGGAATTCACAGAAGTGCAGGTCCTGGTGTTTGCTGTGCAGATCTTCACCAGCCAGGCTGTGGTGTGTCAAATGAGAACTGCTGCTGATGCAGCCCAAAGACTTGTTTTTAGAGAGCTCATGTGAATTCTGCTTTATTACTGGCACTTAGAAAATTATTTTGAGTCCTATGCTTTAAAATGAACCTTGAGCAACAAGCCTGTTTTGTTTAGGGCTTGCTTCTCTGTTGACTGGATTGGCAGCAATGTTGATGCTGGCAGTGGAAAGGTCAATAATTCTGTCTTTGGTGTTCTTTGGAGTATTAAAGATATTGAGTATGATAATTCTCAGTGTGGGATGCACTCCTTCTTAATTAATTTTCAAGACAGCATATTGCATCTTGGGCTGCCCTTCTGAAAGTCAGGAGAGCTTCCCACAAAGGGTGTGAGCTGTGCTGGCTCAGTGGGCACATCCTTCCCCCATGAAACAACACATACCCCACAGTGTGAGCTTCCAGCTCTGCAAAATGGCAACAACCACCTCAGCTTTCCCAAGCTTAATTAATCAGTTGTTTTTTAAAATTATGGATGTCTAATGTGGGATGACCTAGTGGATGGTTTTTGATCTGTGTAGCTACCAGGAAATTTTAGATTTGTTCCACTGCGTGTGCTAGGGCAAATTAGAAGCTCTGGAGTTAGGAAATTGCATTTTCTGTGGCTGAGACTGGGCTGCATTGCTCTTTTGATAGAGAAATTTTAGGAATATTGATGGTTGAAGCAGACACATCTGCTGTTTGTAGTGATTCTGTCAACAGCCCTCACGGTATACAGTCAGTCTAATAATCACAAGCGCTTCTTTCTATTTAAATCCCAGAAAAGGAACTGACATCTTTTATCAGAAAGACAGACAATCTGATTCCTGTGACAATTCCAGATTATGGATCCCAAGAGACTTTCCTTACATTCTTATTTTATCATGGAAATCACAGTTAGTGCTCTTTACTTTCTATACCTCCACACAGTTTTCAAGGTGTTGCCAGCAGGACCTGTGCTGATACTGACATGTGCTGTTTTCACTTGCAAGATCTGATAGAACATCCCCATATATATAAATATCAGTGTTTTCTTGGATCTTCCTTTGCTTTCAGTGGCTTTGGAAATCACGGCACTAGTTAATTCACACGCTTCGTCTATTTTGTAGGCTTTTTTCCTGGTTCTAAGGAAAGACTTGTTCCTAGTAGACTGGTTTGGAGTATTACTCTCTTTTGTTGCTATTTTTATGGTAGGGAGCTATGTATATGTCATTTTCTAGCTACTACTGCAGAGTAGGATAAGAATAAATGTCTGGGGGAAAAAGAGAAATGCTGGTTATTTGGAAAAATAAGTGACTCTTGCCTGATATTTTTTCTTTGCAATATTCCTGTCATGCTGCTTTGAAGTTCACAGCCCAAACCCACATCAGAAGTGGGGGGGATGGACAGCAAATCTGCTAAGGAAATGCATGGCTCCAGCCACACAGCCACACTGCAAAAAGCTGTTCACTGTCCTCTGCTGTGATATAAAAGCTAAAATGTCACTCAAGTTCCTTCCCTCTGGACTTCCCTCACCCTAGGGATCAGTAGTACATGAGAATGACCCATCCCTGGTGTACTGCCATCCACAAACTCATGATTTGTCATGGTTGAAGTTCCTTGAAACTGAACTTTGGGTTTGTGAGAACAACAGGTTCTTCGTGCTGATCCCCCGTGATTTGATTTGCTTTGCCTGGCAGATTGTCAACCTTCTCTAAAGTTATAATCATCTATTTGAGGCTTGGGGCACATTTTCACTAAAAAGATTTGTTCCTGAAGTTACCTACAACTTGTTTATTTTGTGAACAATAAACAAACAAACAAGTATTAATATAATATATATTCATACACATAAATATTCACAGTCTTTTTTCCCACTTCAAGAAGGCATCTTAGAGACCAGTTCAATAGTCCAATCATCAGTGGGTTCTACAGCAGCCAAGTACACTGGATAATTCCTTTCTCTTACCAAAAAGATAATTAGTTTTTTTGCCACATGCAGAAGACAGGGAGTCTGGGTTTTTGTTTCTGAAGCCCACACAGATCATTAGGTCAATCCAGCAGATGCATCTCAGGAAGGAGCTACATTCATCTTACTTTTATTTAAACTTGAGATACCAAAAGATGCTAAAGCTTTGAGTTTTCAGGTCATGACGCCTCATTTAGTTTACTCCTACACAAAATGATATGTTATCAGACCCGAGGGCTTTGCATCATGTGTCCACAAGGCAGGGTAGGAATCAACACATAAATCCAAAGCTTATATTATTCCTTTCTTTTCTCTACACCATATATAAGGTGTCCAGATGGTTTGTGGCAATGGAATAGTAATGATAGTAGGATGGTAATTTCATCTTGAGTTTTACAAGCAAGAGGAGGTGCCAAGAAGGAAGCCAGGTATGAAGGTTGGCAAATATATCTTCCATTTATCATCCCAGCTAACAGGGGGCAAATTATTTCTGAGTGGCACTTTGAAAAGGGAGGGGAGAAGAGAAGTACACACTAATATGTGCTGCAGAGGTGTCTCTGAGGAGTGGCTGGTTTGGTAAGCTAAAGTATAGTCCTTCCTGCAGGAGGAGCACAGTGTGTTACTCATGCAGGAATTCTGGTCATGCTGTTGAGGCTAAAGTACCTGGACACATACCCAGACGGGAACAGGCTCTGGTCTAGTGGTAAATACAAAAGATGGATCTTTTTTATAGGAGCTGGAAATGAAGATATATTTTTGAAATGAAAGACATATTGAACATAATTGACATTTTGAAATGAAGACATATTTTTGTCCAGAGTGTTCTCACTTGGGGCCCCAGCAATGTTTCAGTCCTGGACAGCATTCCCCATGCTCTTTTTGCAAAGTAGAGACTTACAGAAATGTAAGTTTTCATATCATATACCCCCAGAATTCAGCAAGAAGAAAGGGGAGCTTCATATTTTGCTTTGCCATTTTCATCTAGTTTCAAAGTGGGGTAACTATTGCTTTAGACTATGATAAGGAATGGGGCTGTGCTGATATAACCAGTTCAGGATATGGTTCATTGTGTGCACCCTCTGAAGGTGTTACAGTGCTGTCTGAAAAGAGTTACAAGCAGACAAAGCATCCGGTGAATGGAAAACAACCTGCTTGAGTAATTTCTACTTGACTGTTTAATAATACGATGTTTCTCAGGTGCAGACTCACATTTACTTGTCTAACCATTGCCATTATTATTATTATTATTTAGTAATTATAACTTACTTGTACAAATTAGAGGAAGGATTAAATGACATATAAAAAGCATACTGACCGGAACTAAATAGAAAATTCCAAGGAGGAGTCCTTAAAATAAAGCGATTATATAATACTTAATTGTATAATATAAACTGTAATTTCCCAAAAGACATTGTATTAATCTTACAGTGGTTAGCTATTACATTTGGTCCATTTATAATCACTCTGAGCTACTTAAATACAAATTTAAAAAAGGATCAAACTTGTTTCCCACTAATATGCCTAGTGCTTTCCTTATAGCTTATTCATCTTCAAAGCTCTTCACCAACATTAGCTAATTATTTCTTTTTTCTAATTAGTAGAAATTGACTATGGTCAAAAGGGGCATTCAGCAAATTAGCATGTCTCTACCTTCAAATCTCAGGGCTTCTGACCCAGAGCTTTCAAATGGTTTATGAAGACATCAGACAGTGGTTGTGCTGAGCCCATAGTCAAGGCAGCCAACTGGAGAAAAAGAAAGAAAGATAGAAAAAATTTTTCAAAAACGACACCTCAGGGAAGGGTATCAAATCTCCTCATTCACGGCTTTCCCTGGAGGCAGCAGCATGGAGAATGCAGGGCTGGACCCAGCCTCCTCCTGCTCTGAGCACAGCTGCCTGGGACAGGGGCCAGAGGGTACCTTGCCCTTATTCTGAAGACTTAAAGGCATGTGGAGTTTGCGATGGCCACCTGCTCAGAGGCCACTTCTGTTCTCAGGTGCTGGAGGTGGCAAGGGTCACTTGGTGTTACTCAAGTGGTGGCCCTGTATGTGTCCTGGCTGCTGGAAAAGCACTCCAAAGCTCTGCCCAAGCATTGGCTTTGCTCTGGGGGTGTGCACTGTCCATTTTGAATTGCAAGGTGGCAACACAACAAGATGTGTTTAGGAAGAGGTTTGGAGTTTTTTAAGCCCTCTTTACATTAAAATTGTCCTCTCAAAATGGTGTTTCTTCTGAGTCTTATGTGTAGCCATGCTGCTCGCCAAGAGCTGCATTTCTCACTTTTATAAGAGTTCATATGCATCTGCAACTTGATAGCTGTAACCCAAAGGTAGCAGAAAAATCTCTGAAAATATGAGAAAGTTCACCCTCTCTTTGCATTCTGAGTTTCTTTACTTGTTCTTCAAAAAGGCAGCTAAGTGACAAATCCTCACTGAGCAGCGGGTCTGTTCGGCTCTTGGGGAACAGCTGTGAGTGTGAGGCTTGTTTATATTTCAGAAACTGTGAATGTTTTAACCCTGAACAACAGAGTGTGCTCCGGGAGATTAATATCTGCATTACATGGACTTGCTGAGAATAAATTAACTCTTGATGACACGATTACTGTCTTAGCAGTGTTCACCGCATACAATTGCATGGTGTCAAAGATATTAATGTGTTTTTGTGAAGAATTTAGGAAACAATTTATTTATATGACTGTGCTTCATTCCATATCACACCAGGACATCAATTAGCTACTATCGCCTGTAAAAGAAATGTAAATCATGTGTCTCATTGGTTATGAGGATAATAGTGGGCCAATAATTCACAAAGAATAATTCATTCCATGAATTGTGCCTCATTCTGTGCTCATGAATTGTTCAGAAACAGATACAACTTTTTCAAGTTTTCATTTTTCAAATTATTGTAATGGATTCTTCTTGGTTACAGTTCACTCATGGAGGTTTTGAATATTAAGGACTTGAAGTCTGGGGTGATTTTATTTGGTCACATGGTACAATGTATTTCTTTTTTGACTGAATCAGTACAATTTTTGGAATCAGTTGACATTGTGAAGACTTGCGAGACAATGCAAATTAACTTCAAAAATGTTTGTAAAATAGGGTGCTGGGAAAAAAAATGTCTTTTGACACTGGTCAGAAATACAAAAAACTGTGAACCTCCAGAATGGTGAAAAGCCGAGTAAGCTTTAAAAAGGATTTATGCTGAGATTTGAAGGAAAACATACTCTGGGAAATAATATATAAAAATAAAATCACTCTCACCTCAGTGCAGTTTCTAAAATTAGGGAGTAAAAATGATTGCCTTAGGAAGATAATTAACTCTTGCTTCTAAAAGAAAATTAATGTAAGAAAAAAAAAGAAACAAAAAAGACCAAAAAAACCAACCCCCAAACCCCAAGAAATGCGTGGATTTTAGTTCCTATATGTTTCTGCATAATCTTTGACTTTAACAGAAAGAAAAGTTTTGAAAGGTCTTACATTTGCATTATTAGAAGGAGTTGTGTTTGTACTAGCAGCATAAGAACAAGGAGAGAAAGGTAATTTTTCTAGAAAGTGCTGGCTTTTGAACGACTCAGAGATGCTTAAAGAATTTTCCTTCATACCCTAGCTGCATACAATCAAAATAGAAAATATATATGATGAAAGATTAGGCATGATTTTAATTTTCAATATTGAGCCCAAAATAATGTTCATGACTCAAATTTATCTTTTTTCTTGTACGTGCTGGCATAAACTAGAGATGATTTCAACCATGCCAATTTTTGAGCCTACCCTCAGTACATCACGCTGGAAGTGAGGTAGCTAGTTTCCCGTGATTCTTCATGCATGTTGAATATTGGATGGAAGGACTGAACCTCGTTTTTCTTCCTTTTAGTGAAATTAGATAAGATGGAAAATTTGCAAGTGTTTTGTTTGGTTTTGGTGTTTGATTCACACAGATACCCAAAGACTTTTTTCTCTGAGCAGCATACTGAGAATCTGAAATCCATCCTCTTCCCTCATATTGCCAGGCATGCCTTTCCCATGCTAATACATTAAGTAACTTTCATTGCACTGAAGAGCATATAAAGTTCACTGCTTTGCCATGACCTTTTCTCCTTTAAATTGTTTCAGCATCGTGACCAATAATGGACCAAAGAGAAGACGTAAAAACGTTAGGGATGTTTATTACTTAGGAGGTTAAGCAACTTTTGCTATGCCCTTTTTACATTCTTCCAGACCTTCTAAAAAGAGACCGTAACATGACAGCGATGCCCCCCTTAATTAAATTTTGTTGTCAGAGGAAGCATGCTTTAAAAGAACAGTAACCCAACACTCCAAGAGCTGAGGATTTCAATAATCTCAACCAGGTTCACAACATTTGGAAAACCCCAAACCTTCTGTCAACCGATTGAAGCAAATTTTACGCATGCAAGAAATACAGTCATCTGGCACAAGGTTCTGTGTTACGGGGTTCGGGCAAAAGGATCTCATTTCACTTTGCCAGATTTTCCTGAGCAGTTGGATAGATTTCACAATGGCAATGGCTTATCAAAAATCCAAAACCTAAAGAGCACTGTACCCCTGCTCTGCTTGTTTTCAGTAATGTTCATCTCCATCAGGTACTGAATATTGCCAGTCTAGAATTGAAATATTAATAATAGCTGAAGATTCAAAAAAATGGAGATACTGGTGGAACTCAGCAGGGGTGACACTTGATCTCCTTCCTGGCCTTTTTTTTTGGTTGGCCATTGAACCTGATTGTGTTGTTTTTGTCACAACTGCTGGTAGCTTTGTTCAAAGTAAAGGTGAAAATTGCTCCTGAGTGACTCCATTTTATATTTTGTAAGTTCTGTCATGATTTTAGCAGAGATTGCCAAAGAAAAGAAATCAGATTTTCAGTGGACCGCTACAGTGATACAGGATATATGGACTTAAAGCCCAACAAGGATGGGCAAAGGGTAATGCATTGAATTTATCAGGAGAATACAATGGGTAGGAAATGCCAATGAGAGGCACAAGAATTTACCAAAAATAGAAAAGGATGTTGTCTGAACATATTCTAGGGTTCCTGTAGCATGCCTGTTAGTTAGGTTGGTGAACCTGCTGGCCTTTCCTTGCAAGATGAATTGCCTTCACTCAGGACTGTCTGGGGAGCAGTGGAGCTGTTGTGGCATTTGCAAAAAAAAAAAAAAAAAGGAAAAGGAAGGGGCTGTATCTGTCTACATCCCTCTGGGAGGACACAGCCTGTCTGTCCTGGCTTCTGTACCTATAGAACAAACATGAATACAGTCTGTACTAAAATTAAGGTCCTAGGAGCAAAACTTCTAGGCTCCTACTCAGGACTTAAGAACAATCAAAAATTAAATTGGTCCCAGAGCAGTTTTCATAGATTGCGTCGGACTGACCTCTGTGCATTTTGGGAGAGGCTTGCAGAGCCTGTACAAATATCTATGTGATTCAGATCAACCGTGCTCATATTTTAGGCATCTACCATCAACTTTCATTGTCGTGGTTCTGAATGATTCCCGCGGCCTAAAGCAGAATAGTCTATTGGCCTGGTGTGAGCACTGAATCTTCAGGATCTGGAAAGTGCCTTACAAACAAAGCAGAGTAGATGCAATACCCTGTGCAGCTGTTCCCACGGCCTTCAGGTACTCCTAAGGAGCACAGAGTATGGATTTGTAATGACTCCTGAAACAGCCACTCACAAGAAGTATATCGAAAATGCCCAGATCTGAGTGCATTTATCCAAAAGGAAGGATGACAGGAGCCTTTTGGAGGGATTTATGGAGTAAAAACACTGGAAACATTGGTACTTTTGGCCATAGTATTATGCTGGGCAAAATTGCTAGGTAGGGTGGGATGTTACCATTGTTACCCTAGGATCTCCTTTGCTGGCCATGGAAAGAAGACAGAGAAGAAAGGAGAGGCTGTTAGTCCTCTGATAAGCTGATAGCTGTCTTCATAAAGACAAAGTGAATTCTAAAAAAGGTAAAAAGGTGAAGGAAGAAACATAGGAATATTGAGAAAAAAGGCTATTTTGCTCAGTGTCTGGGAGGGGAAGAGGGGGGTCTTGTGGCACAGTGGTATGTGGGACCTGCTGGGAGGAGGATGGCTCAGAGCAGTGCGTGGGGCTGTGCCTGGAACCGCATTCCTGACGAGCTGGGCCTCAGGAGTGCCTTGGTGGCCAGCGTGGGGCTGTCCTGGTGAGCACTGCACAGCAGTAGGTCGTCAGGGCAGCTTTGCCACTGGGAGCCAGACCATTCCAGCTGGCTTTGAGGCACCACAAATTCTTGCTGCGTCACAGCAAGGGAGCCTTCAGACAGGTTTGTTTTTCCTTTGTAAGATGTGGGCCCTAGATAGACATGCAAGCATTTCGTCACTGCAGGCTCCCTGCAGCCATTTCCAATCTGAGCATTTCCATCTGAGGCTCTTTGTTTGGGGACTGTAGTCCTGGGGCTCATCTAGTAAATGTGGGATGAGAGAAAGAGCTCTGACTCCCTGAACTCTGCTTTGGTCCAGGTTACTCAGGTTGAGAATCTGGCCTTGCCCACAACTTTAACATTCTGTTTCTTCAGCATGTGCCTCTTACTATTGTTTTCTCCACATTCCTGCCAAGGCAATTTGTTTCTGTCATGTGACCCAAGTGCAAATTTTTACCAGATAACCCAGAGAAAGGTGTCCCGTACACAGTTCTGGAATTCTTCTGTCCTGAGATACCTGAGATTCCCTTCAGAGGATTCAGATCCTGTGCACCTCACAAGCATGAGTTCTGCACTTGAAAGAAAATTATTATATCTCTGACTATCTTTTACACTTGAAAAATTTGTTTAGGAGAGATTTTATTAGTGATCAAAAGACATTTCCATAACCTTGGATTTGCAAAGGCTCAGACTTTAGCAATGTGAAAAAGTGTTTGGGAGGAATGTTTTATTGCAAGTCTCTTTATTGCTGTAATGTCTCATTTTCATCTTTTCTGCATTAGGTACTGTAGGGAACAGAAGCTAAAATGGATAAGTAAGTAAAATTTTGAGGTCTGACTGGTTGGGTGAGACAGACACATTCTTGGAGCAATAAATAACTCCTTCCAGATCATGGTGTGCTAGCAGCATTGAGGAAGCAATAACATGGGACTGGCCCAAGTTAATGATATATATTAAAGGAGATTATGCAGATATCGAGGACATGTTTAGTAAAGCATCTATTGCCTGCATCTATCACCACAACATTCTGGCAAGTGTTGGGAAACATGGAAAGTGTGAAGTAGGAGGAGAAAAACGCAATCTGCATTTGTTGACTGCTTGTTGACAGCAACTAACACATTTGCTGAATGCTTTAAAAATTTTGTAATTAATTGTTGGAATTGTTTATGCATCACCTATAAAACCCATTCTAATCATGTTTCTGGCTGCCAGAGTGGGGAAGGATGTTGCAGGGAAGGGATGTGCATCTTCAAGTGAGTGTGCATGTGAAGGACAAGGAGCCAAGACGCTTGGCTCTAAAGCCTAGTCCTGGAATAATTTAGGCTACAGAATGATCTTCACAGAGGAAACAGAGATTGACTTTTGGTGGTGGCAGGAGAAAAGCAGATGTCTTGCAGTGAGGCCCTGTGGTACCATGAGCTAGTCTGGAGATCTGTGTCCTGATGGACACATGTCACCCACCCACAGCTCAGCTGGATCCCTGACAAAGGCCAGAGCTCTGTGGCAGATGGGGTGTCTTCAGTTCTGTCTGATTCAAACTTTGCTAAAGTTTGTGGAATGAAGCCAATCAGCCATGGATAAAGGGCTTTAATGACTATTTATTTTTCTAACATTTATATTGTAATTAACCTGCCATTTCTTAAAAACAAAATCTCCTCCCATCCCCCAAATTGCCATCAATCCTTCCAACAGGAGCATGCTGCAGTTTTATGTAAATTGGGACAAGGAGGGGTGTGGAGCCATGCCAACACGAATGCTCATTTTTACAAGCATAGTACTGAATAGGGGATGGAGCAGTTTTGTAAGTTCTGTTTTCTCTGTTGCTGCTTAGGTCAAATTTTGAGCAGTTTTAGTTGTCCTGTCACTTTGTCACTCTCTTGTAAATCAAATGGACTGTTTTGTTGAGTACTAGAACAAGCACAAACAAGAGCTTCTGTACTGCTTTTCAAACTGTATTTCAGTCCTGAAAAGGTGGCAGTTGTATCATGATTTACAGCTCCTATTTGGTGTTTTTAATTGGGAATTTACACGACAATTTGTGGCTACATGATTATGTTAAGATTATCTTATAAAAGATCTAGGACAGTTGTTTGTGAAACCCTGGGGGCACATACCAACCTCCTTAGTTATCTAACCAACTGTTGTGCTCCTGGGTTAAAAGAGTGGGGCCTTAAGAAGTGGGTTTGATCTTCCTCTGAGAGGTTAAAGGTCGAATGACTCATAAATGAAGAAAGAGTGATTTAATCGAAGGAACCTGTGCTGTTATTGTAAAACAATATTCACTGGTGATGGTACACTGCTGTATAAATGACAAACTGCACAGCGATGGAAGCTGTTATTACATCATTGGAAACTTCACCTGCACTACATTTATGGCTCCATAAACATAGGTTTATTTAACAGCTGTGGGAACACCTATGGCCATTTTGTGTTAAAGGTCAGGAGTCCTAAATTTCAGTTTGCATGTTAGTGTTCATGGGTGAGGTTCATAAAATATGATGACTAGCAGTGAGTGATCAGAACATAACCAAAAAGTAATGTTGAGACAAACGTGCTAACACAACCATTTATGCTGCCCTGTGTTTGCTTGAAGTGCTTGGGAGGGTTGTTTGTTTGCTGAGTGTTGCTCTGAAAACAGATCTATACCACTTGGTCACAACTCTGTCTTCCTTTCAATGGGAGCCTGTGATTGTACCTGCTACCAAAGTTAGACTCCAGCAGAGGTCTGCCTTCTAGGATATTTTTAAAGGGGGGCAGTCAAGTCCACCCTATTTCAGGATATGAATTGAAGGCAGTCACACATACAGCAGCTGCTCCTCAGTTCCTTTGCCAAACTAGATGATTAAAAATATTAATATTTATTCTTGAAGTTGCCATGTTAAACACTGGGGCAACTGGCTGACTGAGTTGCGAGCTATGTATTGCCAAGTGCACCAAATAAAGAAAAATTAAAGGGAAAATAATGTGTACTAATGTAAATACTTTTCACATGAGAGTGTGGTTTTACGCAGGTGGTGTCTCGTTGCAGTAGGTCCTTCATGGGAGCACGTGGCCACTCTGCAAAGGATAAAAAATAACTTCTGAGTGAATAATTCTTTTTTGTACTCTTGAAGCATTTGAAAAGTTAAACTGCTCTCCATTTGGAGATTAAATTGCATGTTTGCTGTGGGAGAATAGGAATCTCTCTCTGGTTTGTGCAATATCGTTCTTTCTCAGCTCTTTCCCGTGGCCTTGTCTAACTCATGCCACACATGAATATCAGAGTGCTGCTTTACATTCCCCACCCATGTTATTGCTTCAGGTGTTGTACTGTTGCTCAGTGAATGGTAGCAGATTTTTAACAAATTTGCAACAGCAATCTGGGCTACTGAAAGGATTATGACTAAACCAATAAATTACTATTGTCTGCTTTCATCACACGACAGATTCCCATAACCCAGTCCAGTGTGGCTGAAGATCTTATGCTGATAAAGATTACTGGGTTTACTTACATTTTAGAAACACTATTGTTCCATTTCATAAATAATTGTTAGTCAAAGATCAAACAGAGATAATTACTGGTTTTTTGCACTTTTGGAACACAGATGAGATGATTAGAAAAATCCAAAAAGATATGAAGCAACAACGAAGCTTCTCTTAAGCAATGTCAAACATATCTTTCTTGTTCAACAGCATTTTGTATCTCCATCAATAATCTCGCCAATGGTCATATAATTAACTATGCTAATAATGCTTCTTTTAGTCTTTTTATTACTATTATTGCTGTGAACCTACTTAGGAGCAATTCACTGTAATTAGTAATTAATCTGATGGTTGTGTTGCCCTATGCAAACGTGAGATGGAGCATGTTGATTTAACCACAGCAGCCTCAGTCTCTGCTGCACATGTTGCTGCTGCCGTGTGCCCAAGTTCAGCCTGCAGCTCTTTCTGCCCCTGCACTGCCCGGGGGTGGGGGATGCAGGCTCCCAGCTGCCTTCCTGGGGACAGGGACAGGGGACAGAGCAGCCCATGCGTCACCTCGTCAATCTTTCTTGGCCACCGTCAGCCCCTGTGCCTTGAGAGCACTTCCTGGTGCTATCGTCACCTTGTGGCACGCACAGTAAAGAGGGAAATGCAAGAGTGGCTGGCTTGGGCAGCAAGTACTCCTGTGAAATGCCTCGTTGAGTGTTTAATACGGAAGCGTTTCCACTCAGGTTTGGTGTTTCGCACGGAAGCCTTTTCTTTCTCAGCTTCTAAGCATTGCATTGGATTCTCTTTTCTTTAAATCTCCCAATTATTCTCATCTATTCACTCTTGTTTGCTCTGGCAATTTTGTAATGCTAGCATTTGCCAACATCCTACTTTTTTTTCTTTCTTAGTTTAGAATAGGAAGCAAATGTGATAATATTTGTTGACAAGTAGTGATATTCTTGTGGCAATTGTGCTGACCACCAACAGCAAGGGAGAGGTGAAGAGAATTCCCACTTGAAATTTTTTCCTTTTTTTAATTATTGCTCATGGCCCTTCAGTATTAGAATTGCCTCCATGGGTTTTTTTGTAGAGAGTACATGGTAATGAAATTGAAAATGTAAAATATCTTTTAAAGAGATATTGCAAGCCATGGCTTAAGCACCCGAACTTTGGAAATCCAGTCTTGCCTTGGCTTCATCTCCTTATTGTCATTCCCTGTTGCAACAGTGCAGCAGCAGGTACTGATCTCTCATTCTCAGCACATATTGTAGTTATTTTCCCTGTTTTATACCACAGCTGAAAGTTTCTGAAATTCGCTGCTAGAAAATGATGTGTTTGTGTGTCCCTGTCATAGCTCTTATCCTTCTCTAAACAAGACTTAGAACAGAGCATTCAGCGAGCAGACACAGACACTGCCGAGAGCCCGGTGGACTGTGAGGTGGCTCTAAGCCACTATAAGGAAGGAAAGTGATATTAAGCCAGTGAGTGGAAAAATTAGTTTTAAATGTTTTGTAACCACATATAAGTGTAAAAGCTGAAGGCACAAATCAGGTTTAGGGTAGGTAGTGCTATTCAGAGCTAAAATTCATAGGAAAAGGCAAAAATATTTTTTGATCCAGTACTTGAAACATGAAGCCTAAACCTGCCTAATCCTGGCTCCACATAATCACTAAAATACCTGTCAAAAGTCTATCTATCCAGAGGTATTTGACACTTTGTAAGTGTCGCTGAATTATCTGTCTTAGCAACATACACCTCTGCTGAGCTGTGCAAATACAGCAAAAGGTAGGGTTCTGGTGAAACCGGTATTTACACACTATCTCAGTGTTGGAAGTAATTAATCTTCAACTGTATGAGGCTCTTTGTGATGTAAAGCAAGTGCTGACACTTTTGTGTAAACATGAAGATTAGCATATTTACAAACTGGTAGATGTTACTTTGATCAGTGGCTGCTCGCACTGTAAAGTCATGCTGGCATGTGGGTTTGCTCTTCATGTGACAAAGACGTCTAATCCTTTTACACTATTCTCAGATCCATATTTAGAATTCTGACTTGTGTTTTCTCTATCCACTTGAGCTCACTGTTTGGTTTGTTTAGCAGTGTTCATCCACTCTTTATACTCACCAGTGACTCATTCCAGTTTGTTTTCTTTGCAAAGCAAGCAGTAAAATTCCAAAGTAGTAAATGACCTGGGTGAAAAACCCTTAAACTCTTTTCGATTTAATTACTAAAGCAAATTGGAAACACTTGCAGTCAGGCTTTTTGATGGCCTGTATAAAGATCTTCACTGTTTTCTTTCTGGCTTTTAAGTAAGTTAGTGTGAAAATTAGTCAACCAAGCTCCAGCCTACTAATGCTGTTATATCAAGACATTTGTTTCTGTGTACGTTTAAACTCATCTGGAAGACTTTGAAAGAGGCATCCTAGATGCTTGTTTTTGTTCATTGTAATTTAATGGTAAACTGTAAACAATACATAATTCATTTTAGTGCAAATTATAGCTTTACATACTCTAAACTGGTTAGTGACAGGGCATCTTGTGGTAACAAGATAATGACCTGAGCAGGTTAGAACAGGCTGGGTCTTATCTTTTAAGAAGGATGAAATAATGTTATGACATTGTCAGCATATTGTCTAACATGCTGGGATGCTAGCAGCTCATTACTTATGTGCAACCCATCTGTCTGAGTAAACGATTGCAAGATTGGCCCTTCTAGGTGTACCTGTGCTGACAAGACTGAGCACGCCGCGGCCGCAGAGCAGCAGGAGCTGTGTGGCTGAGGTGGGCCCACACACGCTCGCACAGGAAAGGCGAGACTGCATCTGAGGGGTGGGTGGGGTTCTGCCGCTGTCCTCAGCGCCAGAGCCTGCATTTGAACACTGAAGGCAAATTTGCTCGGCCTGCCCACAGTCAGTGGAAATGGTAGATAGATCTGCTTGGGCTTGGAAGCTTTCCTGCTTTCCTCTGGCAAACTAGAGCTTTGCCTCCATCCTCAGGCATATCTGTTAACTTGTCAGAGATGAGGAAACTCCTTCTCACCAATCCACTGTGTTCTAGAAGGCGCGACATTAAGTCCTGATGCTTTAGCCCTTTAACCTGGCTCCTATCCACCCATTAAAACCTCAGAGCTGATTTTAGGGCTTTGACTCAGTTTCCATTGGACAACAGCTCCCAGTGATGAATGAACAATTTGGAGACACAGCTGCCACCCAACTGCTTGCCCTTATGGCACAGCTGGAAAGACTACTCCAGCATTTTACCAGTGGTTCAAGCTAATCTATTTGTTTGTAAAGTTGAGATGCTGAGAGCATCCCCTTTCACCCCACAGTACAGAGGTGCAATTGCTGTTGGAAGAGTGCAGCAGGCACCTGGTGGTGGCAACAGCTTCAGTGTGATTGACTACAGCCCTCAGTGGCTGTTATCTGCCTTACGCAGACCGGTGGGCTCTCCATGCAAAATGAAAAGAACATCAAATCTCGGCTATCTCTGTGTCTTTCAAATGGATCGGAGTGATATATAATCTCATATACTAAAGGACCCCACCAGCTTTCCAGCCAAGCAGGATGTCTATACTCACAAGGCTGGCCTGAGTCTCTATGGTGGGATATTAGACTTTTTACTTTGTTAAGAAACAGCTGTGAACAGCACATAAGAAAGACATATAATGATGTCTTTTGTAGCACATTCATTCTTCTGGGGCCAGTGTCTCACTTAGCATTTTCCCCTTGAAATATTGTGGTCTGTAGGCTGCAGTCACACACATTCAGAGAAAGTTTAGCTGCGTGGAGCTGCCCCGTTTGTATCCAAAGGATGAACAATAACAACAGGATCTGTGTTTTGATTGCTTGTTAAGCAAAATAAGCAGGTGAAATGCTCAGAAAGAAAACTGATATACTTTTCTTGCGTTGCTTGCAGAGCATCACACATATGTTAGATCTATTACTGATTAAAACTCTTGTTAACTGAGGATCAAAAAGAAATCTCGACACCTCAGTTAGCTGTTTTCATGACTGGATTAGCCTAAATAGAACAACTTGTCTATATGGGAACAGCAGAGACAATTTTAAAGATATATTCCTATCTAGGCAGATAGGAATACTACTGTGAGTAGAGTATTTAAATCAGGAGGAAAATGTTTTATTTTGTTGCAGTTATGAAAATTAAAAAATTACTGGGTGAAATCCCTCCCCCACCAAAGTCAATAAAAGTTTTTCCATGATTTTCAGTGAAGCTTAATGTATTTTATATTGATATTTGAGGGGAAAAAAGTCAACAACTTTGGCAGGTTATATTGTTACTTATTTAAAATGGAATAGCTGGTTGCACATTTATGAACTAATACTTTATTAACAGAAGCCTTCCTAAGTATATATTAATCTCTGTGGTTTACTAAAAGCTTTCAATATGTCTGGATTGCTTTTAATTTAATACATTAGAAGACAGGTAGTTACTGCTCTAAACAAAATGGAATTTTGCTTGTTTTCCTCTCAATGCCATTATTTGTGTCTCCATTTTTTTCGGCATTGCAAGGGTTCAGCACTTTTGCAACTTAAATGCACAAGGAGACAGGGAACAGTCTGCAGCCATACTGGAAAATAAGCCTAGATCCTTCAGGCTTTCAGTCTGATTCCCTCCTGCTTCTCCTGTGTTTCTGAATTCAGACAATGGAAGAGCCCTTCTCCGGGTTGCTGAGCCTGGGCTCTCTTGCAGACCCAAAAAGATATCAGCAGGATGACAAGTAAGGTAGGCTTGGACCCTTGGGATTACAGCCTGACTAAGGGCTGAGAGTGTGGAGGAAATGTCTACAAAGGCTGCAGAAAGGGAATAGAGTCTCAATGAAGCTGGGAAGCTGCAATAGTCCCAGATCACTGGATTTGGGTCTGGCAAGCTGATTATTCAGCTCTGCAACAGTCAGAGCCCAACCATGAACGTCATACAAACTTTGATGTTTTTAATGTTGTCCATGGCTAGGCTGTAGTCAGCAGGGCTGACCCTTTTATGCTCTCACAGGTCTTTTTTTTTGACAGTTTTATGGGCATAAATAGATAAAAGTGTTCGTCTTAGGAAAAGCATGTATTTGGGAATTTTAAGATACTAATTTCACGTTGCCCTAGAGCATTTTCTGCAAATGTTAGCATGCACATACTATTTCTGGTGATTAAAGCAGAGTATTTTGACTTTAAAGTGGCATCTTCTGAATAAATGTGTCTTCAAATGATTTATGCATGCCATTAGGATTTAGTGCTGGTAGTTGTCCCGGGAAGCCTGATCTGGTCTTTCAAGAGCTTCCTTAGCTTTATCAGTCCATTTACATGTGGTCATATTTCAACCTCCAGGAGCTTTAAAACGTTTAGTACACAGAACACAAATTTAAGCCTGTGTTTGTTTTTATTGGTGGAACCTCTTTCCTTTCTTCAACATTCTCAAATGTTCCCTGGTTTAAGTAGAGTTATCTAAGGTAATCCACTCTTGCCCTTATCAGGGATATTCCACTTTGTTCATAAGCACATAACATAACTCTAGTCCCCTGTGATTTCATTGTGAAATTAAAACCCAGACACTCATCCAGATGTCTTAGAAGATAAGGGCAGACCTAATCCGTATGTCACAGAGGACTTGAGGAGCAGGAATTCACCTATACATCATCACGTTGTTATTAGCCTGGACCATGGCAAGCCCAACACAAACATTTTCCACAGGGCTTGCATTCAGGCTTGGCAGTGTTAAGAAAATACCCTCCAGCAATGTGTTATTTTAGGCTGAAACAAAAGTAGACATGAATGGCAAGAGGAACAGAGAAGTATTGTTTTTATTTTCGATGTGAACCCATAACTTGTGTTAAATGAAAATCTAACCAACTAAGATGTAAATACCATCGTGTTCAAATGAGCTATCAAATATCAACACATTTATTTTGTGATGGAGCACTGATGCTTGTCTTAGGCACTGTGGGAAGGGCAATTTAGATAGTAGAAGCCAAAAGGTTTATCTGATTAAAACTGATATGATGATTGATTTTGACAGAGAGAAATCACTTCCATTGCAAAAAAAAGGAGGCAACAAAAACCTTGTGCATTTTTCATTAATATGAATGGTGGCACTGAAACTAGAAACAAAATATGGGCTTCTGAAAGAGGCAAAACTTTGCCTGTCTTTTGCAGTTCTGCCACCCCCAAAGCTTCGATAATTATTTTATAAAATCCTAGGGTAAGGATGAGAACCCACAGCAGGTGACCTACCCTGCACAGCCTCCCATTTCTGTCTGTTCCTACCCTCACTTGCTGTTTCTTCATCTTGCCCTGGGAGCACTTCCAGAAGTGTGTAGAGGGATGCTACAGGATAGCAAGGAGCAGAGTTTGTGATCAAAGCAGTAAACTGGTAGTTAGCTGGTTTGCATTCAGCTCCCGCCTGTGCCACAGATGTTCTGCATAGCCAGCCATGGCATGCTCTGTTTTTGATAAAATTCATTCTGTGCTGAGAGCCAGCAAGACACTTGGATGCCATCTGATGCTGGGAGACAAACAAGGCTCACCCACTGGTTGAACATTATACAAGTATATTTAGAAAACACTAATGGCATGTAAGGTTTGTGGTGTCCTTCACCAGAAGGCCGAACCTCTTTGCAGTCAGTGCCTCAGTGCTTCCTCCCACCAAGCAGGAAAACTGCAAGGTTTTTCACATTAACATTTGTGAAATACTACTGTGATGTAAGGGACACTTCAGTGCTTGTCTAATAGAAGAAAGCCTACAGCTTTCAAGTGAGCTGCCGGGAGTTTGTGCACTAGTTGAATAGTTGGAGTCTCACAATTTAAAAAAATGTCCTGGAAAAATCTTCAGAAAAGAAAAATCTGTAATAAATTCTGAGGGCTGTTGTTGTGCTGTTTTGGGTTTTTTGGGGTTGGTTTGTTTGTTTGTTTGTTTTTAATAGGAATATTAATGGTAAATTCATGCAAATGTACTTGTGAAAATCAAGACTAGAAGAGACGGATCCAGGCAGGACAGGCAAACACTTTCTATAATGGAATGCGGCCTTGATTTTTTTGTTTTGGGAAGTGATCCAGGTTACCCTAACAGAAAGCAGAGACACTTTGTGGCTGGGGTCTCTTTGTGCACAATGCAATGGCAAAGCAGTTCAAGACCAGTTCATCTGTGTGAAAATATGACCCTTATGAGTCTGGAGGTCAATGAAACCACTGTTGATCTGCTTAGGGCATGCTGGTCACTGCTTTAAGGTCATTTTGATTTATGTGCTTGGATTTTCCACTTCCAGAAGAATAAAATATGGGTAACTGTCTCGTAGTGAACTCTCATTTTTTGTTGGCAGCATGCATTTTTTTCAGAAATATGCATTGTATGAAAAAGTCTAACAAATTTAATGTAAGTATAGAAAGTAACATTTTTATGAAAGATGAATGTATTCACAGTGATAATCAGGAAAAAAAAAAACCTTAAAAGCATAGCTTTTGATTTCTTTTCTTTTTTGTTTCTTTTAAGCAATATATAAGCTTCCTTCTTCTCGGATATTTAAACATTGTGGTTTACGTGTTTAACAGTTTTTGTAGATTTACTTTTAAGATACTCACATGAAGGACGAAATTGATGGTAACACCATTTAATGGATGGGATAGTTGAGGCAGAGGCAGAATCAGCTAAAAGAAATGTGTAGCAAGCCAGAAAGTTAATAATTATTTACCTCCCTAACTCCTATCCAGCTTCAAAAGTAAAATGAATGGAAGCTTTAAACGTGCTTTCTCAGTACAAAAATGGCAACTGCTTCCCTGCTGAGATGTCTTGGAAGTGTTGCCACAGATGGCAACCACTCCACAGAGAATTTGACCTTCAGTACCTCTTGAAGTCTGGTGGGGCCTTCCAGGCCTTCGTGATGGCTCTGGGCAGCAGTGCTGGAATGCCTTCCTGTGCGCTTCACTGGCAGAAACTGCTACCAAATAACTTTCCACTGTACATTTTGGCACGGCGAGGGAAGAGGGGAACCAGGGCTGTGCTGGAGGAATCAGGGGGCACTGCATACCCTGCCTCCGACACGAGGGAGATGGGGCAAAATATCATCTCAGCTGACACCAAAAATTTTTTTGCCTTGATCACTTTGCATTATTAATTTCTGTACGATTAACACAGAGGGCATCTGAATCAGTTTATCTGGATATTTTTTTCTGGTTTTCTGTCAGATGTTTAACAGTTCTGGCTCAGTGTCACTTGCTCCTTTGGCGTGTAAACAGTCTTCCCCATACTAATTGGCATTATAAGTACTTCTATCAACCACTATTCTAATACTACTATCAAACTCCTTAATTTGTCTTATAGGAGTATCTAACACCTTGTCACTTTAAAAAAAAAAAAAATATTAACGAAGGTCGCTGCCACCTGCTTTGCATGTGAGTGCTGAGAGCCAGCGGACAGCACCAGACACTGATAAGGCATTGGAGCTTAGGGCTCAGGAACCACTGCTCACCCAGTCTGTCAAAAACTTCGTTTTTATTAATGCTGATGAAATTTTGCCTTGTTTTTCCCTCTATCCCTGAGATTAAGTACATTTAAAATATACCTGTGCCTTGACTTGTTTTATCTCATGAGTGTTAGTTCAACTAAATTTGTGGCTAAAAGGAAAAATATGTGTTATTATGGACAATTGGGAGAACAGGGGTAAATACTGCAGAAGTGTAACATATTTCTTTGTTATTAGTACCTTGTTTCAGACAAACTGTTTAGTCAAGGTTGTAGAAGAGTTCCGAAGGCATGAATTCCAAAGGCATGAAGGTGAGAAAATATGAAAAGTCACTTTGTTCAGATACATACACAATTTCACTGAATCTTTCTTTATTCAACCTGCACATCAGTTAAGTAATGAAATTTGAACCTGAGTAAACAAGCAATACTTTTATGACTGTGCTGCAACCCCACCATTTTATTTCATGTCCCATTTGTTAGGGAGTTTTACAAAACCCAAAACACGGGCTTTTGTCCGGTCTACGAAAAAAACGTGGGGCTGGAGAGGCCACAATTATGAAATGTTCAACATGCTTCTCACTACTTGGTCCTTGGAGTAACTGCTTCACAAGCCTTCTCCTTCAAGACATCCTTAAGTCTGTTAAATACTCTCTTAGTTGTCATTTCTGTCAGCACTCAGCACTGTGAAGAGTTGCTGAACTAAACCATATTAGCAGGTTTTTACAATTATTTGTAAATTTTGGGATACTCAGAAGATTATTGCAGTGGTACATTGCCTTTGGTGCCTGAGGGGAGCACAAATTATATCTTATCTGCAGGAATAGCACTGAGGAGCCGTCTTATGAGATGCTGTGGTGCTCAACCCACTTCCAATCCCATCACTGGGATTGTCAGGGTACAATTTATATCAGTGAGCAGGATGGACACAGACTCTAACATTAGAGTTTCACGTGAATCTAATGCATGGGAAATGGATTTTTTTTTTCTTAAATGGATAAAAATATCTTCTCATCTGAAACCTTAAACTGATGACATTTCAGAATTCCATTTGGAGAGATGGAAAAGAGATGATCTGTGGTTTTTAAAACTCTTTCTGATACCTGGTGCCTCTTGCATATAAAGTTTGTTGAAGTACTACTGACGCAAAGCACTTCGAACTTTTGGCTGTATATCTGACTCCACAAAGGTTTGTCTGTAATTGTCAATATTTAAGGAAAACTACTATTTTCTGAAACACATTCGTTCAGGATTGTCACAACACGTACCTGGAAGTTACGTTCCTAAAACTGAAAGAAATGGTCCAGTTTTCAAAAGCACTGAGCAACCTCTGAGTGCTATGGAAATTGTCCAGGATTTAAACCTCTGGGAAAAGGTCAGGCTGGTTGTTTCGTAACCTAAATTTAAGCTCCTATGTACTAAAAATGCCAAGGAAGAAATATCCCATATCATAAGCCAGTTCTTTAAAAAGAGACATACTTTTAACAACTGCTTAATTGAAAGCAAAGCTTATTTCAGTACAATAGGAACATATTTATAGTTGTGGTTGTGCCATCTTGTAATTTGTGACTTGAAAGGATGTCAATTGTTGCATAACTCTACTGGCCAGTGAGCCATTTCCCTTGGCTCCTAAAGTAGAAATTAAAATTTGTTTTATTCTTTATAGTTATATATATATATGTTTGTTTATTTATTGTCTTTCTGCTGCTAGGAGCTGCTGAGTGGCCTGCTGGTGTGCCCTATGGATCTGGCTATGGGAAAGACTGACTGTTGTTGAACACTCTCAGCTCTTCCATGCCAGGGCACTGCAACAGGAGGCTGTCGGGAGCTTCCATCTGACCGTGTGAGAAACTCCAATGCTGTGTGCATTGCCTGTGGTGGAGGCTGGAAATTTAGGGCATTATCTCACCAAAGAGCCACTGATACAGGCCTCACTCAAGACTGCAGGTCCTTCCTCATTCATTCTAAGGTGAGCATGAAGAGCTTCCTACCCATAAAGGGAGTGAAATCCTGCCTTGCTCCGGCTTGGGCTTTTGCCACGGCGTTGGGTGACGGCAGATTTCATCACTGGATGGTGTATCCTGACATGGGCGTGAGAGAGTGTGAGCTGAGCTGGAGCACAGAAACCATGAGCAGGGCAGCAACCTGGAGGCTATCAGGTGTTGGAGAGAGAGAGAGGCACCTGGGTGGGAGTGGAGACAGGGACAATCATTTCTTCATGCAAATACTGCCTAAAAAGCGGTCCCTTGAGTGGCAAAAGGGTTTTAATATGTGAGCTTCAATTTTCTGTCTGTAGTTGCTTGTGTTTGGGTCTGTTTATTTATACTTTATCATGTGAAACATGGTAGAGGACGATGGTTTGTTCTCAGTCAGGGCAATTACTGTTACAATACAGAATCAGAGTGTAATTCACCATGGAAGTGACCTTGTCAGAACTGATCCTTTTGGAGCAGGAAGGGACATCAGACCAAGCTGCCCAGAGCTTGATCCAGTGGGGCAACGCAAACCTCCAGAGATGGGGACTTCACAGCCTCCTGAGGGACCCTGTGCCCTGCCTGGATGGCCCCTGGGAATAAGAGACACATCCTGACTGGGCATGTTGGCTGTGCTGGTCTCAGCCAGTGCTAATGCTCTCAGGTCCCTTTGCCTGTTCCAATCTGAGAGTGGCCTCTATTCAGTTACTGTCACAGAAAGTCAAGTACTGACTTTACGACCATCATCCTCAGAAATAGCGTATGACTTTTGAGTTTCTCTTCTTTTACATTTACCCAGAGGAGACTTTCCCAAATTTTCTGAACCAGAAGTAGATGTGTCACCCCAAGGCCAGGACTGAAGAGCACCAGCCGTCCCGTGGCTGCGTGATTTGCCATGGCTGGCCCCACACTGGCACTTCATCCCACTGGATCACTTCTTGACAGGTCCACAAGGTCTTTCCAGCCACAGTGGCATGGCTTTTGTGTCCTGTTTAATTTTTGTCTCTCTTTTTGCCCATCCAAGCTTTCTATGTTTAATGTTTTCTATAAACTCCCCAGCTCCTAAAGTCATATGAGAAGCTTAGCTATTAATAAATGTTTTCAGGCTTCAGAGGGGTAGAAAAAAGCTCTGAAGTGTGAATTTAAAATGCAAACTTCAAAAACAAATACAATGAACTTTTACATTCAGTGAGCTTTAACATCTCCTGGTTTTCTAGGGCATCATTTCTGACTTGTGACTATTGGAGGTTGGCAGCACTGCTGCTGACTCTCTGTGCATTGAGGCTGCATTTATGTTGCTTGATTTGATACATTCCTGGGAGACTTATTTCTACTCTCTGTGCACCTAGCTACAGCCTGGGCAAAGCAAGAGATTCTATTTTTCGTTTTATGGTTCTTCTTTCCCCTTACTTTAGCTTCAATCTTTCTACCTTTCAGGATAATAATTTGGCTATTATTCTGAAACATACGTTCACTGCTGAGTATAATTATTGGTATTCAGTTGTGTAAATCACTCAGTAAGTGTGTACAAATTGACACGATGAACTGGAGGGATATTCTGACAGCGGCATGCAAAGAATTAGAAGGAAAATCAGAACATGTAATATTTTTGAATCTGAATGCATTTTGTGAATCTTTGCACATACCTTTTATTTTCCTAATTTTTTTTCTGGTGTCACATGTATGTTGCCTCCACTTGAAAGTAGAGGAGGAATTTAAAGCTTTCTGTGAATTTTATAAACAAAGAAGTTTTTATTTCTATTGTGAAAGATCTTGGTTAGAGCTGTTATGGAAAGTAACAGGTGACTGAGGTTGATATCCAAAGTCAGTGGTGTCAAAACCAATGAGATGGCCATCAATTTTGTCAGAGGACACAATTTTACTGACTTCTACTTAAACTTTTCATTTCTGATTAATAGGAAGATATGTAGTGATTTCTGGATCATGGTCAAAGACTCTGAAGTCTTGTAAATTCTATATTACAGGTTTTCCAAAAGAGAAAAGACAAGAACTCTTTTCTCCAAGCAGGTAAATGTGTGACTGTAACACCAGTAAAAGGATCCTTGAAGTGTTTTCCTTCACAAGCACAGAAATCACTTAAGTATAAGCCACTAAAGAACCACACCTGAAAGATTTAAGATGATTTTGTTTGTGCTGTGCTGGAATTTTTTTTTGTTTCATGAGTGTTTGTCTTATAGTGCACAGTTGAAGTGACCCTCTTAAATCTACCATTAAAACTTGAAATGACACAAGCCTGAATCATGCAAGCAGAAGGGCAGTACCTTGAATTTGTGCGCTTGAGTCTCTTGGCATAGGCAGAACACCCAGAAAATAGTTTCAGTCACCAGAAATGTTCACAAATATTACAAGTGTGTCATTGTAGACCACAGTCCGAACATGTCTTATCTCCTACCCAACAGTAGACTCACACTGGAGCAGGTCCAATGCTTTAATGAATTACAAAACTGTAAAATATTTCTTTCCCTCTGCCTGTGGTAACTGCTCTTTAACCTGGCAGCAAGACTAGGTACAAATAAGCCCTTGAGGCTGACTCGTGGGCAAATACACTGTGCGTGGAAACAGGGGCTGTGCCATGGAGCCAGTCACCGTTCCTTGGCCACGCACTGGAACGTGGTGCCAAAGGATGGGGAGAACCCTATGGCTGTGCTTGACACCAAACAGGTGTGGGAGCTTCTTGCCAGAGCAGGTGGGCAAGAATACCCTCAGCTGGGAGCAGGGGAGAGGGCTCAGGCAGGGTCAGACAGGGAAAGGCATTCCTGGCACTTCTGCTCCTGTGCTGCACGGGGAGAGCAGTGCCAAACAACACATGCACTGTTGGCATCTCCAGTTACTTCTACTTCTGTAAGTCAGGAACCATTCTTCTGAAGCCAATGGCACCTCATTAACATTAAACTGATGTGAATGAAAGGCAACTGGGACCTATATGTTTCCATACCTTTATACTGTTGGGTCTGATTCTACTTTTGTTCACACTAGTTTGATATTGATACAGCTCCTCTGGCTTTCGTGACATGAATCTGTGTTTAACCCGGGTCAGCAAGATCTCAATCAGCTTCATTTACTTCAAAAAATATGTGCCTAGAGCTGTTGGGAGAGGCTGGGTCTGTAACAGAATAGAAGATGGGAAGTAAAAATAGGAAAGGGATCAAGAAACAGCTCAAGGATGGAGCTTTACATTTCTTGTCTTTGCCTACAGATTGTTGCCTTTGTCAGTGAAAAATGGGAGAGATGAAAGAAGGGAATGTCTCTTGAGTTAGAGGTTGTCTTCAGGCTGAGCAAAGCCCTGCGGTAGAAGCATGTTAGTCCTCCTTCCTTTCCTAATTTCAGCTGTTCTTTGTGTTGGGAAAAAAACCCCACTTCTTTGTTTTTTTCCAATACAAAATAGGAAAGGACTACAAGGAAACAGAGCAGATTATTTTTTCCAGTTTGCCCTAGGGTTTCCTGGAATTTTTGCTACTGTACATTTATTTAAAGTAACCCTATCTGTTTAAATACATGCTGATCTTTGGTTGCTCTGAGATCAGAATCAGCCCCGAAGAACGCCTTTTGCTCGCAGTCATTTTTGTATTGTCAGTCCTTCCTCGGTGCCCCCGCCACGCTGACCTCCAGGGTATCAGGTGACAGCAGGATAAACTGCAACACATGTGGGCCAGGCAGGCAGCGAGTTACGATCTGAACCAGTACAGAAATTGGGATCTGTTGTCAATCTCCTCGAGGATGACAAAACAATCTTCTTCCAAATGAAGGTAGACGTAAGATAAATTCTGTGCCCGCTATTATATTTTCTTGGCATTAGCCAAATGCTCTAAATGTTTTGTGGCTTTGTCACCACCAATTATGAACTAAAATAACATCAAGTGCTGCAGAGTGCCATGATCCAAAACTCCTCTGTCTCTTCGCAGTGACATTGTGAATAAATAAAATCAGCTCCAATGATTCATTAATTCACATTTAATAAGGCTTTGCAAAGTTATGTCAGACACTTGGAAAGGATGTTTGGAACTAAAAGCTCAATCCTTCAGTGTCTAACCCAGACGAACAGCCTCCTTAATTTTGCTGAAACAATATGTGAGCGAAGGGTTTGTTGGAGCTCTGGAAAGTTTTCTGTTGTGTGCGCTATTTAAAAATTCTGTGCAATTGTCATCATTATGTACCCAAAATGAAAACAAGTCTTTTACAGTGAAACTTAGGACATTATGCAATAAACTAAAATTTATTGTTTAATTCTCCAACCAAGCTTTTGCGTAACAAATGGAATAAATTAAAATTTTTTGTTGGCTGTCTCAGTTTCACAATAATCATATTTTCATTTGAGCAATATGTGTATGTCCTGAAAATATTTCAAGAAAAAAATTAATTATTCAAATGCAACAGCTTTGCTGTAAATTATACAGCAATTTTTTTTCCTTAAATGTGATTTATATAAGATTCATTTGTTAGAACTGATAAGATGCTTAGAGCTTTTAAACAAGGTAAAATAATTTCCTTTTTATTGTCTAGACTCTATGTAAGCCATTGCTAATTAATACTGCCCTTTCTGGTGACTTTGCAGCAGGCAAAGCAGGCAAACTCAAACAAACCAATTATAAATGATTTTTCAATGTAAACTTTTAACAGTGTAGCCTAAGGGCTTGCTCAACATAAAAGTACAATTTAGAAAACATAAGTTTTAACCAAGGTCAGGATATATCAGGCCATGATGGATGTACATGTAAAAACATCTGACTGTGGAATGACGACGTTTGCTTCAAGACTAAGCAAGATGTTGGTGGCAGTGATAAGTAAAATGAAAAATAGCCTTGAATGAACTGACCAGAAGGTTTGAGTTTGGCATCTGGGTTGCTGGTTTGGAGGGTTTTTTTGAGTGCATTTTGTTTTGGGTTTCTTCAGAGTTTTGCAAATCTGACTTCCTGGGATGCCGCAAGCAGTATAATCTGTGTTTTAGATCTATGTCCTACAGCAGAGCCATGAGAAAGTCAAGCTTTTAAACACCATCTGCTGCCTTGGGTCTCAGGTAGAAATCACAACCCTTTCCTTCTGTTCCCAGCTGCTCGAGCAGGCCCCTGTGCTGTGGGAGTGCCACACACCCCTCCGCCCACGCGTGGTGCGGAACTGGCTGCTGTCAGTGACACAGCTCATCTGGCTTTGTTTCTTCAGCTACTGAGTGGAAAACGTCATGGCCCTGTGATGCAAAGCACTGTCCCAGTATATCCCACCACCACAGGTTGAAGCATTTTGGAGGAAAAAATCCAGGGAAAAGATCCCTATTTGAATAGGTGGTGGTTGACTTCTTCACGCTGTCTTTAAGGCTCTTCATCCTTATTGTCTGTCTTTCAACAGCCTGAGTGAAGCTGGCACAGGCTCACATCATGTGCTGCATCTAATTTGGTAGAAGCAGTCACATGCCCATAGTGTGATCTGTATCAGATTTGTATGGCTGAGTCATCTGGTATCAATTCTTGTGGAGCGAAGGCTCCATAGCTGCAAACCCTCACGTGTTCCCGCAGCTCCCGCTCCTGTCTTGTAACTCATTTATCACAGTTCTGCTGTTGCCCTGCTCCTTTGCCCATTTCCCAACTCACCCAACACCTCTTCTGTAGCTCGGGAATATCTTTTCCCAGACACACGTGCCACCTCGTCCTGGACTCAGCAGTCCAGGAAGTCACACAGACTTCCTACAAATATCACACAGATATTTGTAAATATCTCTGAACCTCTGACTCTTTGCTGTTGTCATTGCATCCCTCCTTCTCCTTCAGGAAGTCCATAGCTTAACCTCCCTTCACACGTGGTGTCTCCACAGCCTCTTGAAAAGAGAACCGAGAACATTGTTTCTTATCAAGCAACTTCCTTCTCTTTTCAGATGAAAACTTGTCCTGGTTATCTACACACCATCCTTCATGGCTGCTCCTGGCTCCTCCACTCAGAGTAACGAAAGACAACCAAAGGCATACCCATGGCTTCACAAAATGTGCATGGAAACCATACACTGGAGCTGGGTCACCAGTTTATCAGCCAGGCTCTGACTGCAGGTTTGTCATTTTGTTGAAGCAAAAACTGATTTCGTCAATGGAGTAAAGGCTTGTTAATTTTATTTTTAATAAAAACACTGCCTCCTTCTATATTTACTAGAATTCCAACCTCACTAACCACATAGTGTACGTTCATAGCTGTTGGGAAAACCCAATGGTTGCTACTTGGAAAAACAAAAAATTACTGCTTAGTTGAGTTAGAAACATTTATGACATCTGCAATCATACTTGTTTGTTCTCTCTTCTTGTGAGCAAAGTTGTTCCACTGGTGCGGTCTCCCCTCTTTCTTTCTTTCTTGTCATCTATAATTATGTTGACGGGATTAATAATCATGCATTTTATCCAGCGTCTCGGCTTGATGACAGGGCATTGTTTAATGAGAGCACAATCAGTGTCCTGGCTCTTTGGGAGAGCTAAGGCAGTGCTCGCAGTGGAAATCATTGAAAATAAACATGTGGAAGCCTAAGCGCTCTTTAATAACTCCTTCTGCTTGTTTGGTTAGCAATTTTGATGATTTCGTCCGTTGTGCCTGGCTTTGCTGCTGCAGAGGCATGGTTATTTACGGTGCCAGAGGAGGTTATGATCTCCTTATATAAACTACAGGACAGAGGTAGAATATAGTCGGTTCTGAGTCACAGTAAGTGTTTTAGTTCTGCAGCTGTAGTGCCTTTAGGTTGAGAATTGTCTGTGAGACTATAACAGAATTTTTAGGATACTGATTAGGATACTGATGTACCAAGAACCCAGAAAACCTATGGATCTGTTACATAGACAGGCTTTGTCCTGTCTGTAACTTCTACTTAGGTATATAGCTTACATTTGCGAATGGCAAGATGATGCTACAAAGTGGCACTGCCCATGTGTTCGAAGCAATTACTGGATTATTTCCTTCTCAGAGGTGCCATGGGTTTATGTACAGAGATTGGGACCATATGTGCTTGATCTGAAAAAAAGGGTGTAAAAAGGTCTCTGCTGGGTAAGATGCAGCCTGCCTGCAGCATTGCTGTCTTTGAATGTTACAAGCCAGGGAACATGGACAGTTTCCATGGGAGCTCTGCAAAAGGCTCAGCCTCATGGCAGCAGAGAGCACTAGCTCAAAACCCACTTTTCCTGTTCTCTCCCCGACAGGAATTTGGAGAAGCTTGGCTTTGTGGTGAGCGATGGCTGTGGCATTTCCTGTGCCACGGCTCAGCTGGGTCAGGGCAGGGAAAGAGAGTGATAATCCCCAGTGTGCAGCACCTGGCTGGCAGCACCCAGCGCCCACTGGAGGATCAGCACGGGGCACAGAGGTTTCGCACCAGTGAAGTGAAACGTAACTATAAATTAGGAGAGAGCATGAAAGTGCTGGTTATCTGTACCCAGACAAATCCTCAGAGACTCAGATCAGCACTCAGGGTACCAGCCTGGGTGGTGGTTCAAGGCCATGGAGCACCAGAAGGAACCACAGAATTAGTGCCTCAATGCCCAGAGCTTTGTCTCGTGGCTGTTGCACAGTGATAGGCTGCTCTCAAATTTTTGGGGAACTTGGACTCCAGTCCTGACTCAGGCAGTGAATACACCACCCGCTGTCAACCTTCTATTGGTTGGCATTCTCGCCTGTAACTGCATTGTTGAAGAACACTGCACAAGTGTTCCAGACCTTATTAATGAGGGAAGCAGTTTTCCCTCAGACCTTCCTCAGATACACATCAAATCACCAGGCAGCCTGGAATGCACTCTGTCCTCTTGCTTTATATGAGTTGTTCAGATTTTTGCATAATATACTTAATTTGTAACCTATGTATGTGTCAGTTTGTGTGATGTTTGAGTAGGATATTCCTTTTCTTGTTACTGGTCATGCTTGAAACGATGAAAACTCATTCTTTCTCAAGGGAAGTACATGTGGAAGGGTAGCCGAGAGCTCAGGCTGTGGGTGGTGGGATGGCAGGAGCCAGCAGTTAATTCAACAAAAACATATATTAATGTGGAACACAAGGAAGGGATTTTTTCCTCTTCTGTATCCACTTTATTTTTCAATGACAGAAGTCACCTATGAAAGACAAGAGTTAGCTTAGGTTAGCTCCTCATGCTTACACACACATACACACATTTACAGCCCACAGAAGCACAATGGTGCCTGAAGTCCAGAAAGCCCAAAAACAGCTGGAGGCTGGAGCCAAGACCCAACCATCACCTACCCCAGTGCTGTTCCTGTTGTGCAATGGGAGTTCATTACACCAGCATGCTTTTAGCCTGTCAATACCAGCCCATGTCTCCTCAGGCCCTGCTGTCCTGACGGCCTCTTGTCTTCCCTCAACCTGGCCATCAGCACGGACTCAGTGCCTTAACCCCACTTTTCTCCTGCTCCACGTCAGTGGTACTTGCACAACATCTGCTCCGAGATGCCTCACAAGGAAAAGCCCCACAAATCTCCGTGTGGTTTGCAGAATGAATTCCCTGATGACCCTCTCATTAATAGTTTTCCCTGCCAAATGCTGTTTGCTTTTACTTTCAGAACAGTCTGCATTAATGATTAGTTCCTCTACTTGGACATCATTTACATAAAGTATTGCTCTCATCTCACTGGCAGCAGCTCCATAATGACACTGGGCAAGACCGGGAGCAATGACCAGTGAAAGCAAATGTCGGACAACAGCTGTCTCTGCAGGATGCATCCATGGAGAGCTGGGAATTTCCATACCCTCCTGGCTGCCCTGCCTGAGACGATAAGTGCTCGAGTATTTCACAGCAAAAAAGTCCTGGGAAAAGCAGAACTATTTCTTGTGATAAAGGCTGGCTGCACATTTTGGGAAGATGAGCTTGTCAGGGATGTTGCTGCACTCAGGCTGAACCTGTGGGAAGTGTGCCTGTTCCTAATAAATGTTGTGTGTATTTATGCGACAGTCATTGTGCTTTGCAAGGAGGGAGTCACAGAAATAATTAGTTAAGAGCGTGAGGTTTTTGGCACAGATTCCCTTTCTCAAGTAGCTGTGATGTTCATATATAAGAAAAATTGATTTGGCATCTAGACAGGATTTCAGCATGCTCATGGTTATGGAAATCAGCTATGGGCATGGAGGAAATCTGTATATTGATTCATAAACTGACTTGATGACTTGTTCATGCTTTAATGTTTTCATGGACTTTTACCCAAGATAAAATTGTCAGTAAGTACCACTTGACTGTGCTACAGCACCATCTAAAATGGTGGGAAGAATGCAGGGAATAAAAGGGATTTCCTATTAGGAAGAAGAATTTACTTTCTGTGCTAATTACTTTTTTCCTTTAAGATGAGCATTTTTGCCATTGCCCTTGCCATTGTGTTAGAATTTGCACGTATATAACACCCAGTGAAAAATGCTTTCCTACGACAGCCCCCCAGTTTCACAGTCACTCTTTACTTTGCAAGAGCTCAGGAAAATCAGTCCTCCTTCTACTCACAGCACGCTGTGTCCATGCTGCTAGAACTGCCATGGCTGTGTGTAGGTAATAGAATGAGAATCACTTCACTTTGGCATCGTGTGGTAGGACAAAAGCCAGCATGGCTTGCTGACTCTTTTTTTCTCTCCCTGGCTGCTGAGGGGTGTGTTTAGTCAGCATCGGCACCAACACAAGACTGCCTCACAGAAAACACCCGCTAAGAGACTGACTCCTCAGGAACACGTTTCTCTGAAGGTTTGAATCTTAATCCCTGAATAATACCTCTGCCTGCTTCATGGTTTTCTTTGGAGACCTTCCAGCATTGACCAATCCTGACCCCATTTGACTTAAGCTATGTGGGCCCGAAATGGAGGCAGGATGGCTGCTGGCCATAATTGAAGTGAGTGGAAACTATGTCGTGTGCAATGTCATCTAAAGATGCAGCGTGATAACAACGTGTGACCAAATACTGATATCACTTGTAACAGGGAGCTTCCGTTGTGACTTCAGAAGGAATCAATGGCTGCAACGTAAGGTGAGTCACGACACACACACTGTGCCATAGCAGAGCAGAATTTTCCCAATAAATAATGTCTCTTTTGTCAAGAAGAAAAAAAAAGCCCGGAGACCTATACTGTATTGAACTGCAAAATTCAGGAAAGAGGCCCCATACATAACTACATTTTTGAAGGTGAAGGTTGTTCCTTGTGGACTAAATCTTCCCTTATGACAGTTGGTTACTCATTTTCAGAAAATTTCTGCAGGTATTTCCACAATTACTGGGTAGGATTAAAAGATCTCTGGGGCTTTGTTTGACACTATTGTGTTTGGACACCACCTTACATATCAAAAGCACTCATGGAGAAACCAGGGAGATGTCTCATAGTGTCTCAAGGTGGACTGCTAGAAACAGAGATATTTTCAAACTCTCAGGAAGAGAAAAAAGGTGTTTTTATCATTTGGTAGTTGGCTTCTTGCTGATTATTAAACAGTCTGCCAAATCTGTGGTTAACGAGTGATTTAAATGTAGTTTGAAGGCAGCTTTTGTTTCCTTCAATTGCTATTCTAAGAAAGAGCCCTTAAAATTAATTGACTGACAAACTGTATAATTGATGCTGCCTACGTAACTTGCATTGGCCAAAACTGATGGGAGGCCTGGCATCTTGGTCAAGGCTGCTCTAAACCCTTCAGAGAACCTCTGCTTGCCCTCTCTTTATGCTCTTGGGTAGGAGAGGGCATGTTTAGTTTTCTGCTTACTCTATTCCCTATTGTACTAGTTCATTTGCTAGGTGCATAAAGGAGAGGAGGTCATTTGTGCACATGGGATAAAGAGGTATTATGAATTCTAAAGTGTTTGCTTTATTGGGAAAAGCACAGAGAGCAGGAGAGCTCAGGAACATAATGTGTGAATTTTTAATGAATGCTGTGCCGTGTGTTTGTGCAGGTTTTTTTTTTCTACCTGTAGCAGCTTTATTCATTTGGGAGAGTACTGTGTACAAGATATTCTTTAGTAGTGTGCCGGCTGCTGTTTAGTTTTAATAAATTAAATCCTTTATATCAATGTAATATTCTTTAGACAAGCACTTCCAAGACAGATTAGAAATGAACTTAAGGGGATTAAAAGCTTCTCTTGCTAAAAACAATGTTTCAGATGGGAAATCCACTTATTTATGCCATTTTCAGTGGACTACATTTGGCTTTAATACGTTGCTACTGCTAAAGAAAGCAGTGCTTTGCCCATGACTGCAGCCTTTCTGCTCTGCTTTACATACACAGCAATGTTTATTTTCTTCCATACAGTAAGTCACTTTGGGAAAGATTGATGGCTTCCCACAAAAATGCAAGAAACCATTTTCTTCTTATTTAGAGAAAACAAAAGATTTAATGAATCTGGCATTTTAAATAGCATAAATCTCTTTGTACAATTGGAAACTATGTGAATGGAAGGTATGGTCAGAGAGAAAAATCTGCTCTGATTGTCCCCTTGCTGCATTATAGCAGGCTGAAAATATGAATCGGAAGGTTGTCACTATCTGTGAACTCCTGGACATCTTGGGAGCAGCCTGGTTTATCTGGTGTTAGCTCTGGTCTGTGCAGCAAGCTGAGGGCGAGGTACCAGATCACAAGCTCTTTCCTCTAACTCACACCAGGCTATCTATTTCTATATGAAAAGCTTGTCCTAGTACATGGTTCAGTGGTGTGTCAATCCCACCAGTGGGTCTCTGGTACCAACCTGAAATACCTTGATTTGAAATACCATAAAATATGTATGAATACAATATATAATGCATAATACTATACAATACAGTAATGTGTGTGTGTGTGTGTGTGTAAATCAGTATCTGCTGGGTTTGGTGTACCACCACCCTGCAGGTGCTGTTGGACAGCCTGTGTGTAGAAGGAGATGCTGCCTGTCCATGCCCCAATACCTGACTCCTGCTCCATTGAAGACATTCAGCCAGCAGAAACGGAGTGCTTTGGTGAACCCAGCAAAGCTGCAGCTGTGCCTCTCTCCAGAGCCTTGTCCTGCTGGATATCTGGCCATGCTCAGATAGCTCTGAACATTAACAGGAAGCCCTGCAGTCCTAGGCTCTGGCAGGAGCTTCGCAGTGATCACCAGCCAAGGCACGCAATACTGACCTGGAAAAGGCTGCCTGCTGCCCAATGCTCTCACACTGAGGTTTAACCAGGGAGGGAACCAATTCTGTGGAATAAATGAGGAGGCTTTCCTGGAGGATGAACAATGACAAAATCGAATATTGTGAGTATTTGCGCAATTTTAGGACCGTGTTTCAGCCCCATAAGAGACAATCCAGCACTCTAAATTTCCTAGCATCCACGTTTGGCAATGTGAAATTTCAGTTCTTCTCCCAGACTACAAAAAGGCGGTTTTGGAGTTTACTCCTCACAGATGAATGCAATGAGGACAAAGAAGGTATTAGAACACAACTGATCTCCCAGAAGGGTGAAAGAAGAAAGAATTCCTCTTGAGCCTCCTCACAAAGCTGCCAGGAAGGGAAGGAGACTGGAGAGCCTTTGAGGACAATCTGGTTTTGCCTTTTCTTAAGTTAGTTAGAGGTCTTTGGTCTACAGTGAGAACAGAAGAAATTATCATAGGAAAATGAAAACTAGAAGAAGTATGTGAAATTAATGTTTTAATTGGAACAAGGCCTTTCAGTCTATTTATTGTTGCCATTTGCATGTGAGACCATGAAACTACAGTGCTTAGTCTTACATGTCAGCTCCAAGAGCTCAGCTATGGTTTGCAGACCTGCTATTATTCAATTGCTGTGCAGATAGCTTGGGCAGAGGGAGAGGTTCCACCCCACAGCACATAAAGTTTGTCTTGGTAACTGTGTCCCTGACACAGTGCTGGATTTTGTTATTTTAGGCACACCACCCCCCATCATTACTTCAAACAGTTTCACAATAATTTCTATTCCATCATGTTTCATTACACAGTAAAGTATTATTTATTTAAATGGTTTTCAGAGTAACTTATTTCCTGGTACCTGGTTGAAACAAAATCATTTCCCTTAATGCTTTCAAGCCATTGAAACTCCAGGATCTGTGTCCATTTTGGTCACTTTTCAAACAGTGTTAGTGCCCTCTTTCCACACCAAGAAGCTGACATTCAGATTGAATTGTGGTTCATCTGATCAAGCAAGGGATATGTTTTGAAGGCAAAGCTCAAAGATTGAGTTGTGTGACTCCACTGGTATGCAAAAGGGCCCTAAAGTGAGGCGATGTATTTACCTTGTATTCCTGGGATTGGAGTAGAATAGGCTGGTAAACAGAAATTAAACCAACATCTTTATTTTTAATGATTTATTTCTGTTTTGTTTTCTGAAGTTAGATTTCACTCCTTTCCCCCAAACCACATTTTCTGCTAGTCCTAGTATTTATCAGATATGTAAATCCTTACATATTGTACATGACAACAAGTTCTGACTGAAATTTCACCACTAGTTTTAGAGTGGAGAAGCTAGAGTAATTTTCTGCACAATAGTTATGGTTTCTTTAGTCACTGTAGCCACTGTGCACATAACACAGTGAGTCATAACACCTGAGGATAAAATTTATATACGTTGTCACATGGTTTATCTGAAAAAAAATATATATTGTTCAAGAAAAAAGTATATAATGGGGATCAGGGGTAGAATTTCACTGAGAAATGCGGTGTAAAAATGCTTCTCATTTTAAATTAAGCTTTCAATGGCAAGTGCTTGGCTTTCAGCAACTCCTCTGAAACCCTTTTAATTGAAGTTCCATGAAAATCTGGGGAGTTCAGCTTGAGTTCACCTCCTAAACCCATCCTGATTTCATTAAAGATCTGATCTTTCTTTATTTGCCCATAAAATATATATATAAATGTGTGCGAGTGTGTATAAATCAGTATCTGCTAGATAACTGTTGTTTCATGTTGTTTTGTTTTGTTTTCTTTTCTTTTTTTCCCTAAAGGAACAGTTTCCCTTTTCTTTATGAAGGATGAACTCTGCTCTGTGCGTGCAACGGGAGTTGGAATGAAAGGTCCACGGGAGATCCTTCCCAGTCCCCCTCCCCAGGATGGGATCTGGAGCACACAACACCCTTATTGCTTGCCTCTGCTGACTTGTGGTCTGCACTGGTTGTGCCAAGCTCACCATCATCCCCCCGTGGTCTGGGTAAGGACAGGGGAGGCTCAGGATGATTTCCTTGGTGCTTAATGCAATGGGAACATCACAATCAGGATTAACTGGGGATTGAGCTTGCCTTGGTCAGGCTTAGGGTATTGCCATGTTATTTCCATGCCACTATTTTCTGTTCCTGTCTTCTAAGACCCAATAAAGGTCTTGATAATTCTTGCTCAGGGCTCATGTCCGGACAGTGACTTCACCTTTTGGGGTTTTTGGTTCATTCCTTTTCCAGCTGCAGTGGCCAGATATGCCTGTAACAGCACCAAGGGGCTGAGCCTACTCATACCACGGCATATTATCTCTTTGCTAAACCAGTAAAATAGTGAGATGTCTTTAAAAATTTTATCCATGTATCAGAGGTTTTCAGCTTGGTTATAGGGTCCTTTCAAAGCTGTGAGGTTGGAGAGATTCATTTTGCCGCTTCTGGGCAGAAAACCGCGTTCCCGTTTCCTTCCACGTCAACTCTGTTATGTGGATTCCCTTGGGACCGAGAGGAAGGGTCCCTGGGAATTGCTGGTGTTCCTGCTTTTATTTTGTGTGAGACTCCAGATGAAAATGTGTTGAAAACGGTGTAAATCCTGAGTTCCCCAAGGCAGAGAGCTGTGATATACTCAAGCCCTGTGTCAGTCCACTGAGTAGCAGCATGCCAATGACTCTTCCATTAGATATCACTTGGGTACCCATTTCTCAGTTTCATCCCACTCCTGGAGAAATAATTGCTGTCAGGTTCTTTTATTTTAATCAATTATTTTATTCTGTTACTATTGCAACTGCTACCTGTTCCACAAGGCTCCTCACAAACTCTGCACATTGATATCTGCAGTTTTACTGAACCAGATCCCAGTGTTTCTGATCAGGGTCCAGCTGGAAACACACATCTTTTGTTTATGTATTTAATATACTCAAAATGCACTAAATGACAGTTTATAATATCATTATCAACAGTTAAAGACATTATAACTTCAAGAAATGAAAAGAAAGTGCAGCCATATGTGGAAATGCTTTATTTTGTGCACTTTTAACCCTCACTATAGTTCAGCTGCAAAAGTGGGGATAGCAATGAGAAGCAGGGAGAAAATCGTATGTCTGCAAAATCATTTTTCAGCTTTCTGTCCACTGCTGTCATGAAAGAGCACTGAGCTATTTGGATAGTAAATAACAACCGAAGACTAATTTATTTTTCTTCATAAAATTATTTCTAGAACTGGATTCAAATGTGTTCCTTATTACATGGTTTGATAATTCAGTGATGGTTTCCCTCCATAACATATGAGCTGATTTAAACTTTCACTCCAAACAGCCTCGGGCTTATTAAGAACAGTGTGGACTGAGTATGGATTAGGTTTAAAAGTAATAAAAAAGTAGACCTGTTGGTTAGGTGAAAAATTCACTATCAGATTCCTGAGTGCAGCTTTCTTTTCATGTGCAAACTGCATTAAATGAGGCATTTAATTCAACAAATCCATAGTTCTGATCCACCAGAAATAGAGACTGGGTTAGTTCAATTTGTAACAAACGATCTCCATATGATCAAAGTCCTGAGAGCTGATTCCAACATACTGCTTAAATTAGTCTAACACCGAAGTGTTTGGCTCTGGGACAATATTTGGAATGTCTTACCAGAAGAAAAATTCCTCTGCACACATGGTTCCAATATCTGGGAATGCCAACCTTGCTTTTTAATGGGCTGACAGGGAGCCTCCGTGCTAACTTTCTGACTCCAAAAAGTTCTTGTGCTGTCACCCACAAACCAGCTTGGATAATTTTTCCTTGGCTTCCTTATTAAAGCCTGAATGAAGGGATTGTGTGGCTTTCTTAATGTCACTTGGTCTGCTTGCCATAAATTCAAGCACTCATGATGAAAGCTCCACTTATATTTCACTGGGAAATGGAATCAAGGAGAATGCACCCTCGTTCACAATAAATAACTAAAGTTGAGTTATTAAGTGTATTTCATATACCGGTGCCTTATTACATCAGCAGTTTAGATAATGGCTTCTTAAAAATACTCCTCTGCTGAAATGTATGACGAGCGAGTTGCACAGAGGATCCCAATGCATGGAACCAAACCAGCAGGCCAGAGCAATAACTTAGGACTGTATTAACAAATATCAAATATTTACATTTTTACACGCTGCTGTCTGTTTAGATTAAGCAACCATAGCAATAACAGCAGTCAGCAGTGAGGGCCGTATTTGCTCGATTCCTGCCAGGGAATTCTCAGCTGGGATTGTTTGTTTGCTTTGTGCAGTGAAGACTCGAGCTGTTTACGCTGTAGCTCCAGTTTTAGCGAGTGCTAATTATGCTCTGCTGCTGAACCCCTCTCCTTCTCAGAATCTGCTGTTCTGCAAAAATACTTTACACTGGTCTCGAGGAAAGCAATCTGACTCACGGCAGGCAACAAAGGGTGCCCCAGTGCCTTATAACTTTTTCTTTTAATGTGGTGAGCATCACTAAATGGAAGTTCATGCCTTTAACTCTGCTTGCTTTTTCTTTTCTTTGTTATTTTTAAAATTTTTTTTTTAAAGAACGGACAACAGTTTCAAAGTCCTTGGCTGAATTTCCTCTCACAATTTTACTCCTTTTCATGGAACTTCTTAATGTGAAATGGGCTGATGTAATTCAGCTAGAGGGGTGGGTAACATCTAGCTCCCTACATATATTAAGCATGCATATCATTCTTTACCTTTTCCCTCTATTATTATACGTGCAGTGGGATGTAACAAATTGACACTCACCCAGGAACAGGCAGAGCTGGCAGTGAGTAAATGCTCCGATTAGCATAGCATTGTTATAACTTTGCAGTTCCTTCCTGATTAGTTAAAATATGTGTTGCATGGCTATGACACTATTTTTAAATCTGTGCTAAGCATTGCTCGATACTTTATGGGTGAAGGAGGCAGGATGAAGGATGAAAGGCACTCAGAAATTCAGCAAAACCAATTCAGTTACAATGTTTTCATGGTAACTATGCTGAACAGGTGGCTAAGTAAGCCAATTAAACAGACTTTAAGAACAAATTATGATAGTAATTCATTGTCTGGGATCATTGAAATTCACTGCTTGGAATCTGTTCCCCAGAGCTGCCTGAATAATGAAAAATCTATTTTTGTATAGTTTTATAGTTTTCCTACCATCACGAAATGTTCAGGAGATCTCACCTTTTTTTTTTTTT
>VZTF01000387.1:636477-648977 GCA_013397755.1 Cnemophilus loriae
TTTTTTTCTCTTGGGGGTGGATGGAGGGGAAAGGACAGAGGAATTTTTCCAGATTTTTTTTAAAAAGGGTTTACTAGTGAAATAGTTTACTTGTTTTAGAAAACAGGTTTTTTTATTATGAGTTAAAAACCTCCAATAGTTTCATAGGCAACAATGAGAAAAAGCTCAAAGTCCTTCCAACATAAATATCTTAATCAAAAAGGTGCTTGGCAAAGGCCAGTAAAGAAAGCGTGAAACATGAGAGGTGCCAATTATGAGCCTTTTAGCTTCAGTAGAGTGCTCCAGAGATGTAGGGGCTTCACTGGTTTTGGGGAATATTGTCCAGGGGTGTGGAGGACAATGCTCCAAACCATCTGCATGAGCTGATTCAGGCCCCTCAGCATCAGCTGTTTCCCCTCATTGGCAGAGCTTTAAAGTTGACACAGGCCCTGACAACTTTGGGGCTGTAAGTAGCAGTCTCCAGTACTCCAGATCATCTCTTCTTCATGGTCTGGCTCAGTGATACTCTGGCATTGATTAAAAAATGTGCCAAGAACTGACAGACAACACTATATATGTGTACAGATATGTACACACTATGCATAATATATATTTATTTACACACTATATTATGTATATATGTATAAATATATTATATATATATATAAAGAGGAGGGCAATAGTAAATTTCTGCTTTTTGTTCCTTTTTCTTTTGAGATCTGGGGCAGAAAAGGGTTCTCTGGAATGATCTCAGGCCATTGTACAGCAACAGCTCTGAGTGGCCACATAGGGCTGCATTTGAACCCCTGACCCAGGAACAAAATAAATTACGTGTAGACTGAGGTATGGAGATGGTGAGTGACAGAAGAATAGCACTCAGAAATGGTGTTCCAGAGATTCTGTATTCATTTAAGTAGTGTAACTGTTTAGCCAATTTATTCATTTGACAAGTTCCTTTCTAACCATCCTAATTCACCATTTAGCCTAAGATGGCCTTCATTAGTTTATTAGATATTCATCGGAAGAGATTTTAGCATAAATACAGTTCCAGAGAGGATTACCGCCCAGGGAATCTATTCTTTTAACCTACTTATTCGGCTATCAAGTATTTGTTGAAAAGGACTCGTATTTACTTAGTCTCTTAATGAAGTCTAGAAAAGCTTTTCTGCAAAGGAAATATTGTTTTGTCAAAATTAGCTTACTTAAATAGCTTTCAAAGCAGTCTGAGAACAAAGATTTCAAAGCCACAGCTCCAGCCTAATATTTACTTTTTACACTGTACAGTAGTTTAGACTTGCCAGAAAAAGTGCACTTGTGCTTTTTTGTTTTGTTTTGTTTAAATTTCTCTGCTTCTAGTTGTGAGATATATATGTCATTTCTAGGGGTATGGAACTAATTGAGGAATATGTCCTGCCCTTGTTGAGGTGAACAGGGCAGATAAATAAAAACTCCATTGGACATAAATCTCCTCCACTAACATCAAAGAAACAGGATCCTGCTAAGTGTATTTGTATAATGCAGTAATTTATGCAAAAAGCAGCTTTTGTCAGCAATGCAACAAAGCAGCTTTGATAAATGTCCCCTAATTTATTGTCATGTATCTCAAATCAAAGTAAAACATTTACAGCCTGCATACTGAAGGAACCCAGGCCCAGGGTACTTAAAGGGTTTCTCTCCCTTTCCATCTCCCCCCCTTTTTTAAAAAAAAGAGTACAAAAAGCTAAGTTGGGCAAAAGGTTAAAAAGGATCTGTTTTGAATGCTAAGTACTTTATACAAATTATAGGCAAAAAATAATAATGAATCTACTTAAAGAATGACAGAAAAGCCTGTACAAATTCAGATTAAAAAATCCGCTTAGCTTTTCTCTTCTGGGTGGTGTCTGACAAATTATAATGGGGATGCTAATTGTGTTTTACAGGGACAATTCCAGCTTCTCATGTTTTGAAGGAATAAAACAGTGACTGTAGGGAGTGGCTGCTTGACATTATCTCTTCTCTTCCCATCTCACCTATGGATTCTTCTGAGCAGCCATCTTTCAGATGCATGGCACATTCTGGAAATCAGCTCAAGTGTGAATTTTTGGGGAGAACTTTTATTACTGACTTCAGCCAGCAAAATCACACCCTGGAAGAGGACCAGGCCAACAGTGCTAGCAGCTCTGTTCCCACCAAAGGGCTGACGGTACTTGCACGATGCAGAAACATCTTGATTTTTCTCCCTACCTCTTGAGAGAATTATTAGATTGGCTGGTTTGATAAAGTCAGGCAGACTGCTCGGTCTTTCAATGCCCAAAAGTTGTTCAAAGGATCATTTTATATATATAAGAAAAAGATATTTTGATTGCGCATGGCACTGGTATGGGGTGCTCAGAGAAGCTGTGCCTGCCCTATCCCTGGAAGTGTCCAAGGCCAGGTTGGACGGGGCTTTGAGCAAACCGAGATAGTGGAAAGTGTCCCTGTCCATGGCAGGGGGTTTGGGACTAGGTGATCTTTCAGATCCCTTCCAACCCAGGCCATTCTGTGATTGTGTGGCTGTTAAGGCTGGACATGATGTGCTGATGCCGTGGATGGCGTTGGCAGCACGTCCTGGCGCAGGCGAGCACACGGAACCGCTGCACCCATGGCTGGCAGTTCACCCTGTCACCCCTCTACACGTCTCCAGCCAGATGCTCTGCCTCCAGCTGAGCACCGAGGACTACTGGGCCCTCTCTGAGGAGATGAGAAGAGAAAAATCAGTTTCAAGCATGCTACTTGCCCTGCAGAGCTGCTGCTGGGGTTGCAGCAGCTGGACCAGAGAAAGGCTGAAATCAGCTGGCTGGAGGGACAGTGTCCCATGCCTATCGATCAGATGGTAAAGGAAAACTCTATGGGCTTTTCACTCACCCACAATGGCTTTCAGTTAAAAAGACCAAATGTGATACGGATCCTCCTCAAGCCCTTTTGATACTTAGGGAGCAATAAATTAAGTTTTGTTTCAGCTGAGATCTAGCATGGCTCCACATGTCAGTTTGCTTCAGAAGTAGGCAGCATTTCTATGTCTTTTACTTAGAAACCTCTGTTTATAATAAAACAAACATACAGCTTCAGGAGTATAATATCCTTTGAGTGGAGTGGTTTCAAAGAGTTTTACAACCCATCTGGAAGACTGACTCCAACCATTAGGCCTGTTCTTGGAAAAAATGCCTTATTCACACAGATAGTATAGTTCTGGCACTGCAAGCCAGAGGAATGAAACTTTGGAGAGCCAGGCCTGCTGCACCATAAAACAGAGACATGGAGTTCACTGAGAAAGTGAAAAGGAAGAGTTGTTAAAAAAACCCCCAAGTTTCATTTTCTTTGTACAAAAGTTCTGCCTGCTGGGAATGAATCTGCTTCTCCCAGCACCAGCTCGCCTCTTGGAAGAGCATAAGTCATCTGTACTATGGAGAAATTAATTCTAATTTCTTATGCATGTCTCTCTGTTGCTCTTGCCATTAACACATATTAAGATTATAAGTTAATATATAATGATTTGAGTTAATACTCTAATTGCTAGGTGTATTGTTATAACTTAGTACAAGTATTTTGCAGTTACAGTCAACGAAATGAGAGCTTTTATGTCAGAAGTGTCAAAAAAAGCAGATTACCAGAGTTGGTCATACGAGTGTACCATTTGAATGTGTAAAGCTCAAGGAGCTGTGTCCAGGGACAGGGTTTTAACAAAAAAGAACAACTTCTTCTCCCAAAACACAAAATTAACCCTGTGGAAGAGTCCATCATCATCACAGAGTCAAGCAGAATGTGGCACAATGGTGCCAGCACCAGAACTGCAGGCCAGGTGGGTCTATGATGTATGTAAACACGGATGTGTGTACAGACATACCTGGACGTGTGCACAGTAAATCCTGCCTCTCTAGGTACATTTATGCAGAAAGACAGACACACTCCATACGTGTTACGGTGAGACCCAGCACCTGATTTATCAGCACCTGGCAATTTATCTGATCACCTCCCACTCCTCACCATCCCTGATGTAATGTAAGCTGCTCAGCTCATGCCCTGTACATACACAAGCTTCAGTCCCCAGTGAGTTCTGCATAGGAGATCTGATGGGGCTCTTTGGTTAGAACATCTGACCAGGATGCATGTAAATTAATGAGGTCAAATAAAAACCCTTAAAATTAAATTTAAAATGAAATTGGAGTTAGGAAGAAAAGAGATCTGGTCAGCAGAACTCTTCAGCGGGTATTTCATTTAAAAATACATTATCCTACAGATACTGGTGAACTGCTCAGGTGCTGATGTGCTCCCCTGACATGGAGGCAAGTGGTGGAAAGTGTTTGTTTTTCTGCACCAAAGGGGACTTACATCCTCTTGAGAATGTATGCCACCTCTTGCTTTCAAAATGTGTTTTTTTGTCTTGCTTGTTACAGCAATAAACTTTGCATTTCTGAGCAGGGCACCTGATTGCTGCACTTCTGTCTCACTGTGCCTGAGCCCCCAGCCATGGCCGTGTCCTGCCCTGAGGGCTGGAGACCTGTTGGGGTGTGCTCCTTTGTGCTTCATCTTCAGGAGGGGGTGATGCTGGGGTGCCATCAGAAGCTTCTATGGTTTGAATTTTGAATGGTAAAAGGGGTGTAACACTGACCTCGTGAAAGCAGAAGTCTTCCTTTAATACAATATTTCCTTAACTTTTTGAGTAAGCAAAATCAAGAAACCTTCGCTGTCCTGTGCTTCCTTTTCACACTGATAAAAGCTTTCCAGACCCAGAACCAGTTAGCAACCACTCACACTCTCCTTCTCCTTAGCACACCAAGAAAAAGGCAAATTACAATTTTTACATTATTTGCTAGCATTCCAGGGAGGCAGGTGTGTTCTGCACAGTTAAATTAGCAGCAAATCTTGAAATACAAATCTATATATTGACCAGATCAGCTGCAGGTTATCCATGCAGCAGGAAAAGCCTCCCCAAGGTGTGCTGTGCAGTGGTGGCACAGCGTGCAGGGACACCCGGGTGACAGAAGGGACAGTGGGTGCCATGGGCAGGCAGCTGCCTGCAACCTGTCTGCACCACCCACAGCATGGGCAAAGCCACTTAAAATAATATCAGTGCTTTGTATTAACTGGAGTTCGGGAAGAAATTTTATCCCAATACTTTCAAAGCGGAGACAGCTGTGAGTAGCTGTTAAATTGACACAAACTAGAGCTCAGTCCAAAATATGCATGTTCAACATAGTGCCTTAGATATAAGTTGTGCTACAAGACCACAAAAATGAAGAAACCAAAACATATTAATTATTTGAAATAGATACACTCCCTTTTTGAAGGCAGGCACCCTTTTTAGATGTCTTAGTTGAGTGTCACATTGATTTTTTAAACCTCTGAAGTCCCTTTATCTCAGTGCACTTATTTTATGAGAGTTACATTTTGACACATGGTTCTGGTTTATCATGTAATGCTTCAATAAGTAAATGCAAATTATCACTAATGATATTTTTAATTTGAAACATAACTTGACCAAAATTAAACTTTTCAAGCAAATAACTAGAAAGATATTTTTTTTTAAGTTTAACTTATTTGACAGATCAGTTGCAGTATCTGACACACAAATTTCAAAGAAGTTCACATTTAATGTGAGTAGGACAAATAAAAAAATCCAACAAAATCAACACCCCCCATACACCCCCAATCCTGAATGTGTCATTAAAACCACATGGATTTTAAATTCTTGTTCTTATACAGAAAATTGCATTAACAGATTTTGACCTCAAGACTAAGCCAAGTTACATGTGTTACAGGCCCAGCATCTCTGCTCTGATCCACAGGGCTGTTCCTGCATACTTAATAAATGCAGCCTACTGATGTAATAGCATCCTGCATATGTCTCATATTAACGGTATTTTCCTAATAGTAATAGCATTATAAACCTGCCTACGTTGCTATTGAGTTACCCTATTTAGGATAATTTGCGCAGAAAGACTATGCCTGAGCATGTGAACAAGCATATCATTTTATAACACTTAACATAAAATATGAAAATCAAAGCAAGCTCCAGTTTGATTCTAGAACCAGTATTTTTCCATTAAAAAAAAAATCGGTTGTGTTCCTTGAATAATTTATTATCTGTATTTTTGTTTTATTTTCCACATGGAATTGATGAAGAAAAAGTACTTTTTTTTTCTAGAGAAAGTTTGGAAGAGTGAAAATTCACACATAGAAAACAAATGAGCATCGGGAAACACTCCTCATAGCTAATGGCTACTTGGTATGTCGCCAGAATTCATACGGATCCTTAAAATCAAGTAAATTATGCCCGCAGTGATAGCTCCCTTTGCTGGAGTCCCACAACAACCACCAAATGGTGGAGCGAAGCTGATCTGCCAAGTTTCATTTTTCACCTCCCGATTCCTTTCAATTAAGTAGATTCGTTTGCTGCAGAAGGGCCTATGCATATTTTATGGTCCCGGCCCCTCTCTCAGGTGCGCTCGCAGCCGCCGCGCCCGGGCACGCGTGTCCGCGCGCCAGCCCCGCTCCCACTCCCACTCGCGTCCTGCCCGCGCCAGGCAGCGGCTCCCGGAGGCACGGCTGATCCGTGCCACGGTGCCCGGGCAAAATTAAGAAAGGCATGGCAGAGGTGAAAGCACTCAGTCACGTGCATCTTCTTTAAACAGTCCGCTAAAGGAAAATGGAGAGAATGCCAGTTTTCACAGGAATGCATAAAAAAGGAGAGTTAGTCTCCTGCTCTGTTCTTGTGATAACAGATCACACACTTTAAATGCCTTATTGAACTCAAGGTTCAATATTCATATTGAACCTGCCACTCATCACACAACAGATTAAATAACTGGTGAATTATGTGCTAGAAAAATTAGGATGGATTACACAAATATCTGTTAAGGCTATGATAAATATTTATAAACAATCTTCCTTGCAGAACATGTCTCTGTCATTCATTTCACTGCAACGAAAAACCTCGAACAATGGAACTAATGACTACATTGTTCCAAAGTTAAGTAGTATATCTAATAAGGAAAATAATCAAATGAGCCAAATTCTTTATGAACACAACAGTGAAGCAATTAAAATAAATGTGATTTTCCAGATCAAAACTTCTGGCTGTTAATTGCTATATGGCACCTATCCTAGTCATATGAGTTTCCCTTGCAGCTGTTTTTATTTCATGATACATTTTGAAATCCCTGGAGCCTAGTCCTGGGATCTGCCATACAGACAGTTAGCCTGAAAACCAGGATGCTTATCAAGTGTTTATAATCTGGGTAGATGAACTCTCAAGACAGACCTCTGAGAACGAGCACTTTCTTGCCATTTGCATTTTGTTTGCAATGTGTTTCCAACGAAGATAATTTATTGATGCACACTTGTGGGGCTGGAGCACGTGGGTTCTCTGCCATATGCAGGCCAGCACAGGATGAGGCGTGGGGAGCTTGAGGTGTTCCTGCTTCCCCCACGCTTGTGGCTGAGGCCACCACAGATAATATGGTATGGGGGCTATGATGCACTAAATACAGATGCAATTCTTTGTATCCGATGGCTTCTCTTGGGTTTTATTTTTTTGCAGTGTCTGCCATTTATGGGTGTCCGGGTTGAGGAGCAATGTGAGCCCTCCGCAGGGGCAATGAGCCTGTCTAACACACAACACATGACCCCCTGAGGTGGAAGTGCACGTGGAAACCTGGGATAGTCCAGCCAGCTTATTCAAAGCTGTGTTTCAGTATCTGTGGTTTATTAACGAGATTAAAGAACTCGGTTATAGGGAATGACCAATGCAGTTTGTCCAACATTAAGCAGATATTGGCATCCTTAGGTGCAACTCAGGAGTCAGCGAGCTCAGCTATTGAACAAGCTAAAGCCATGAGCAATATGATATTGATTAGACAATGGGTATTGCATTTACCCGCATACTTTTATTGGGTGAGGCTCCATGCAATGTGTTTTTATTTGGGAAAGGTAAGGAAAATAATTAAAAATGTTGTAAGGAGAGCCTAGCAGCCTTCGTGCTTTTCTTTTTAAAGGCTACAGATGTCTTGTCTTCTTTCTTTAAAACTGCCTATACTTCCTCCCCACCTTCCAAAAGATCGAGGGTAATAATAATGACAATAATAATACAGTATTCTGGAATTTTTCTACATGCCTCAAGAGAACTTTAATATTTTCCAGGAACTGTTTTCTGACAACAGCTGCCTCTTCTGCTGTTCCTTTTACCCTACTTGCATTGCCAGTGCTGCTAGGGCCAAGTTAAAATGGTGTCTTTAAATGTGAGGCCTTTGCTGTAGAAAACACTTCTTTTGCTAACCAAAACCACGTAGCATTCAGCTATCCTTCACAGTCTGCAATTTCCCCTGCTCTTCGCAATTCCTCCTTTGCCCTTGCTGTTTCCAGGCAGTGCCAATGCCAGTGTTTAGTTTTGCTTTGCAGATGATAGGAGTTGGTTAAAACTTGAGCTTTAACTCAAATTAGTCTCACTTCAAACTGTGGTGCTGGACAGTGTCTGTGGTGCCAGCATGGGTCCAGGTGTTTCCTGGGTGGTTTTCTGGCCATGTCTCGCAGCCTGCCCGACCTGGCTGGGCAACACCCAGGGCTCTCCCACCTCTCAGGGATATGCTTAGGTCAGGATCCAAGGTAGCCTCAAAACCCAACTAAAACACTTCTATGGTTGAGGCCATACTTCAGTTATTAATCTTTACACTCTTCTTAGTTCCGGATCCCAAGTCAAAGAGCTCACCCACGACCCTCTGGCAGAAGGCAAGGCAGGGGTAGAGCATCCCTGGAGAAGATCTCCTCTTTTGCTCTTTTCCCCATCATCTGCATATCCTTTCTCTGAGGGCTTTTCTTTTTCTTTTTTTTTTTTCTTTTAATCCCACAGCACTATCATGTTTGCCAGCCCCAACATCACGTTCCTCTCTTTCATCAGAAGACTGACTCATAGCATCTTTCAATTTGGACTCAGTTTTTTTTTCCTGTGGGACTTTGGCCCAAATAACACAACACACAAAGCATCTGCCCAGACTTGACACGCAGCGAGGCATCGCCCAGCATGGGGGTGAACCAAGACCCATATTTTCACCATCTTTTTGCCTCCGGGAATTTTTCTGTACTGAGACTATCGTACCTGAGTTTATGTGTGGCAGCTTAGCATTTCCCCTCCCTCCACGGGTGACTGCTGCTTTCTCACTCTCCAGGCTTCTGAGCATGGAACTGTTAATTCTTTTTCTCCAGCCTGATCCATGCCCAATGCTCCGGCACTGCTGCCAGCTCTGGTTCCAGTTCGTAAGGCCGCTTCTCACAGCTACTGCTGCTCCTTCTGCTCTTGAACTTGATGCTTTCCACCTCCAGGCTCTGCAAGGAGAGGCACGAGGCAGGACGTGTGGAGTGCCTGGAGGAGTGGGTGAGCTGCTTCTGGACCCACACTCAGAGCAGCTTCTCCATCTGCACCACGTCCCGGGAATACAAAATGGCACCGAGTTGTACTTCTGCTCATTAGATGTGGGCAAACTTGGCTAGAGCACAAGTGCAAAAGCTCATCTTTCTTCAGCTGCTTGTAATTCATGCTTGAGCAAGAACATTATTTGGGGCTTAAGTCAGATTCCTCTAAGTAGGTCACAATTCTTTTTCTAGGCACAAATTCCTGCCTCTGACTTCTCAGAAATATGGATTCTCAGCCTCCCCTGATTTGTGTAACACCTCAGGTGCCCTCATCATATTTATCAGTTCATCAAATGAATCCACAAAACAGTTACTAACTTGCTGCCTGATAGGGTTCAGACTTGGAAAAGTTCCTCTGCCTTGGTTGGCAGCCATTTCTCTGGCTCATTTGCATGGTTGATTTTTCCTATTTTAATGATGCTTTACTGTTAGCCCTGTAGCCAGGTAAAAGGACGTAACCTGCATCTCCTCTGGTCAGTGCATCAATGAGAGGGCAGGAGGCTGCAGGGAGGGCCAGGAAGTTCCAGTCCATATGGGGCTTGCTCTCTGAAACAGATGCAATGAAGCCCATGCTATAAAACAGAATTAATTTTAGTGCTGTAGAGATTGATTCCTCAAATCATGACAGCATGTGTTAGACATTAGTCCCATTCTTTTGTACAGCACTATGAAGGGCTTGGACACAGGCAATGCCACAATGAGGGAGGTAAAATAATGCAATGAGATATAGACTAGAACAGAAGACACTACAGCACAACACAATATAACACAATACAAGGATGGCATATTGTGTACGAGGACTGTCAGGGTATGGATTTAAGACATTTCTGCAGCAGAGTTCTGCAGAGAGCTTGCCCTGCTGTTGTTGAAAATTATAGTGATTTTCTTGTTTCAAGTTAAAAGAAAGAAAGAGAGGAAGAGAGAGGTTTTTGCCCCGTCAATAGAGGATAAATCTCACCTTTAAAAATACTAGTGGAAAGTATGAACCATTCAAACACTGTATGTCTCACTAGAGAGATGTGGAGGTGGAGACTTGCAGGTAAATATGTTTTTTACCAAAGTTGTCTGGCCAGGGAGACTATCCATGGGGGTGGAGAGCTCTCATTAGAAGACATATGTTTGGACATTTACCTGCATCACAGTCCCAGATGTTTTTTATTCTTCGATTGCCACCTTGGTGTGCAGTGGCAAAATGCTGGCGCAGGATCACAGACTTGTTTCTGTGGTCACCTTTGTATCACCGAAATGCACTGGAGTGTCATTTTACAATGGAATACAGGATGCCCACTGGCTTTTATGTTTTATTTTTTGTTTCTGTGAAGTTAATTTTCACTTCCTCTTCTGAAAACAAACAAAATGTTAAATGTCTAATTGAATAGGCTGTTGGAAATGCCGAATGGGAAGATTGAGCATGTGAACTTCAGTGAAGCAAATGCCTTTGTTTCCAAACAGTCTACTGATAGCAAATATTTATTGACGTTTTCCTTCCACAGGGGCGTTAACAATTATAATTTGCTAGTACATACATCGTGAGTACTTTCAGATTTTGAACGGAACAGCTGTTGGTCAAAGATGAAAAAACCTTGAAAAAAAAAATCTATTTTTCCAGGGTTATGAATCTAACAGCATCACAAATTATCTCTAGGAAAACATTTCAAAAGCCTGAACTTGCACTTATGGAAAAAGGAACACAGATAGAGGAAACAGATAAATATGCGTTGTGTTAGTAGGCTTTGTTTTCTGAAATGATATATTGTTCCGGAGAAGCAGTTAACAAACAAATTACTGTCTGTGTCCAATACAGCCAGATCTTTGGTTCCACCGAACAGATGTTGAGGTGAAGCAGATTAAAGCTTAATTCACAATAGGGCTGTACCACAGGAAAGGTGCCCTAAGTTTATCTATTGTTAAATAATATAATTTATCGTCTTAGAGGGCTACAGAGCAATTTCTGTTCCTTTTCTACTTTTTGAACAAAGATTTATAACATAGATAATCCCCAATTTTAGATATTTGCTGCAGGTTATATTTGAAAGAATTTCCCAAAAGACTGATAACCCCTTTTTTTCCCTTAACCACAGTCGAACCAGTGAACTAATATGATGCCTGCTTCAAATAAATGTATTTGCTGCCTCTGTGCATGATAAGTTTTCATTTAGTCTATGATCAGCTGACAGTATGCAAGTTTGCAGATACCAGTAATTGAATACAGATAACCTTGGTTGTTGACCTATGCAGAGCCATGACTGTCTAGTTTCCATTGTTTCTGTTTTTGCTAGTTGACACAAAACTGATGTGGGCTGAATTTATATATTAGCTCTCCATTATAGTGGGAATTGCTTATCGTTATGGATGGATATTGCAAGAAGTTTCTATTTATTTAACCTAATAAGAAGGCAAAAAGGAATGTGATTGGGCCAACTCAGAAACAGGTTTAACCCTTAGCAACCCGGCTAGTTTCTGCAAAGACAGCAAGGCGTGGAAAGGACATATTTTTTCTATTTCTTACAAATTGATTTTCTTTTTGGTTGGAGGGATTATTTTTTTTCTAGCAAACAATGCCATGAAATACTGAGAAACTGTTTGAAGCTGAGGGTTGCAAAGGAGCCAAGCAGTGCTGGATATCCAAATCCTCTTGGCTTCTGATAGCAGTAGACAGCTAATTCTCCTAGACTTTGTTGAGTACCCAGTCTGAAAAGAGTAAAAGTTAGAGTTTGCCAAGAGATGAAGAGGACAGTGGCACCCTGTGAGAGCTGCCTGCTAAACACAGCATGGGCTTCAAATCACATACCAGAAGCTGCTCTTCTGCAGGTTGCTGCTGTCTCCTCCTTGTGTACATTGCAGCTAGGATGAGACCTCCTTTGGTTGTTTGCCAGGGTTGTGACAAGCTTGGTTTGCATTTCACCCTGGCTGTGATTAGTTGTGAGTGTTTCCAGTTACCTATGAACTTATTTAGATCCAGAATGAGAATCCAGGCTTGCAAATACAGTGATTATTGTAACCTGCTGACTTGGAAGGTACTTTGCAGCAGCCTGGGAGTGACTGGCTCACTGGCTGCAAGAGGGCAGCAACAAAAAAGAGAGACATTTGTTTTTTTC
>VZTF01000387.1:651477-693977 GCA_013397755.1 Cnemophilus loriae
AAGATAATGGAAGCTGCTTTGAAAGTTCTTAGCCACGGCTTCCCAGGGTGCCCCGCTTTTGCCTGCAAAAGTAAACAGCTAATCCTTGCTGCTGGAAGGTGAACAGCCACTGACTTTTGTTATCCATATTAACGCCTGGTTCAATGTGATCACAGTTCCAGGCAGGAGCAGCCTGGGGGAGCAAGCAGGGAGCAACGCCCACAGACTGGAGCTGCTGGGGAGAGCTTTTCTCCCTCTACTGTCGCGACATCCACCACGGGAACCACTGAACCACTAAGTGTCTAATGCAGCAAAATGAGGATTTCACATCCGTGCCATGCAAGGACCAAGGCCCCACCGGGACTGCAGGTCGTGGCAGTGATTTTCTAAGGAACTGAGTTTCAGGCACCCTGGTCCTGCTCAAGTTCATGAGGACTGGGCATATCATAACCCTTAGGTTACTTGGTTTGGCAATTTGAATGTTAATATTTTAGGGCAAAAAAAGGGTCGTAAACGATATCACTTTGTACAGGACTATGAAGAGCACTAGAGTGGAGTGCATTCTTCAGTTTATACTTATGGATTACCGACTTCTGTTTTATCTATCTTTGCAGTGCTTAGGTGTGGCATCAAAACGCCACCAGATCTTTCCACCTTTTAAAAAATCAAATCAGCCAAAATCTATCCATTTTTAGCACTTCAGGTTCACGTAGTTTCTCACTGCCTATTTGAAAATAGGCTCAGAATGAGACACTGAGCAATGACGCAATGTTCAAATAGAGCTTTAAATGCCTCAATTTCATATTTACTGTATTCCCAGCTCCATAAATTCCTATTGGGCTCTACATTTAGCTACTTATTTTCTCATTTCTGATGCTGTGGTTTCATATTTTAGTGATGAGAAACTGAAAGCTCTGTCCCTCAGTAAGAGAAAGTGACACTGCATCTTCATGCAATTTCAGTTTTACTCAATAACATTTACATTTTTTGGCTTTTCATCTAAAGAAAGATCTCTTGAAGTAAGGAAAAGTTAACATTTCTTCAAGAAAGATTTTCTTTTTGCAGAATACCTATGGAAAAGTGTTCTCTCAGCACATTGTTAAATATGATTGTGTCATGCGGAAGCTGTGCTGTGCCTCCAGTGTGTATTCCATTTCTAGTGAATAGGCATTTGAGCTAGTTAATAAATTTTTAACAACATTGTAGACTAGACAGGGTCATCAGCCATTCAAAGAAACAACAGTTCAGTTGTCAGTGGAGTGTTAATTTCTTTCACTTCCAACTGACCTTAACATAGATTTTAAGATTAGTATTTGCAATGCTTTGCCTCTCTTGTTAAAAAATGATAAACATAGATTTGCAACTTTTTGCCTTTGAGATATTTAGATTCCCTGTCAATATTCTGCAGGTTTTTCCTCCAGCCTTGCTCTGCTTCACTGTCTCAGGTCCAAGGCTCCTAGAGAAGAAATGCAGTTTTCATTCTCTAATGCAGCAAAGGTGCAAGGTTGAACAACAAGAGCCTAATTAAAGTGCTGGATTGAAAAATCAATATACATCAATATACACCAGACATTATACTAAACAGCTGAAAATATTTTGTCAGAACAGCACAGAATGTGAGCCAACATGAACTTCTTTTCCTTTCCCTTGCTTGTTTTGAGTTTGCAGTTTGACAACATACACACAGACTAAAGAGTTGTTTCACTGTCAGGAAAAGCCTATAATTAAACTTTTACACTTGCCCCTCTTTCAAAGTGCTGCCTTAAAAATATAGAGCTGCTCACCATGTTTACCCACTCTCCAGAGAAAAAGCTGCACTTCTTCTGAGTATTTTAATCTATTTTAGGGCTGCCCGTCTAAATTGCCGAGCTGTTCCCGTTGCTGCCAGAGCCATGGACCACGAAAGTGTTCCTGCCCGAAAACACTCAAACACGTGGGCCTGCTGCAGTGGCATCGAGCCAAAGCGATTCACACGCTGCTGAAGTCCTCACTCCATCGCTGTCCTGCCTTAGCACAGGAGCCCACAAACCAGCCTGCACTAATTTCTCCCCCGTGCCATCAATACCGATGACCTTTTATCTGTTCATCTGTAGAGGAGGCAAGCACAGGGCCACCTGTGGTCACCATGGAAACGGCAGGATTTGCTGACTATATTCTTTTCCTTGATGCATGTTAAAGACTATTGGCAAGCTGAGGGGCACCTGAGCCAAGGTGAGCTGATTAGAGGGTCTTGAACTAGTTGAGATAATCCTCAAGTTTTAATCAGCACACTTTCTTATTTGCTGCCAAAATAGAATGTAAATTATGAGTAAATGCCAGTTCAGTGCATGCATGGCTGTAATTCATCCACAGCCACAAACTCTGCCAATGCTGCATGCAGCAATGTAACACAAAATATCACCAGAGACATTGGGTGAACCTGACTCACCTTTTGCTTCTTGAACCTCTTTATCTGGAAGCTGATGGGGTCCTCTGCAACCACTCACTGGCAGAGCTGCACCAAAAGGAGCAGCGTGGGAGGCTCTGTCCTGTCCCTAGGGCAGATGTGGCTGTGCAGGGCAGCTGGTGGGTGCAGGGGCATGAGCTCCAGGGCAGTTCTGGAGCACAGAAAGGGTTGTTTGACAAGCTCGGTGTGCTCTGCCAGGGGTTATTCTGCCGTATAAAATAGGCCTCTTAGTTACATTTAGTGTTTCCCTACTTTCCTGTGTTAAAACAGTATGTAACTGTGCTGGGAGGTCACCCGGGGCCCAGAGGTCAGAGCTCAGGGGCTTGGCAAATGAAAGGTTAGAGCTCATGTTTTTGGCAACAACACATAGGAACCAGCAAACCTACACAAAACCCCCCCTCAGTTGGGTTTTGGTCTACCTCTGATGCACCGACCCATAAGAATTCTCTGCTCTGCAGTGCTACAATTGTAAATAGTCAAGATACAGAATTTTAAATAGAAGTGAAGGCAAACTAACCCACCATCATTACAGAAAACAAATGTGCAATGTACCAGCCTCATGAAAACAAACACTTTGGGTGGGTGTTATATTTTTCTAGTAGACAGTAGAAAAACAAAAATGCAGTTTGCAGGTGAAGAAAATTAGTCACCTGATCAGCTGGATGGGAAAAGAGACACAGAGGAACAGAGAAAGTGTGTGTAAAATAGGAAAATATATAGAAGAATATTTTACCTTTATTTTGAAGAGACATTGCTGTTTTAAAATTACTTAATATTTGTAATTATCCCTCAGCCTGTATAGGTCTCTATAGATATGCATGTATCACTCCTATGCACTCATCTGAACAAGCTGAACCACAGCTCGATGCTTCTCCTCAAGGTGAGGTGAGAAAGAGGTGGGTGCAAGGTGCCTGGGGCAGAGCTGTGGGCAGTTCCAGGTGCCTCAGCCTGAACACCTCCTGAGATGTCCCAGACAGGGCCTGGTGGACCAGTGGGGAATTGCCCAGTGGGCCTCTCCCACTCCAGCTCCTCTGCGTGCTGGGCAGGCTATTGCCCTGGTAAGTGAGCACCTATGCCCCGTGTCTGAGAATGATGGCAAGGAGGAGGATGAAGAGGAGAAGGGGTGGGGAAAAGATGTAACATGTCCAGTCTAGAGATCAAATTTGGGGCAACCTTCAGCTCTGACCTCCTAACTCTACATCCTGTCTTTCCTTGCACCTCGTTACTCACAGGGCTGTCAAATCTGGACTCCAGCCTGCTAGATTAAGAACTGCAAGTTTATTTAAAGGGAAACAAAACAAAAACACACCAGTTTTCCTCATTACTGGCAGCCATCACGATGGCTCTCTGCAGGACCACACAGGGAGCAGAGGCAGTGGCATGCTGACAATTAGCTGGCCCGTCAGCACGAGCTTGGAGCACTGCAGGGTTTGGATGCTGCGGAGCATTTTCCAGCGCTAACGAGGAGCTGAGCTGTCTTTGCTGATGCACAGTTTTATAGCGTGCCACTCTGCCTCAAATCCTCCTGGAGCTAAGCCCTGTTCCAAGGTCGCTGCCTGCTTGGGAGTGTGCAGGCCACCAGCTCTGTGGGGACTCCAGGGGAGTGGAGGTGGTGCCCAGGGGTGTGTGCTGGTACCTGCTGGTACCTGCTGGGCTGCTCACCTGCACTGTGCAGGGGGTGGGCACCGACTGCACAGTGCCTGAGGGTCTAGTCAGGGTGTAAGAGAGCCACCTCCACACAAGGATGCTGCCCTGAGACATCAGGGCAAGGAATCGGCCACCTGGGCTTGGCTGAGGGTCTTGGTGTGGGAAGGGTGGCCCCTACCCAAAGGAACTGGGATATGATTTTCCTTTCCTTCTGCTTCATTGCAAGGTACAAACAGACTCTTTTGGAGATGTCTGGCTGAATTTTGCATTCTTTCTCCAGACTTGAGTTGATGAGCATTGCCCAGAAGAAGAATTATCTGCTGAACAAAAATGGGGAAATTCTTATGCATAAAATTCAGCTGAGCCGTGACCCATAAAGGACCTCACACTGCTGATACTGTGTCAGGCAATCAAATTACACAATTCAACTGTACGAAAATAACAGATGCAGTTAGTTTAACTCACTAAAAATGCTAAACCTACAAAGGGACATATAACATTTACAGTCACCTTTGAAATCAGAATTTGGTGATTGCACGCACATGTGCCCACTCAAATCAACTGCACCCCCACAATAAGAATTCCTCACACGCCAGCTGCCAGGGACTTTGGGAATGCCTCTCAGCCTGGTTGCACAGAGAAGATGAAAGCACTGAGCAAATTCCAGGTAAGTCGAATGACTATTTGGATGCATTATCTTGCTGCACTGTGACAGTTTTAAACTCAAACTAAGCTGCTGTATCTTATTCTGTGACTAGGTAGACAATGTCATATCACTGATGAGAACAAAGTCTTTATTTTTGACTATCTCTGCTTGTAACTTGAACTGTGGACAACTCCTAACCTCCACTTAGAGAGTGAGGTCCTCAAGGTTTACAAACCCTGAGCAAAGATTAGCACGCGCGCACACACACACACACACACACACACACGCATTCCTGTGTATAAATACATGCAAAAAAAGTGTCTTGACACAGAGCTGAACCTGTCTGCAAGGACCAGGCCGATCTAGGGTTGATACTGCACAAAAAAATGTGGCTCTACATGTGTGCATAAAGCAAAGTGTAATTTGTCTCAGGGAAGTCTTGTGCCTTTTCCCCGATGCGGTTCAACCCCAGCTCGCTCGCTGGCTGGCTGGGCTGCCGCTACAGCTGCTCAGGCTCTTGCATGCCTTCAGGCTTTCATTCCAAGAGCACTTCTGGTGCCAGAGGGTTTTGGCAACTGTTGTAATGTGAATGATTACTTCCATTGAGGAAACCATCGGTGATAACAGTGATGAGAAGGTGTATGTGGTGTAAACCACAGCTTGCTGAGGGCATTAGAGCATGGGGGTATGCAAGGACAGGCTCTAGGTGCTGCTGGGAGGAAGCTGCTCTGCAAATGAAATAATGGCGTGTTAGTAGGGGAGTGAATATGTTAAACAGAGTTTAACCCCTGAGCAGCGCTGTGAGTAAAATGTTTCCAGACTTGGCCCGAGCTAGGGGTTCACTCAGCTAATGAAAACACTAGACCCCTCTGTCTAACCAACCCGGTGTATTCACCAAGCATGGCTGTGAAAGGAGACATGTTTCGGTCTCTTCTGTTGCCAAGTTGCCTAATACCAATGTGGACATTATAAACCCAAGCAGTATTTAAGTTGCTGTGAACTTAAATTTTATTTTCTTACCCAACTGCCCAAGCCAGTTTACATGCTGATCAGTATCTGCTGCAGCCTGGGAATAATCTGGCCCCAGCTCCTTGGGCAGGGAAGTAAATCCTTACTGACATCAATGAACTGAAAAATTCTGAGGTTTGGCAGTGACAAAGGGAATAGTGAATGAAAGCAGTATTTCGTTATATTGATCTACCTTTCCTGCTCATCTACTAATAACGTTGGCTGTTTACCCTCTGTAATAAGCTGTGATAGGTGCTTTCACTGGCATTAGCTTTCCAGTTCTCCCAGTATGCAGGAAACGGGGAGCTCCCAAATAAATGACCTGGCTAGAACCACATAAGATTAAGCATGTTAATATTTTAAAGTTTGCAATTCAACCACTTGTGTGATTGATTGCATATTTAGATCTTGATTTTACTCCCAAGATTTTCTCTGCATGATATTTAAAGAACCTTGAACCCAATTTACCAGACAGGGGAACACATGGGAAGGGAAACCTTCTATAGCCCTTTTCTGGATTTCTGGAGATTCCTCTACATGGGGAATTCTGGGAGACACCAGTATCTTTGTCTCAGCTCTGTATTCCTTACCATTTGAAGGGCGTTGGATTTTAATCTGCTTTTTATATTTCAGCTTTGACTGGTATTTCTCAGGCTTGTATTGTGTATCATTGAGGGTAGTAGTGTGTGCCCATCTTATCCCAAAAGTAAATGCTATTCGTTAAGTTACCAGAGGAGATTTGGCACATTTTAAAGATATGGGACTGCTTCTGAGGCTCACCTACACACAGGATGATTCCTTAGCCTGAAGAAAATGCAGATGACAAAAAGTGGGTACAGCAAAGGTTTACAAGATCAAGAGTGTCATGGAAATAATTATTTGGAACAAGAATTTAGGAACTTAGTGCATGTTCACTTAACACATAGTGAAACTGTGGAATTCAATGCCCCTGGATGTTGTGGATATCAAAAGTTTACATGGCCTTAAAAACGGGTTATGCAAAGTCATGGATGGGGAGGCGAGGGAAAATCTGAGACTGTAAAAACCAATCAGGATACCAGCCCTGGCTCAGGAAGTTGGAGCTGCTGGGTGCAAGAAGCTGGGAAGTTGTACTATAGAAGCAGCAGCATCTACGCACCATTTTCTGGTCTCTTTCATAAGCATCTGCTGCTGGTGGAGAAGGAGCAATACCTTCCCTAGACACAACAATTGCTCTAGTCCCAGGTAGCTCAGGTTCAGCTAAAAGAAAATATCAATTAAAGCCCAGAGAAACACAGATACATACCTTATTAACAGCTTCGGCGCCTGCTCCCCCGACAAGTGAAGACGTGTGTCTGTCCTGAGGAGTGGGAAGCTGATGTTAAGCGCACCTTGAAAGGGAGCTGTGTTATGCTGTCCAGCAGGCATCCTCAATGCTCATAACAAGACAAGTTGGTCTTTGCTGAAGGAGAAACCAGCACAACAACTTAGAGGACATTTTTTTGGGAAGATTGTATGCTTCAATTTCTTTCAGTTTGATACAAACTAGAAAGGAAGCAGTTCTACATGTAGACTAAATCTCTAGCCCTTGCAGGCTCTGTCCTCTCAGCTCACAGTCTGAGAGTCTTGGCCACAGGCCTCTGTTCAGGCCTGGGGGAGGCAGGCAGCTTGAAGCGATGATATTTTACATACCCTCAAGAAGAACAATTGGAGCCTGCTCCTCAGACCCCACAGATGCCTGGGTGAGTTCACTTAATGAATATTACTTAAACTACACTAGTTTTTAAGAGTTTTTGCAAACTGGTCACAGAAATGCAAATTCTACGAATAGAAGTCAGTTAAATCCAGAAGTGAAATACAGAGCCCAGCCAGCCAAAACAAGAGGTCACTACATAAAACCTACACTGCCATGCTCATATTTAACATTTTTGCATTTGGCTGGTGTAATAGAAGGGTCCTATGAGAAGGTGAGAATGTTGTTTCCTTCCTTTTCAATACACAGAGTAAGACTTTTGACACTAAATATTAATTAGAAAAAAGTATTTAATCTAGAGTACTTTCTCACGGTGCTGAGGTCTGGACGTGAATTAGAGAAGGACAGAAAGGCTAAAGACACTCTAACCTGAGGCAGAATGAGAGATTGCAAAGGATGTAGTTGTATGCCAAGACCAGAGCTAGCAAAGACAGACTAAACCAAATGCATTTGAGATAATTCACAAGGATAGGACTACCAAGAAAAATATACACATTAGTGAAAGCACAGATTTAGGTGAATCTGAAGAAACCGCCTTCAATTTATCGCAGTTGCCATTCCAGTAGTTCAGTGGGCTTTTTCCCCACAGTAGTTTCCCCTGTTTATTTTGGCACTTGTTGGAAAAATGTCAATGAGAGAACTACTGTTAGTGTGCCCTGCTGTGCGACGTTGAGTTATTCCAGTACCACAGCAGCTATTTTCCAACAGATTAGCATTCAGATACTGGGGGAGTTCATTCAGTTCATATAAATCTGTATAGAAATTTTATTAACTTATAACTTTTTTTATTTGGTGGGCCACCTACAAAATGAAAACAGATTGCTTACATTTTTGAAAGATAGAAGAAAATTTTTTTTTTTAAGTGAATAAAATTATATACTTTTCTGGAAAGTTTAAAGTGCTAATCTCTGAAACAGTGGCACTGGGGTATTAAGCTCTTTTTTGGAAAAAAAAAGCCAAAACAGACAGATATGCAAATCCCCACAAGTTAATTGTCTCCATATTGGATAATTTTTTTTCCATTTTTTTGTTTTCATAAAGAGAAATATGCCATCACAAAAAAAAGTACAAACCTAGGAAAAATAGGATGGGTGCAAAATTAAGGCACAAGGTTGGCACTCGGGAGATCTGGTTTCGGTTCCTGGCTCTGTCAAACATTTCCTATGTGACCTTGTAAATGTCACTTTTGAGCATGTAAAACCATCTGGCCTGATCTAGTGAAACATGTATTTAATTTTAAGATGCAAGTAGTTCCACTAACATCTCACACGCTTAAATTTAAAGACATGTTTACATGCTTTGCTGGTCGGGAGCCACGATGCTCAGCCTCTTCCAGGGAGGATTCCCCCTCTGCCTCCAGCATCCCAGCTGCAGAGAGAGCCTAAGGAACAGTTGGTCTCTACTGCTCCAAGTTCTCCGAAGCAGAGGCAGTGACTCCCTGTGCATGTGAGCAGCAGCACAGTGGGGTTTCCATTCTGAGGGCAGGAGCAATGCCTAAAACTGCTATGGATAAAGGCCACAAATTCAGATGTCTTCACTGTAAATAAAGATCTGCATTTAGGCACTGAAACACTGGCCTGGTTTTTCAGAGTTGCTGAGCAACCAACACTCTCATCAAGTTAAGAACCCATAAATGTTTTGTGGTTCAGAAAATTAGGTCACTTATTTGGAGGCTAAAAAATAGATTTTGAACCCCAATTTCAAAACTTGAAACTTTGCCTTTATGTTTTAAAAGTACTCTGATATCCTGTCCCTTGCCACTACAGTTAGCTGTAGACTTCAACTTCACATGAAATTCAGATTCAGAAGCAAAAATACCCTCATTTAACCATTTCACTGTTTGCTAAATGTAATTAAAAAGAGTAGAATTCCACTGAGACATTTTAAATAATGTATATAATATACATACGTGTGTACACATGTTTTTAATGTACATAGCATATACAATGTTATTTTATGGCATAGCAGATGTTTCTTAATTCCCTGACACCATGCACTGGGGCAAGATTATGCCAGCCTATTTTATTATGAATAATGTGCTTGCCCCGTCATTAAGTGGGCTATTAAAGACATAAACAAAGTTTTATGCCCTGCTTTTCAACAGCTGTTGGTGGTCTACAAAGTGATAATCCCGCTTTCAGCAAATATTCTTAGGCTCAAAACTAAATTCAGTAGATTTCACAGGCAACCAGTTGACTCATGAGTGGGGAGATGGTAACTCTGTGACATCTCCAGTGTCACAGAAGCAGCAATGGCATTACTTCCAAGAAAAGCCCTTCGAGCACAGGCTGGGAATGAGATGGCTGCTCCATACATCATTTCTTCCTCAACCACACAGTAACTCCTATACTAAGCAAACAAACCTGACTGGCATTTATTTCAGCAGCAACAGCAGCAGAGGAAAAATTTAAAAGCAAATTTTTTTTTTAAGTAAACAAATAAACATGTCACATACACACACAAAAAATCCAGTACACGTGACAGTAGCTGGTTTTTCCCTTCCTAATGAACTATGTGGCAAAGACACAGTTGCAAATCCTGTAACCTTAGATTTGGAGAAAATAATATGAGTGGGGTGGATAACTTCAAAGAAAGGATAGAGGGGACAATAAAGGTTGGGTGTCCGTGTCCCGCCACGGGCGCGGGAGTTGTTAATTTAAACGGATGTGAGCCGTACATGACACAGCTCCAAAGGTGTGCGGGGAAGAGGGTTTATTCTTATAAACAGGACTGATGCCAGGCCAACCAGGCCCCCCTGCTTTGGACTTCCTAAAGAAAACAGCTTCAGACAGCTGAGCAGAAGAGTTATGGAGAGTGCTGAGATAGGAAATATCTACAGTTCCTGATATATTATGATTGGCCCCGGGAATGAGGAAGCCGAGAGCCGAAGGTAGTCCTAAAGGGTGCTAAACTGTACGGTGCTAATGTACACAACAACATCCTCATACAAGCAGATGTTTAAAAAAAAAAAGGGAGGGGGGATGGAAACTGTATTTAGACCACGTTGCACTCACCCTAGGGAGGAAAACTGAAAAAAGAGAGAATGTGGAACCAATTTTCAAGCTTGAGCAACTGAAAGTCTATTAAATGGTTCCGTCATCAACATGAGATGAGAAAAAAAAGTAATAATTTATACAACAAATTGGGTAATTGTAGCTGCATGGACAAATGATATTTTTTCCCTGATAACTGAATAAACATTGTTACAAGAGGAAGGTTATAAGGAAATAGCCACTTTAGTGAACTACAAGCACCAGGTCTCCTGCTTCTGTTCATATTAAAAGACAGGCATTGAGGACTGAGGGACATATATGCTCTTGATCACAAATATTTTTATTTACTTTGTTCCTTTTTCTAGGAAGCATATTTGACTTGCTAAAAATGGACTCAGTTTCATATAACTAGAAGCAATCTCAGCCTGGTTACTGCATCATGCCAAACTCAAACGAATTTCTTTTTTAAGAGATAGCAATATAAACTGAAGGAATTACAGGAACAATATGGAAACCACACAATTTACTTGTTTATTGACTCCATTGTTTTCTTAATTATAAGCTGCATAGAAAGTAACAAAACAAACAGCAGAAACTTGTAGCAGATACATCGAGAAAATAAATAGCGGGAACAGAGTGGAAGCAACAGCAAGCTGGGGTAATGTGAGGTGTAAGACAATAGCTTCGGGGTCATCATCATTAATACTGGAATAATGCAGCAGTCAGGCAGGGTCAGTGGAAAGACCAAGAGAGCAAGCCCAAAACACACTGAAAACCCAGCGTACAGAGCACATGTGGGAACGCACAGATAGAATGGTTAAATTCCTAAGTTTCGCGGCCTTCACATTTTTATTTTCTTTTCTGTCACAGACTTCCTGTGCGATGCTGGGCAAGTCACTTAATGGCTTTTACGCCTTTGTATTGTTCTATTCAAGATTGTACTGGATTTTGCCTGTAGAGACCAGGCTCTTAGTGCCAGAAATCTTTCTAGAAGGGTCACTGTTGGAGTAAATTTTCTTTAAAAACTTACTTAACCTAGGAATTTGCAACATGCAGTACTGACCTCAAAACTCACTACCCTTCAAATTAGGACAACTCTGTACAGATTTACTTGGCAGGGCTCTTCTAAAGCACAAGCTCAACTGAGAACTCACCTTCCTTTGGGAAAAAAGAAAAATTCAGTTCCCTGGCCAAAGCATGAATCTCCCATGCAACGATGCACTACCCATGTGTGAGGAGGAGGGTGCAGAACAAGGCTGAGTTAAGGGTTCAGTTGTGTGAGATGTTAAATCACTCCCCCGTCAGCAGGACCACGCGTGTGCTCAGAGATCAGCACGTGCCAAGGGCTGTGCTGGCAGAGAGCTCAGCTCCCTGTGATCAAGGTTGGCTTTGAGAGGCTGAAACGAGAGGAGATAGAACGTGAAAAGGATTTTTGCTAGGATCAATTTTCTGTCCATCTTTTTATGTATGCTTCTATCTATTTGAATAGATGCATGTGTGTAAACAGAGCCAGTCTCCATCCTCCCCATGTCTGAAATGAAAAATAATAAAAATATATTTACATAGCTTAAACATTAGGCTATTAAAAAGCTATAGTCGCTATAACAGAGGGGAAAAAATTACAAAGAATGATTTGCATAGCAAACACATTTCACAGCTGTTTTGGACAAATGCCCTTGGTAAATATGTTTAAAGTCATGTACAACAAGAATATTTTATCACAAGTAACCATGTTTTAATAAACACTTAGTCTTTTTGTATTTCATTCTTTCTCATCATAATAATAGAAATATAACACCATATATCACTGTAAAACACATTTCCACATAAATGCTGATAAGCACAAAATATTTTTCATCATTTACATTTTAACTGTAATAATATATGGCAGGATTAAAGCTGCATCCATCATGTGTCTAACTAACCTTGCTGTAATGAATTTTTAAATGTAATGGTTTCTGTCACAAAGTAAAATCATACATAATATCTTTTGACACAGTATTCTGGTATATGCAAGGTTTTAAAATGTAAATGCAACTTCATTTTTAATTAGATTTATAAACTCAAATCACTGTTCTCTTTACTATAAACCAAGGGGGAAGGAAAAAGTGTGGGTCTGTGTCAAGCGTGTAAGTTTTTTCAAGTGCCTTTCTCACAGGAAACATACACATCCAGTGTAGAAAAGCGAGTTGCAGTAGAAACAAAGGATTATCAAAATCATAGGGAACTAAAGCTCTTTAGGCTGCCTGAAGGGCCTCCTCTGGTACCCCAGTGCCCGCTCGGTGGCAGGGCTGGGGATGGGGCTCTGCCGGGTGCGGGGCACAGCGAGCTGAGGACAGGCATGTCCCCACACAGCCGCCTTTCCTGGCGCTGCTTGAAATAACAAATAATCCGGCTCACAAGAGGAGAATCATTAAAAATAATTTGCAGGAGCTTTCTGTTCCGCGAACCCTTTTTTTGATACAATATTTCCTTCAGTGATTATCGCTGTGGACATGTTCCTGCCATATGGATGGGAGCCGGGCGAGGAGGCGGCTCAATACCTGAGTGGTTAATTAAGAGCTGTTGCTGGGCCACAAGAAGCAGGTTTGAAATCCCTCTTCACTCACCGACAATGAGTAGCTTTTTTAGCAGCAGAAGTCACTGGGGACAGCCAGAAGCGCAGGGTAATTATTTGAGATAACATAGAGCTGAAGAGCGGGCGCGTGTGTGTGCGGGTGCGTGCGGGGGAGCGCGGCTGCGGGGGGAGGCACCTCCGACAGGAGGGCAACAGCACAGAAAAGTCTATAATAAAAAGGTCAACATCTCCTATTTTTCTGTACAGTGTCGGCAGTCTGTAATGCCTTTTTAGAATGAATGACAATGAATTCTATCTTTTTTTCCCCTTTTTTTCCCCTCTTTTTTAAACGAATCTAATTCTGTATTCAAACTTTGCAATGGTGAGTGCAGGTCCTGGAGGCCAATCCGGATGAGCTGTTCTCACTTTATCAGCGCAGATGCTGAAATGACTTTGAATGCCTTGTTGCAAAATAGCAGTAATTTCAACATTAACTTGTGTAACCCTGTGCTCTCAAGAACAAAGAAAAAGCAGTGAACTGAAAGCCATGAATGAAATGAGGAAAGTCTGTAAGTTCTTAGAAATTTAGGGCTAGATTCTCAGCAGGGTAAATCTGCTTATTGCCACAGGAACAGGGAACACTATTTTGGCTGTAAATGAGCAACTCATCCAAACTAGCAGCAGATCTGTTTTTTGGCCACAACATTACTTGTGGGCAGGGGGGTCTAGTTTATTATTTATGCCATTTAAAACATAAACCAAGGCTCAAAGGAACAGTGATTTCAGGGATGATCTTGCTGCAGTGTATCCCGTTCACTGTTTTTCTCGAAAATGTAAGGAAGAATGAGAACTTTCAGAGGCTATATATTTCTTAAATGCTTCATATCCAAAATATTTATGAAGTCTAGTTGCCATTCAATTCCAGAACTGTCCAATATTTTATACAGACTCTAAGACCTGGTGAAAACTGAAGACAAGCTGTGTAGTAATACACGGCAGTACTACATTTCTTTTCTCAGATCTGCAGAAGAGAATATGAACATCCCTTTCCTCGGTCATCAAATCTCAGTCCATCTACATTGTGGGCTCAAAATACTATTTCCCCGTTTGGTTGGTTGGTTGTTTTTTCTTTAACAAGCCTTTCTAGTATATTACTGAGCAAATGACAAAACGTCTGTCATATGCTTTTTTGGCATTTCCAGAAAATCCCACATGTGATCTCTAACTTAGAAGGCTTAAATCTCCATCCAAATATGAGCTCTGTGAAGCTCACATGAATGCTTAGCTTTGTGCTGTGGGGTAAAAATAAATTCAAGAAAGTGAAAAGACCCACAGCCTTCTCTCCACACACACCTTTTCACGTCTTCTCAGATGCTGGCAGATAATTTGCCTGAGCAAGCGGAGGTTTGAACGCACACGACAGGCTCTTCAAGCACCAAAGGTTTTGCAGTTTTAGGTGTGCGCTCAGCCCCCCAAAACTTCCTATTTGTGGTGTGGGGACCATGCCATACCTGTTCTCTTTTTTATAAAGGCAGATCTTGCAAGCCTTTGATGTCTCTAGAGTGCAAACAATACTGCTCCAGCAGCAGCACTTTTGCCAGTATAACTGTCTCAGCTTTGTTTAGAAACTGCCCAATATGTTAATTATCTTCTTTACCTCTGTGGCATTATACTGTCAAACTGTACAACAGTCTTTAGAAAATAAAAGCTAACACCCTAAGCTGCTGTACCCGGCTCCCATAATATCTATTCACTGACAATGCCTGAGCTGTCAGATCAGAAGAAGCTTCATTCGAATAAAGGTGGGCAGATGTGTGATAATGAGACAGAAGCATACAGATGCTAATATAACTGTTCAGCAGAGCAGGCTCGTCTTCGTTAGGCAGACCCAGGTAGCAGCTGCAGACTGTCAGATGCTGGAATGCTGCTTTCTCTTGATTCTCATTTAAGATCAGCTTCGTTCGCTGTCTGTCAGTGAACTTTTCCCTCACAGGAGCCTGGACCCCTAGGTGATCAGTCACATTTCGACATAACTAGATGTCAAAAGAAGTTTAAGTTGTATGACGAACTGTGATGCATTCCCTGTGCTGGCTGGCAGTCTCAGCCCTCCAAGGCGTCTTGTTAATGATCCACCTGGAAACTCTAGAGTATTTCCTGTATTTTGTTTTCTTATTAAAATACTGGCTAAGCCTTTGTCAATATCCATGTCAGCAACTGTAAGCTCAAGACAATATTATCACAAGCATAATTTGATTTAAAAATGGAACAGTGGACCTGTGCTGACCAAGCAGCAGGAGATGCACATGGAGTGAGCAGGATGCTAGCTTTGTGTTGCTCTAATTTATCCTCAACAATTAAAGCGAAGTATTTATGATCTTCTTGAGGGCAGAGGCAGGGTGTTATGAGGCTTTACTAAGTTTTCTTATGAAATATGTCTGCAGCCAGGCAGCTCGCTCAGCTGATGAACACAACCAGGAATAAGATAATGGTGAGCCTCCATAGATGAGCAAACAATTCAAATACACAGGAGCTTGGAAACACAAATAACCTGAGATTGTCATTTCACATACTGCTGAAACCTTTGAACTGGGAGTTTGAACTTTGTCAGCCTTTCATCTGTTGCTATGAGCTGTTTACCCACTCACACTCCCTGTTCCAGAGAGGAGACAGACCGAGGCTATTTTACATAAAATACATATGTGTGCACACAATGCAGCAAGCCTTCTCCCACAATATTTGTGTGACAAGACTTAACATTATCTGGTGCTTAATCATGTCAAGCCAGTTTTTACTGTCAACCCTGACTCACTTCTTCACTTACCATCTGAATTGCAACATTTCTATTCTTCTTAAGATAGCAAACTTAACATGGCCAGGTACAATTAACAGGTTTCTTACAATCTTAAAATTCTGAATTAAAAGATGACAAGGGAAGAGATTCAAAGATTTATGATGTTCTTCCTCTTCTTGTTTGGGGTTAGAGAATTGCAAGACCTATATTGGTCTGGCATTTGCATCATAGTTTTCACCCAACAATGATTATTAAATTTGCAATACTGATCAAAAGTCTAAGGCAACTTGCTACCTGATGGACGTCAAAGGGAACTCTCAGTAGGAAGATCCATCCACATTCAGTGTGAGGTATCCAGCAACTCCTCCAAGGCTGTGGAGAGGGATGCTGGGAGGGTCAGGATACCATACCGTGTCTCCCCTGGCTTGATACAGGGCTGCTTTCATTTGTTTCTCTTCCTGCACAGACAAATCCAGCTTTTAACAGTGATGAACAGTAGATCTGGTAATCTGTTTCTATCTCTGCTTTCCCCATATCAATATAATTCCTAATTAAACACTTCTTATGGCCAGTTCATACTCACTAATACTTTCTAATATAAAACAAGATGTCTCCCCCTAGATTCTGGTATTTAGTAGCCTGAAGCTCATTAGTGCATGTGTTCTCACCCAGGAGTTTTAAATATTTAACTAGCTAGGATTCTTTCAAGAGGTCTTAACCTTATAATTTGTAATAACTTGGGGATCTCATATCTGGAGTGTAAGTTATTAAAAATGTTTCTTCCTTTCACCCTGCATTGATTTCCTACTTCTAGCAATCAAACTAAGAGCTATTAGGCCAAACAACTGCAGCTGCCTATTTATTTCATTGTAGTAAAACATAAGTGATGATAATAGATTTCCTAATAGAGATTGATCTTCCACAAAAGCCAAAACCCAAGCATGAACAGCCTGGGTAGACAGTGTATTATGCATTATGCACCACCTGGTTAAAATTGTTCAGCTATAGAATAATATAGCAAGGTCCACAAAAAATGAATGCACTGACTGATTTATCTTCGCACAGAAGTGCGAAGTGTTTTACTTCTGTTGCTTGTAATAGCCTGAGCATGTGATACAAGTAAATTTTGTCTAAAAATTATCTAAGGACCACCTAATGTGCTCTGATGCTACTGAATGTCAAAAATGTCAGCGGCTTCCAGTAATGACTCTGACATAAACAGTAAGGGAGAAATATTACAGTTACTGAAGGAGTTATGAGGACAAGCATGCATTTTCATGAGAGGTCTCTTTGAATGGCAGCAAGTACTCAAGCAGGCAGCTTTCCCTGCCAGTTAAGCTGGCCAAAGAAAGCGCTCTTCCCCTGAAAGACAATTAAAATGAGTTAAATGAATTAAAAAGGCCCCGCACAGCTAAAAAACGGTCAGAGGTTAGAAACAGTAGTACCTGGATTTATGAAAATCATGCAGCTGCCAAGCCTCAGAAATTGTGTGTAACAAGGGACCCATTCAAGTAGTAACACAAACAGCTTTGTAAAATTGAAGGCAATATACATAATTCTTAATTTCTAGGAGATGGTTTTGTCAGCAGTTTTGCCAGCTTAGGACTTGGGTAATATACTCATTCCTAAAATTTGATTTTTATCAAGTGGCTTTCCTAGGGAAAGAGAGCTTAAAAATGTATTAATAAACTAGGAAGAGCAGATAAAGGAGATGCCCTTCAGATTGTTATATTATTATGGTACAGGAGATGTCATCAGCTGGCTACACATGCCCATCATTCCTATTTTTTCAGAAGCACCAAATTATAGTAAAGAGAGGGAGAGAGACAAACATACGTTGCACCCAAACATGAAAATGTAAAAGCCCTCCCTCCAGCTCCTTTGTGCAAGAAGATTTTCACCTGCAATCGGTTACTGAGCTCGGCTGGTTTTGCAGGAGCAAAAGGTCTGCAGTAATTGCACTCAGATATTTCAGTATTAATCTTGCACCAGAAATCCCAGAACACTACAGTATACTTTTTTACCCATTACATACACAAAATCTATCAGAAAGCATTTGTCTCCCCACTCTTTATTCACTTTCAAAGGGTTAAACAGCCTATTTACAGGGCTGTCAGCAATCTGTATCCCAAATCATGAAAAAGTCTGGCCTAGTTTTGTTCAGCATGGAGACTTGTCTTCTTGGCCTGTTGTTGTTACCATCATGTAATATCCATGACAATCGTGTTGTGCTTTTTAGAGGCTCTGTAGTGCTAAATCTGAGGGGCCATTTTAAGCCAGTAAAGGGCTTTATTTATGTGGATTTGAAAGAGTCTTGTGAAGGGCCTTCCACTCAAAATCCTCTTCAGCAGGTCATCCTGGTTTCAAAAGGATTTAGATGCAGAGGCAGTGATCAGTACTTCTATCACGTTCTAATAGACTGACATGAGCATTTGTGCCTGAAAGACAGGGGGGAAAAAAGTGATGCAGATTTGCCCTAAATTGGACTGATGCACAAAGCAGGGAGCGCAATTGACTGACGAGGTAACCCCTCGCACCCTTCTTTTACACTTCTAACCGGTGCCGCACAAAGAGAGAGCCGTGGGAAGCTGCACGGGAGCAAAGCATATCCATTTTCATGGACCATATGGAAATTTTGTTTTGTGTACAGAGAAAGTGTCTGATAACAGTGACCTTAACTGCCATATGTGTATGGTGAATAGTAAACAGAGCAAACCACTCAGCTCTCTGACCCTTAGCATATGGACATCTCTACCAAAGGAGAGTTTTCACAGCACATCCACTTTCACTGTCATCTCACTGGTAACCCAGGGGATTTCACCAGATTTGTTAATGAATTGCTCTATTGACTTATATCTGAGCTTGCCTCATTAGAGTAGAAGAACAAAATTTTTATCTATGTTTTCGTGAAGGGGACCAGAATGCCCCTCCTTTGTTAAGAGGTGGGTAATCTGTTGGGCTGTCATCTGTTTTGAACTAATTTATTGTGTCAGTTTAAGAAGGCTCTTCAGTGTTCATTGATGCTCAAGCTCCACTCCAAGCCTCTTTAAATCAATTTTTTTCCTTGTGAGTGGAATGTTTTTTAGGCCCCTGCTTGGTTTACAAATAGCTGAACATGTTGTTACCCTGGTGCTGGCTAGCTTTAGAGTGCCAAATACAAGCAAACTCAGTGAGCCTCCATAGCACCACCTGTCATGAAATGGCTTTCAAAGCGGCTACAAGCCTTGTATAACCTTGTACCATTCACCTTCCCCACCCACCATCACTCAAACAACAGCTCTTCATAAACTCGCCTGTACTGAACCCAGGCAAGAGGGGTTCAGGAACCGAAGGTGGGCAGAGATGATAAACATTCGTAATTCTAGCACGCTGCCATTAGTGATGGGCCATTGCTTTAGGATTTCCAGCATCTGAAATACTGACTGGCCCCTGATTCTTATGCTGTGATAGCCATCAATTAGCATCCTATTAAATAGTACACCAATAGAGAACACATTATGCCTAATGGCCAATGTGGAATCAGGAGGAATTAGTAAAATAGGGTTCAATAAAATGCAAACCATAAAGATAAGCTGCTGAAGATTGGATCTGACTTTTTGTGTCTATGTTCAAAGAAATAAATGGCCACGGCAGTAAACTTCTTTCTGCCCCTCCCCTGACTGCCCTGAGTGCACAGTATGCCACAGGATGCTGGCAGGAGTGGGCACTAGGGCTGAGAGTGCTGGAGTGTGCCACTTGGAGACAAAACAAAACCTAAACATCACGTGGTTTTTCATATCCATGCAAAATGCACACTTTTGATGGCCCTTTTTAAGATCTTGACAAACTGGAGAGGGCCTGTGTGTCCAAAGCTGATCTGAAGCATGAGGAAGTGATGTGAACTGCTCTTGGCTGCTTTCTGCAGGAAAGCAAGCTCTGTCACACTTCCCTCTGCTCTCCTGCAGCGTGGAGGGGGAAACAGGTTTTTACTGGATAGGTGCCAAAATCTGCAGTCCTCATTTAAGCAAAGATCCCGTTGAGGTTCCAACAGCATCTTTCCCTCAATTTCACCACCAGCAGCCACCTTTGGGATTCTGCCACCCACAGTGGAAGGTGTGCCAGAGCAAAGCAGCCTCTTGATTCCAGCTTCTGCGGACTATTCAGACCTGTACATTTACTGCATATTTTAACTTTCAGAAGTAGTTTGCTCATGTTATTTTGAAGTTGTGTGTGAGGCTCTGGCTGTGCCAGGCCTGGCCTGGAGCACAGAGCAGTGCTCCAGACAAACAGCACAGAGAGCCTCGCTAAAGATCTTCAAAGCATCGAGGCCCTACCTGCACGTAAGGACACAACACCAGCTCGTTCCTCTGCAGATGCTGCTCTCTGAGTTGCCATGGAGTCATTGGCTCACCTAGAATCAACTGTCTGCACAAATGACTCATCTTGCTACCAAAAATCTATATGTAGAGATTGTTATTAAGAATCCAATATTAATCAAGCCATGGTATTGGAGTTGTCATAGTTATTTCCTGCTCTAAGCACAGCAAGTAATGATGTTGTATTGTTTCAAATATCACGGTAAAAGAAGTGTGAATAAATATTAATTTTTTCACAGGAAAAAATTCTGTTGCACCTCAGTAAATACTGAGGTGTGCAAAGCAGTCTGGGAATGTACAGGGAACTGAAATAAACCAACATTTTTTCAAGGTTCACTCATTTGCTCATTGGCATGGCTGTCAAACATCTGTACTGCTTTCACTGGATAAATCCTACATTTAACAATGGTACAGGAGTACCCAAACATCTAGTGTGCAGAGTATTGCCGCAGAGCCCTTTATAGCTGCAAAGATTCATTACATTTTTAAAATGAAAAATGCATAAGCAAAATGCTTACATTACCTTTCAATGCATATTTTTCAAATCTTGTTTTATATGAGAATTAGTTTAAAGCCATTTGGATTGTTTATGTTTATTTAATCTAAGATTCTTTGGGCTAAATATATCAAAGGAAATTCAAGTCCCAGTTGTCAGTGCATGAAGAGATGATGCTATCAGTATACACAAATAAATGACAGTTGCTTCTTATAGTGAAACTGCTGGGCTACAGGTTGATAATTCTAAACCTAAACCTTTAAGAGATTCAAAAAACCACAAAGTTAATTTTGGCTGCATTTCTGTGCTGCTTCCCCCATTCTGGAGTTTTCTGCTTTTAAAAAATTGCTAACCAAATCTGCCCATTTTTTTCTTTTTTTTTTTTTTTTTTTTTTCTTTAAACCAGGCTTTCTTAAAAAACGGGAAACCCCACCAAGAAACCTTTACCCCCCCAGCACCTCAGTTACATTTTCAGACTGGAGTTCATATTTGACTTTAGCTGTAAGTGAAAATAAATGTATTGCATTCTCCTTTCATTTGCACGACAAAGCAATCCTGTATTAGATTGGCACAAGAAACAATTCCCATCTTAGAAGATACTCCGGACTGAAAAAATCAGGATGGGTGCTGACTGTTAGAACTTTAACACAGGTGCGTGGGAAATCTTACAGCAGAGCTGCCCTCAGCACACTTGACTCAAGACAGTGCTGTTTGCCCTCGCTTTCTGAGCACTGTATTTACAGGCTAACACAGGGAAGGATATAGTTGAAGGAAAAAACCGAAAAACCCCCCAAAGATAGAAACACCGGAACATTTGACACTTTACCAAAAAATAAAAAAGTTGCAACATAAATAATTTATTAGGACAGATATGTAACTTTGGAAAGTCATTACTTTTCTTACTGTCTTTGCAGAGCAAACAGGTACAACAGAGCTCAAAAAGGCTGGGATAAAGCAAAAGTATGTAACATACTTCAATGGGCTAACTATATATTCGTTGAAAATTACAAATTTGGCTTCATAAAGTACAGACGTCTGAGACACATGATAGCTACCAGAGAAATTGCTGTAATAATTACATGAAATTATGACTAATTACTAGTATATGCAGGGTGTTTCACCTTATCAGATGGTATATTCACACACCCAGGAACAGATATAACATGCAGTAAATAAAGGAATCAAGATTCCATGTCACACATTCCTTTTCTTGTTGACTGTAATGGATCTGAGGAACAGATCTGAAGGCATCCTTTAATTAATACTAATAATTGATTAGCAGATCAGAAACAATGACAACTACTTACCTGCATTTTGCAAAACCTGTGGAGAAGTTCTGCTATTTGTTTTTGTTTCACACTGGAATGATAACAAAGCCTGTTAAGTGGTCTTGCAAAAATAACTACCTTCAAATGGTTGGGCTGGGATGGAAAGTGCCAGGTTTTGAGCTATTTCCCATTCCAGGAGAGCAATGTCTTTCTAGAGAGGCAGCATTCAACGTGTGCATCAAAACCTTACCGCTCAGAACTCCATCTAACCCAATTTTTTTTTTTTTAATGGAAGTAAGGATAAAAAAAATCTTTATATATCTTGTTATCCCTTGAAAATGTCTCACTAGCAAAGATATTTAATGAGTAGGAAAAGGAGGAGTGAAATAAAACATTTTTATCAACTTCGTTGCTATAAATAGAAGCAAAGGACCATTGATAAAACAATTGTCATACTTTCACACTGCACCCTAAGTCCTCTAGAGAGCATTCAGGACTGTAAGATCACATGTGGAGGTGCAAGCAAGCAGAGGACTTTTCACGTTCTTTGCCTCGTGATGTTATTTCCATAAGAAAAAGCTGAAGTTGAAACTGTGACAACTTGCACTGACCCATGGGAATGCAAACATCTATCTCCTGATAACAGGTCGAGATAATGCACGTCACCACCGCAGCCAGCATGAGGACACTTGTCTTCACTCATTTTATATCCACTCTATCACATTCCTGGCCACACTTCCGTATCTGTCCTTTCAACACACTCCATAAATTCCTCCAGTGAAGTGCACAACTCACTTGTTCAAACAGAACTGGGCAGCACAATTACACTTTCCTTACCGCAGCTGAACAAAACCCAAAAGCTACTTAAAATGGCTGGAAGGTCAGTATTTCACAGCCCATTACGGGAGCAGCCTTCCTTGTTCTTTTCATAAGGAGTTCGGCTGTAGCCTCGAGCTAGTCTTTCCTCCTACAAGACAGAAACACAGTGTTACACTCAGTCTGTGAAATCCGGAAACCACCCAGAGAAAAGCACACATGCAAGACTTCTTGTTTACCATCCATTATTCTGTTGATAATTTCTCCATTGAGCTGAAACCATGAGCTTATACTACATCCTATTTGACAAATTAGCTCAGTTTCTAACATCAAAAATAGTAATAGAACTCTTATTTTTAGAATTCTTTGACTTTTTTTTTTTCTGTATAGAGCTCCACTGCAAAAATGTTCCATTAATGTTTTGAGGATATTGCAGGGAAGATGGAAAAAATGTTGAACAAAAGAAAGAAATGTTAAGAAGAAAAATTGTGTTTTGTCTTCTGCCTGTTCCAAAAGTGCAGAATGGGAACAGGGGAAAGAGAAGGGGAAAAACCCAAACTGAAAAGATTTTATTTTGCAGAAATATATTCTTTGAACATTTCTGTAACTGACAAATAAAAACATTGACATTGATGTGAAAAAGAAAACACTTCCCTCGCTGAATTTTCTCTTTCAGAAAACATCTAGAAGGTTCTGACTTCATTTAACTCTTCAAAAACAAAATGAAATTGGGTTAGATAAAATTTAATGCTGAGATCAATTAATTCATAGAGTTTTATACTGGTTGCTTTCAGCACTGAAATTATAGTCATCAAAACTGCATTACTTTTTGGGTGTTTACTAGTGAGGCCAAGGTAACTGGTATTACCTGTTGGACTCCACTGCAGCACAGGGGGAGCGTCTCCTGTATCTGATGTTACCTCAAGTGAGGAGTCATTTGTCTCTGTTTCCATCTCAGATGTCTTCTCACCCTTCCCTGGAGATGACACATTGAATTAAACCATTTTTCTAGCGATTAGGAATACAACCTAAAGTCCACTGTATTCATGAGTGTGGATTTCAATGGGTGTCAGATGTGACCTGGATTTCTTGGCTGAGGCCACAGACTCTGCTTTAGGCTGCTGATTTTTCCTTCTCGTCAGGGTCTGCTTACCTGTGTATTTCCAGGGGGGATAGAGTTCACATTTTTGACAATGATATCACTAATCTTACATCTTTTTAGTATAAAAAAACTTATTTTTCTTTGAGGAACCTCCCCCCACTGCCAGCCTACTGGTATTTATCACTTGTGTTATGGTTTCTAGGTAGTGTTGTTGACAGCACAGTGAATTCATCTGATATTCATCTCGAGAGGCAAGCAGTATGATTTGTTACCTACCTGGTGGTAGAACAGATTAACACCACGAGCCATAGGATACACATTTTAACTGGAAAAATTAAGATTTGAATTTAGAAACAAGTAATTTTTCAGTTAAACCTTTACCAGATGTGGTGTTCTGGCGCATGCCAAATTCCTCAAAAAGCAAGGAAAACAACCCCTGAAGTTTAACACCAGTCACAGGAAGGAGTGTCTTCACAGATCTGAATGTTTGGATTTTTTAAAATTATTATTTATATTTTTTAGGGCACAACTCGTGGGTGCTGTTCAAAAGACTGTGGGTTTTTATGCACAATTGAATACAGTGACCAATTTTCATAGCACAAATTACGCTGTCAATTTACTGCTTCTATTCTAAATAAAAAGTATTTTCCTTGCACACCAACTATAAAAGTTCTGTCACTAAAATTACACAGACTGATCTGCCTGTGGTGGAAACTACAAATTAAGCTTTATTTATCTGGGAGGGTGCTAGGCACCTGTTCTAACCTCTCGACAAATTACCACACAATCCAGCGTCTACTAATAAGGTATTCACAGACTCTAAAACTGAAAATAGAACCCTTTTTGCCTAAAATCCTTCAGACCTATCAACTCTTAGAAACTAATCCCGGAAAACAGTTCTGCCACGTAACTCAAAGGTCAGCAAGCTGGAGGAAGAACACACAGTGATCTCTGAGGGCAGTAAAAGAAGAGAGACCTTTAAGTAAATAATAAAAAAGGAAGAACAGTAGTTGATCCAATCTGCAGAGATGAAATGAAGAATGAAGAAGGAAGGCTGTATTACTGGGGCTGATGGCTGAAAACTTCATTTTTACTTGTACCTGGAAATGCTTAGGCAGCTGTTGCACAATTTGAGAACTTTTGAGAGCAGGCTGCAAACAAGGCATGCTCTGAAGAGAACACATGAGAAAGAAACTGCTTTGTCATCCGAGTTTCCAGATATTCTTCAGCCTAAGTATGATGCATTTCAGTAATTCAGCTTAAAAGTTAATAAACCCATGAATAATTTTATAATGTCTCCTATATGAATTCAAAACATCACAGAACCTATGGGTGATCACTTTTGCTAACATGGCTTTTGGTAAGATTCCTCAGTGTAGGGGGAACAGGCATTTCCTTTCTCTAACTCCCATCAGTTGTATCTACCAAGTCAGCTTGCTGGAAACCTCTTATTTAAGTCTCAGGTTGAAGCGCAGCAAGGGGAAGAGCACCATCTGTGCTCAGCTGTGACACCCCTCCTCCCAAAAGACAAGCTGGACACATACAGTAAGTACACACGTTTTCAGAATATGAGACCTCCTGCCCTTGAGGCCATGGTCAGCAGGAGGGGTGACAAAGCAGAAGCCTGCGGTGCATGACAGCAGTCAGGGCAAATTAACCATTGCCCGCTCTATTCACAAAGAGAAAAGAATGGAGCCATTCAAGAGCAAATCCATCTGTCCCTGCGAGGGTTCACAAGAGTGTCAGAGAAACCTCACGGTCAACAGTCTCTAAGTGCTGGCACACAGGAATCCAGCAGAATCAGCATGGAAACTTGGTGCTTTATCCACTGTCAGGAGCTCCACTGTCAGGGTGCCATGTTCATAGCCCCTGTGCTTCCTGGCTGAGCAGGACTGGAGTCTACCTGAAGGCTGAATGTCTGTACAGTGCTACCTTTGCCAAAGACCAGTGGGGGAAAACAGAGGCAAGGCAAGAAAGACTTGCCATTTTCATCACAAAATGAGGGTTTCCTGAACACAAAGGAAACAACCGCTCATTTAACATCCAATTATCATATTTCCACACAAAATGTACTGACAACACAGCTAGGAAACATCATTAAAACATCTTTATTAGGGACTTAGCCAATGTCTTTGTCTTTAAATGAATATGTTTGTGTTCACTGACTATCTAAAGAGGTCTATGAATTACACACTTAAACATAAGCCAGCTTAATACACGCTGCATTAGTTATGATCAATGGAGAACTCTCAAAATATGGATCATAGGTAACTGCAAGCAGTGATGTCCTCCCATATTTGCAGAATGTGGACAAACTTCTGTGGAGCTTGCTCTACCTCATGCATCTCAACAGACACTAAGTCACATGCTGGAGACAATATGTTAACTGTCAACATTGAGTCACTGCTCATCAAGGCATAGAAGATTATGAATATGGATTATGAATATCTGTACAGTTACTGGGAATATTAATCTCAGCACCTCTAAGGAGTGAGAACATAACTTTTGTCCCTTTTCTTTTCCCCTTCTTATACTTAATTTAGGAAGAACCAAGTCTAAAAGGCCTAGAAGAATGCAATGGTCCTCTGACCGCCTTCTGCAGGAATAATTTCCAAAAGGTCCAGGAAAATTTATGCCATTCCCTGAGTCTCTCTTCATAACCTTTACGTATATTCAAACAGCCTTGAGTGAAGTCCGAGCCTAAGAAATGCTAGGCATGTATGATCCCAGCTTTGACAGCCTATGTGAGAGCTCCATCTCATCCTTGCAGCCTGGAGGGTTCTGAGAGAGAAGCAAACTAAAAACTTAAACAATGATTTGGAACACTAACAGAGAATTGCAGTTAGTCCTTCCCTAGGTTTGTTTGGAACTGTTCTCTTTCTCTGTATTTCCAGCAAACCCACTGGCTTAGCAGTAGTAGCTGATCCATTCAGTCAAAATGTTCTTTTTGCGGAGCAGCACGAGAGAGTCCCAAAGATACACAGACCATGTGCTGCAGCCAGGGCTCTCCCTCCAGTCCATAAGAAAAGGCAAAATCTCACTGATAGGGCAGGGCTCGTGCAAGAGTCACCCATCTCTAACTTCCACAAAGGATGAGGTTTCAGATCAGAGGGAATAAAGATTGCTAAGAAAACGAAATGCCGGATGCTTACCCCAAAATGGCTGCTTTATTCTGGCTCTTGAGTATGCCTCACGTTTTTCACCATTAAGTGGAAAGAGCTAATAAAAAAAATACCAAATAATCGGAACATAAAGGTGTATAACGATCATAAAATAATATATTTTTCCTAATGTTTTAGCTGTCTGAAGAGCAGTTTTCTGGTGTAAAAGAGATAACTATATATCTTCTGATTTTATTGGCTGCAGATTACACTAATTATCATAAAAAATTACTACCACTAATAAAAATTCTATTATAAGTTACTTATAGTAATCTCTAGGGTACTATACTTAGCTTAGAAAAGATCGTAATTACACTGCATTACAGGGAGAATTTGTTTCCTGAAGCAGCTTTAACACTGTCTGTTTCTTTTAACACTTTAAAGTTGTTGGGTTTTTCTTTTCCTCTTTCCCTTTTCAGGTCAAATGTTGCCTGTTATTTTCACTGTGCAGGATGTGATTTTGTCCCAGAATAATGATCCATCTCTGTTGCAAGTGACGCAAATGAAGTTTTAAAATCACAAATATCTGGGTGGGTTTCACCTCCCAAGGGGGTTAGCATGTCTCAATGGAAGGATACATAAAAGGGAAGACCTAACACTCTCCGCCCAAAGGGAAACACATTCTGTATAAAATTGCTGGAAGCTAGTGGGTGTTCACGAAAAATACAATGTTCGGATTTTATTTGACAAGACAACAATTGTTATTTTCCCTTCTAGATACTTTGCATTTTACCATCTGTGAGGCTGATGACTCTTAAATGACCTTAAATCATACTGCTGTTAATGGCAGTGGTTACAGGCAAATGTGGAATACTGTGCGCTACCTGCCTTGGACTGAACATCAAATTAAATGGCTTTACTTTGATAGCTGACGCTGTAGTAAATAACCTCAAAGTCCAACTAATTAAAATAAAACTGAAACAGTAGCCATTTCTTTTAGAAAGGGTTTCAATGCTTCAGTAGCAGGGCTAATCAACATCTTAATTAACAGTCATATAAAATGATATAGCCCATTTGAGTTGCTTTAAAATAGACAACTTATTTATGCAAAGACTAGTGGCATATTAATTGCTAACACTAAGAAAAAATACGCCTTTGAGCTTTACAGCTTCCTTTGCAGCAAAGTATTTGAGAACTAAATTGTGGAAAAAGCATATTACAATAGTTAATTTTATGGCAGACATGAACCAGAAGCACAAGTGGATGTGGGAAAGTTTTGTGGTGTGTTTCGGTTTTCTAGTTGTTTCTTTTTTTCCAAACGAGATTAATTAATCAAAGTAGCCTCATAATATTCCTATTCTATTTAAAGTTAAGCATTCAGGGTTTAGTCCTGGGAGACACTGACCAAACTGGCTGTGATCCAATAAAACAGTTAACTCCAAGCACAGGCATCTTCTCACTGGGGCCAGCTGGCCAGCTCAGGAACCTTTCTGTTCTGGAGAGCTCAGGACCCTGCAGGACTGACCCTTCTCCTCCCTGAGCCTGCAGCATACACACGCACTCCAAACTGACCCAGGCGAACAATCAAAGGGCTACTCATTTGAGTAAGCATTTCCAGGATCAGGTCCCAAATGACTCATCTCCAATTAGTCTACGCCAGGTTGTATCTTTAAATAGATTTCGTTTACTAATGTGTGTGAGGGAGGAGTAGCAGAGAGGAATTACATTTCCTTTCCTAATTACTTTACTTTTGTTGACATCTCAGAATAAGTTTTTACTTTCAGAGGAGAAGAGTTGATTTACACTACAGAAAGCGCACAGCAAGCATGAGAAAATTATTTGCCCTTCCTCCTGCCAGGCATCCATTTCCTTTTCACTGTTGCTAACAATGCGCTAACTATTTATGCATTTGTCAAAGGATCCCAACATAAGAAAACTATATTTAAATCACTTCACTACAAAGTGAAAACACAAGGTAATGATTCAGACTCTATTTAAGTAATAATAATATTTGTACAGACTGCCTGGCGAGCATGCTGGTAGGTGGCAGGAGCTCAGTACAGTCCTAAAGGTTCAGCAAAAGAAAACTGAAATAGCATTTAATTTTCTTTTTTAAAAAATATATTTTCATTTCAGATCCGGAAATATGCACCATAATGTGTCATTCCCCTGATTAAAGTCTGATTTCACTGCATTTTTCAATGAAGCTGAAAATGATGGAGGTTTGTTAGCAGGAGATTCATAGGACCTCGCAAGTGGCCAAGACAAAATTTTATTTGTCTACATCAATGAGTTACTTTGCTTATTTTGCAGGTTTGACCCCTCAATCACCAGCTAGAAATAACAGGAACCCAGGCTGCCCTGCCCAGCCCAGATTTTAAGGACAGGAGGATGTGAGAACCAAACTGGGACTCTCCATGCTGAGAGTGTGTTGAGGCTGAAGCGCATTGAGACGGTAAAAAGGCAACAGGCTGTACCTGCTCCACAAAGATCAATCCCTCTGCTGTCAGCCTGACTCTTCTTACAAGCTATGGATGGGCATAACCTCATACTCAAAATTTAGAAATCAAATACAGAGCCCAAGCATTATCACAATTTATCTAAAGCCTAGCCAAATAATAAGCAAAGGCACTGCAAAAAATTGTACCTTTCACTGAATTCTTGAACGCAGCAAGAATAAATGGACAAAAGCCCTGATGCTTACGTGCCCCTCATTTTAGCCACCAAAAAACCCATTTGTTTTAAGGACAGATTTGCAAACTGTTTCAGAAGGCTGATACACAGAACAAACATATTTACTCACGCTGTACTGACCTTTTGTTTTCAAACTGGGTAACTACAAAGAGTCTGTAGTATCTGTTGCACACTAGGGTTTTCTGAAAGTCTGACCCTCTAAAATGCAAATTTTTTTGCAGCAGATGACAACTGCGGATAAAAATACAGATCTTCCAAACTTGATAACATCCTAAGATTCAGAGAATTAAACATGCAATCAATTTTCTATTTATTTACCCATACTATACACCCATATTTGACCACATTACAAATTGTGACACACATCATTTCATCACAAAATTCACATTAATTTCCAATTCAGTCAGGGGGCAGACAGAAGCAGCTAAAATGGCTGCATGCTTTCCTCTCTTCTGCCCAGCTTGGCATGTCCTTGCACATTGCATAATGCAGTAAAATAATCCTGACTGGGATTCCGCTCAGGCCCTGGGATATTGCAACTTATATGTACTGGGCACTGTAGAACTGAAAATTCAACTGCTGAATATCTCACTTTGCAATACAATGCCTGGTAGCCGTGAGAGATGGGAAATGAGATTTAATTCCAAGTACGTACAACATCATGTGAGAAGTTTGCTGTCTTGCTAAGAAAACACAGAAGTCCTTGAATCACTGGGGATGGATAATGACAACATGATAAATTGTGCACATCTTAGAGGGAACAGGAAGAATCTAAGAAAAATTCAGAGATCATCTCACCAAAAACTGTAAAACCAACAAAACAAGCAAATTACTGAGGCAAATCACTCAACCACATAGACACACCTAAATGACGACACTAAAAATATTGGTGAGCACCACGTTGATATCTTCTGTTTGTATCCTCTGTTCCATTTCTCTTTTTCTATTTTCTTTGTTGCAATTATTTAATTACCTTTTTCCATGTTCCTTGTGACCTTTGATTTTCCTTCTCAACTTCCATGAGGTACAAGGCACCCAAGACACTAAAACTGTTCAGCTAAATAATAGCAAGAGGGTAACGCTGGTGGGCAAGAAATGTAATAGAAATCAAAGTAACTTTATTAGCTCCAAATCGGAGCTCGAGAATGAATTCATATTTTTCTTTTCTTGGTATAAACATTCAAAGCCTTAAGTATCTTATGGGGTTTAAACAATAACTGGAAGACTATGAACTAGCAGCAATTCTATTAAAGCTTTGCCCTAAAGGAAAATTAAGACTTACTCTCTTCCTTTTCTAGGGAAATAGAACACTTCAATACTATGTGTGTTTTTCATTTAATGCATATGTCAATATGCTTTAAAAACATTATTTCTAGCATCGAAAGCTCTGCCCAGGCAAGAGAATTCTGATTAGGTACATACCTGGCTTATCTGAAAGATTTTAACCCTGTTACATACCTGGGTACTGGTAGGAAAGTTACATTCACCTGACCAAAGAGAGGCAGCAAATGAAACATGTGGATGATTCAAAATACTGTTCATTTTCCAGTGGATCAAGTGAAACATGACCTAATGCAATGGTCTGCCATAAACAACCTAACATGAAAGAAGTGGTGAGAAGAGAAGCAGTTTTCCTGTTCTCTTGGGAAAAAAAGACACATATATCAAAATCCAAAAATGCTAAAAATATCTTATTGAGGCAAGTACCGACTCTTTGATGGAATATTAATTCATTCAACTTAGTTTAGTTTCCTCTAAGCATTTTGCAGTTAGCAGTACAATGCTACTCACATCATGTGAAAACTCATCCTGTTTCAGAAAAATTACACAAGGATTTTACATCACCATTTTTTTTCACCTGCAGTAAATCAACACAGTGATATAAACACAAAAGACAAAAAGAGGTTCCTACCCTCCAACACAATGCTTTTTCTTAGTTCTCCAGCTATGACATGAAACCATTGTGCACTGTATTTCTAAATTTTCAAATGCGAATTTCCTCAAATCATAACCTTATGAGTCAGGGGAAGAGAGTTGCAGGAGAGGTTTCCCTCAAGAACAGGTTCCCAGGTAAGTGCTTGCAGGGCTTGTACAGGCTGCTGAGGAGTGCAGCTGCAGTCACAGGCTTTGAACTCCTGTAGACCATTTCATATCTCATGTCTCATTTGGATGCAATTTCATTAACTTCAGAACAAATCTGTAGAAATCTAGCTAATCTTGCAATACTAACAGGGCCTTTGTTTTGATTGCTGATTAAAAGATATTGTATCTGATTCCAGTGTGAATGAGGAAATCTTTTTTAAGTGATCCTCTGCTGTGCACGGTAATGCGAGGCAAGGTGGGACCAATGCTTCCCAAGGCCTCTTTTCTGCAGTGCTCATTAACTGAAAACTCATTAGTTTGAAGGGGGTTCCTCTGTAAGCCAGGAGCAGCACCCGCAGCTTGTCCCACCACACCCACCCCCCAGGGTTACTGTGGGCATGTGCCACTTGACTCCCAACAATCGACTTAACGTGTAACTTGGGCTTAGTTCAAGTTTTGCACCCTTCAGCTTTGTTCACTTCTAACCAGTTCTTGTATTAAACGGCCAAAGCAAAGATCTCAAACTTTATTTACCATGTAACCTGTCACTGTTATAAAAAAACTAAAGCCTCTTTCAACTTTCAAGGAAGAGACAAGACTTGTTTAGTTTTCCCTGGCAGTTGCTTCTGCTTTGCAAACCCCATTCAAATGCAGACAGTTACTTTTGAACAGTGAGAGAAGGTGTTAAATTGAGATTATGGTAAACAGCAGATTTCTTTAGTTGGTGAAGAAATTATTTCATGAAGACACAAGAGAATTAGGCAGAGTTTCATGTCACTTACTGTATGTGCTGATCAGAGAGTGAATGATGAGTTTCTTGCTGTGGACAGCTGCTCTGTGGAATACTGTGCAGACTTCAGGTGGAAGAAAATGAAATTCATGCTTTAAAATAAAAAAAAAAAAGAACCAAACAACTTCTTAGCCCTTTTGTGCGAGAAATAAACAGATCTTTCTTGCCAGATTTATTATTCTATTTACATGTTGCCTGAATGTGTCTAAGAATATTTTGAAATTTTTTTTCTTCTGTGTCTCATTTCACTATTACTTTGACAGCTTGCTTCTGTCAAAAGACAAAAAGACTCTTTATTATATTCACCAGTGCTGAGATCTAGGACTTTCTTAGTCGGAAGGGAATGCCACTTTGGCTGATGAGATCTATATCATTTTAGCTGTGTTGGGTTCCAAGTTATGAGTAGGCAGAAGAGATTTTAAACATTACTACTATACTGTGAAAGATGGAGCAAGCAGGTGTTCCCCACAAACTAGGCTTTATTTTGTGATTCTAGCTAGATAGCAATTATAGCTTGTTTATGTTACTTGATAGTTACAGTTAGTAGACAAAAAGGCAAATGCTACAGATCAGATCTTTCATGTACACGTAAAAATTGTTAAAAGGGCCAAACTTTTATCACAACAGCTGACATTCTAGTGGGGCAGCACCTCCTGCTGAGCTGGGACCAAACTTGTGTCACGTAGGCAATCTCCAGCTTGAAAGAAGAGGAGCACATGGTCTCCAAACGATGCCTAGGGACTAACAAGAAACAGGCTGAAATCTTCCCTTTAACCATAAGTGCAAAGCTGTCCATTTTTCTTCTCTCCATAGCAGGGGTTGAATGGCCAGTGCTTCGCTGCCATTGACTCCCTCTGTTGGCTGCATCCATGTCCTCCGGCTCCTGGCTTTCAGATGGCATGCACATATGCTATTCAGAGCAGCACAGACTGTCATCTCCTTATCTAGTGTATTATGTGACTAGTGAAGTGCCACATGGTTGAACACCAGGAAACATATTGCTTGCTTTCACTATCAATGACCTAGAGGGAAGAATATGCGAGAGAGGAAATTTGCGGTGTGATAAACTGGGGCTGGGACTGGGAAGCAGGTCTAAACAATGGAAGAGCCTGACAAAAAAAGTGACTACTAACTTCAAAGATGAAATGCTTGGCCTGTACAAAATGGGGTGCTGCTTATTTAACAGCAACAATACATAAATGGACAGGGCTAGTGCAGCAACACAGTCAGAAAACAGAATATGAAGTTTTGACTGGAAGTCAATATCTTTCAACTTGCCAAAAACTCTTAGCAAAGCCTGTGATTTCTCCTTTACTTTCTGCATCATTATGCAGATGATCAAATTTCTGACAATGAAGTTCAAGCCAGTTTCCATTCCTGGACACATGTACAGTACATGTGTGGAGAGTTGAATCCTGCAGGACTGTATGTCCTCCTTACCACTCAAGATGGTAATTCAGCAAATGACTTCAGCTTCATTTTCATGAGGTAGAAAACAGCTTTGGGCACACACCACCTGCCTTCAGGTATATGTGCAAGGCAAAATCACAAAGGAAAAAATCACTCCTGTGCCCTAAATTACTAATTTAAATGCACCCATTGCATCATGGCTATCTAAGAGCTCCAACTGCAGTGACATTGCTAAACATAATAAGTTAATACGATCAAATAATATTAATATCGGGACCTAAATTTATGTTATCTTAGAACACTTGCATTTCTATTTTGCATGCAGCCACTTACCTTAAGGAGTAAATTCCACTGAAAAACATGCATATTCCAACCCCAAATTATCCAGTCTAAGCTCACTGGTTTTACTGTAGAAAATGGAACAAGTTAGGGACTTGAACAGAATTTAGGTTAAAATAGAAGAACATGAGCCTTCATCCGTGGAACGGCTTTTTTACCCGTATAATAAAAGGTACTAGCAGAACATCATATTCAAATGCAGAAGCTACTTGAACTTTCTATTATCCTCTGTTAAGTATTTATTGAGCAGACACACTACTATATAGCTATGTCCTCAAAACAATATGATGGGCTTCATCTAAAACTTAGACCCTACCAGAAGATAAGATTATCTGAGCCTATATAATATATTCAGGTTTTTTTCATCCTTTGCAGTCAGAATTCAGAACAGAGAATTAATTTGAAGTCAAATTAGCCCATATTCAAAACTAATTACTATCTGAGATGGAGTTAGATTTAAACCAGGTTTCAGTGCTGTTCTGAATCGTGGCCACTGCTTTTAAGAATTCGAGTTTCAGATAATTCAGATTTACTAAAAACAAGTTAAGTCCATTTTCATGAATTTTCTTGCTATTGAAATTCCTTATGAAATATAAAATATTTGTGCTCCTTATACTGAATATTTCCTTATACTGAAAAAATAAGTAAAGGTGATTTCAAACAAGGGAAGATAAGCATCTTCCTTTGCCAGTGATGTGGTTTCATTTGTCCTAAAGTACCTTTCTTCTTCTTCTTTGTTAAAATGGTATCTTCTAGGCATGCATTGTGGCACATTAATAAAAAATAAATTTGAGGTTGAGGCTGATTAAAACTGAAAGTAAGACTCGATCTGACATGTTATTTTGATTGGGTTTTCAAAGTTCACATAGTTCCAGTTCTAATTTATGTTATGTGTGGTATATATCTTCTTGGTTGAACAATTACATTATTCTAAACAATTATATTGCTATGATACACATAATGCGTGGCTCCTGAGCATAAAGTTCTTTAATGATGGCAGGCTGTAAAGTGGTACAGTTCACTTTTAAAAGGTCATGCATCTTTTTTCAGTAGATTAACATTTTATCTTTTAATGGTGTTAAGAAAAGGTCAAAGATTCTAACAGATGGAATATGGAAAGCTTCTACTGAAGAAGATCAATGTGTTAAGCATCAATCTAAGTCCAGAAACACAGCCATTTAATGACGGTTGTTCTTGTTTTATTTTAAATTACCACTGTCTTGACTGTTTGAATGCTAAAATTACTTTTTCATATTTAAAAGAAATGGACCATTACCGTCTGACACAGATATCTATGTTTGTGTTGTATTTTCAAGAGTACTTCTTCATTGTACAAAACAAGAAAAGTTCCTTAAATAATTAGCTTACCCGTAGGTTAATGGCTTGTCACTTTGACATCCAAATAAATTCAGCAGAATGATCCCCAACAGCAACATGGAAGATAATTTTATATTGCATTGACTGAGTAAGTTTGCAACAATTTAAATGGGTATATGCTCTCAAGTCAAGTCTCTTGTGTAACATGATGTTGAACTTTTAATATAGGTGATATTATAAAATTATGATGATATTTTTCAAGGACATATTTAGGTACTAGATCTTTTCAAGAATTTTTTATTATTATTATGTTCTATTATTCTATTACACAGATTTAAAAGAACAAAATCTAAGCACTTCTGTTGCCCCAGTAAATTCAGACCTCAAGGGAAGAAAGAGCTGTGTCTTTGCAGGAGACTGTAAGCTCTTCTGAGATACTACATGCCTCTGTCTACTTTTATAAAATAACTGGTATGACAGAGTAACATGATTGGTTTTCTGTGTGATAAAGTAAATACAAATATAAAAAAAATAACAGTAGGGGGTCAAGCTGCTTTGTAGAAAGTTATCAGACAGCTCCTAAAGATTGTCAAGCTTATGTGTCTGTAGCGTATATTTTTCAAATATACTCGTATTTCAAGTTCCTATTATCCCCTTGAGCCAGGCCTGCTCACAACAAAAGGGTTTCCAGAAGAAGGTAAAACTCTAGTGGAATTAGGGATTCTCCTCAGGGTCTTTGGACATAACTGCTATTAACCATCAGGAAGCGAATTTGCACTTGAGTCTCCATCTTGGCTTATGAGTTCATACATTTCAGGAGCAAATACAGCCTACAGATGTGACTTCAATTGCTACACAGCAGAACAAAATGGTGAGTGCTGGTGGTCACACGGCTCTTGCTGGCAGTATTCCTTCGTCTCACAGAAATGCATAACAAGATTTTGATAAACTACTGATCAAGCTAAACCAGACTCAAGAGCTTACAAGAATAGCTGTATTTTCAGAAAAAATTACTAAGCAATATTAACTGAATATATTTAAGCACAATCCATCCACGCACACAAATCAATAAAATATTTGTTGCTCAGGCTACAATACCTAAAGGGTTATTTAAAAGACAAGTTCAAAGAATAACTGATATTTTGTAGTTTAGCCTCATGTTAGAGAGAAGCCTTAAAACTTTCAGTTTCTATTCTAAGACAAGTCAAAGGCACTTCCCCCCGCCCCTTCCCAAGGAATTTTTGTAAATCTTATACTGCATAGAGTTAGTCAGCTTCTACGTGCTGGGACCTAGGAGGTAAGTTGCCCTTTACTCGTATATAAGCTTCATGTAGTTGCCTCTTATTCATCTTTTTCTCTCTATAACAAAGAGGTTTTGCTTTAATTTACAGATATTTACTTTAGAATTGAACGGAATATATCAAAGGTTGTAAGTGCTATCAGCTTCACCATTAGTTAAGACTGTACTCTCTTAAAGAAGAACCTAGTTCTAGTTCCCAGGTGAAGAACAGATATAACCTGAGGCCAGTACAGGATAACTTTTTGGACTACTTGGGCAGAAAATTCCAAAACTGCCAAGAGAAGCCGCTCCTTCTGTTCCCAGTGCTAAGACATTTCGGCAGAGGGGCCAGTGTTTATTTCGAATACCACAGCATGGTTTGTTGATAGCCACCATCTTTTGGTTAAGACAATCTTTGAGAATTCAGTAACCATAAATTCTATTTAAACTTTAACTGCTTCAAAGAAATAGAGTAAGGTATTGGACTAAGCAAGCTTCCATATTCCCACTGATTTCTGTTCTACTGGACTTAAAATGCAGCCCCACAAACTGCTCTGAAAAGGTGACAGTTTCACTGCAAAAGACTCCAAAAATAACCACCAGACATTGCTGGCAATCTGATCATCTGGTAGCCATTAGGAATTTAGACAATGGCTAAAAATTCTCTTTTAAGTAGCTGAAATAGTCAAGGAAATCTTCTTCCTCCTTTGCTTGCTCTAACCACTGCCTTTTTTTGATGGAACACAAGTCCAAGTCATTCTCATGCAAGCTTCAGTGTCACTCTGAAACAGAGAGACAACTTCTCTCCCTGGATTAGACAAGCTAAAGCAATAAACCAGACACTGTGAACATGCTAAAACCAACACTCAGCCTTATGAAGTCCCTTCATAGCTTCACATATGGACTGTGTAAGACAGCCAAAGGAGGAAGCCCTCACCGACCCTTAGAATGGCTCAGTGGAGACAGACCAGAGTCACTGAAGGGCAGTTCCGTGTGCTAACAGACCATGACATTGAGGCAAAAATTAGCTCCAGGAGTATGATAGCTAGCTGGATAATACAAAGAAATAGGCACTCTGCTTTATTCTAAAATAAGTGGTACGTAATGACAAAAGCAGAAATATTTTCTCACTACCTCTAAATTGTAAGAGATTATGTTAATCCAAGAGAAAAGTTTACAAAGCCAGAACGCCACAAAATAATCTACTGCAGCCACAAACTCTGCAGGTCACTATAGGTAAAATATGGTATGGAAGAGTATAAAGTATTGATCTACTCTGTTTCAAATTACAGTTTCATTATGGGTTTTTCGTCTGTGGTGTTTCCACATGCACTATCTGAGAGATCAAGATGCTTCCTTTCCATGGCTACTCACCAGCAGTAGGGGCCAAATTATACTCCTGTAAACAGCTCTGGGATGCAATCATTCCCCCTGAATTTGCAAAGACTAAACACACAGAATCCTGGAAAGGAGTATTAATGGATACATGTTCAATAGACCCTAACCTGCTTTCTCTCCTCTGTCTTTGCTCTGCGGAGCTGGCAACACCAGAAGCAGTAAATACTTACGTCTTGTCACTTGAGTCAGCACATATAATTCTTCATACACGTAGGAACTAGCTCTGCTGCAGAAGAAAATACCATTTTTACAATAACTTTTCACAGTGGAACTGTGCCTTAAATCAAACAAGCAAGTACTGAGTCAGCTCAGTGGCAGAGCAACAACAATTTGATCTGCTACGTGGCAAGCTTTGGTTTGGAGATTCTAAACAATTCTTCATCCTGGGCCCCAGGCTTGTAAATATGATAGAAGATGATGCAATGCATTCAGACTCTGGGGAGAAAAGGAACAGTCATACCACTCTTGAGAAACCCTTTGTGAAGAAAAATTTATTGTGTGCCCCCAGGTGCAAAGGCTATGGATGAAATGCAACTCAATAAAGACAAGTCAAGGTGTTTCAAGAGAGCTGATGAACATTTCAGTATTTGCACTTAGTCAGATAAAGCAATTTTCCAGCTGAGTAAGGAGACAGCAATCATGTGAGTATGATTTCTATGTGATAACAAATGCTCCCAGGAGTTTTTTTTAAGCTCCATGTTTTGTTTTTGTCTGGTACAAAGATGATCTTATTAATGAAGTCTAATCAGCTCTTCACCTTTATGCTTCCCTTTACTTTTTTTAAAGTCCTTTTTGAGAGGACTTGTGTTTCTTTTATGAGGGTCACCTGTCTTTTAGGCAGAATAGTTGCTTAGTATTTTCTACATATACAGAGCAGTCTTGGATACCCTTTACTTCTCATTCTATAAAATGGTAAGTCCATTGAGAGGTGTTTTATAATTTATGTGTTCTGTTTGATTTTCTTGTCCAAGTGCAGCTGATGAGACATATAAAAGAAACGCTTAACATCTTATTGCCCACAGACAGAATATCAACATGAGCACTAGGAATTCATAACACCTTTGGAAAGAAGTGCTGCACATATGCCATGAGATATAAGAGAATGTTTTCACAGAATGCCCATCACAGCACCCAGGCAAGCTTCTGAAAGGATTTTTCATAAACCGTGCTGGCCTGATAATGAATTCTGATAGAGAACATGATGTTAATTCAGCTATTCCTCTCTTACTCCTGGATTTAAAAAAAATAAATATTATTTTAGCCTCTGAGTACTTCTATGATCTGATTTCTTACACCCTGCAGGGGACAGCATTGGGTAAAGAAAAGTAGAAATCATATGATAAAGAAGCATTTGCTTCCAATTATCAAATTATATTTTGTTAATTGAGATACAAAAAAAATTTTTTTGGTAGGTTGGCACAAATCCTCTCTATCTCTTCACCCTTTAAACTCTTGTGCACTATTAATCAAAATTATTTCGGTTACACAGTTCATTTTGCTATCACTAGTGAGAAAGATTCCCAACAATTTGTAGTCACACCACCATTACTAATGAAGAAGAAATGCTGCATAGCATTGCTATAACTTAGGGCTTTCTTCTCATGACAGGCTGTGTAACACTGTTTTTCAGCAGCTATGCTGAATCCCCTCTATGGTGTCAACATAGGTATCAGTTTGCAAGGGAAAAAAATTGCTTTTATGCTATCATCTTTCATTAAAATATATATACGTGTATGGACATGGACGCACACACACTCAATGTATTTTTGCCTGTAAAAGTGCATGTAAATGCAAGACAAAGCATTTGTTTTTATTTCCCTCAGCCATTGTTGAAAAAAATGAAGGTGTTTTCTCCCCCACAAATAAGCCTGTATTTAAAAGTGATCTTGCAAAAGGTATATAGTAGCCTTGTTTATTTTGGACAGATGCAAAGAAGTATCTCTGAACTTCTGCCAGTGATCAAAGGAACTGATGATGTAGAACAGATTCATGGGCCATGTCCTATCAGCCTGCACTTTACCCGTCATCCATCATCCAAACCCTAAGCCTTTTTCTGAGTGATGATTGCACCCTAAACACATAAAATTAATCACCACTCTAGCCTGGCCAGGTGTCTTGCCTCCAGAAATTATCTCATTGCAGCAAAAGAACTGCTAGAATCTGATATCTGTACTGTAATTTAATTTAAAGAATACGGCACAGTAACACTAAGATTGATTTACATATCTGAAAAGTTTCTAGTTTCACAAAGCCAATATAAATTCTTGGAGAAATATGTAATTGGAAAAAAAATTGGTTGATCATAAAATCAGGGCATCTGAATATTTATTAACTTCTGGAACTTTCAGCTGATGTTTTCTACTATAATCATAGCTTAGCATTGGGTTTAAAATGCAGCTTGCAAAACTAGAAAGGCCAGGTATTTGAATCAGTATAAATTCAGTGTTGGACTCATGTGTAAGCAAAACAGTAGCTCCAAGAGACTGGACTTTACATTAATAGCATCTACTTCGCTTTTCAGAGAGCTTTTTTATGTAAAACATATCTGTTTATGTATTTCTTTTTTCTCCTCCTTAGAAAACAGAAGAGAAATGAAACAGCAGAAAATTAAACTATTTTATACATCTCTACTTTTGAAAAGAATAGAGAAATTGTGGCTAATGAATAGGTCAAATATGTGTCTTTTTTTGAAATGCAGAATGAAAGATACGTAGGCCCTGATGTACTTCAGCTGTTCTTCCACACACAAACTCACCTTTTCCCGTACAGAACACACGCAGCAAGTCTGTATTTTACATAACTAGGAACAATTATAAGTACAAAGGTGAAAATAATCTCCAGCTAATGACAAATGGAAATAACAGGCTACTGTCAATATGCATATTAACAAGAAGAGAGGAGTTGCTTCTTCACTATAACTATATGGCCTAACTCACAGGAAAATTCTGCTAGTGTTCTGCTTCACTTCTGGATTAACTGCAAATCCTAATAATTTGCTTTTAATTGAGAGCTTAGCTCCTATATTAAATTAACATAGGAAAGCAAATGCGCCCCAAAGATGTATTATTAAAATAAAAAAAACACAACATTCTGGTTTAAAAAAAATCTTACTTGCTGTGAAACCAAAGAGAAGAAAGCATCTGAAAAAGAAAGCTTAACAAACAGGAAAAATATTTAAATGGGCTTTTAAATTACCTTAATTCAAACAACCATATTAACTGTAGATTTATCTATGATGATTCTACATAATGTGGCTTCCCCTGACTGAGGGATCTGCATATTTGAGGCATATTTTTTTTTGCTCTATACTTTATTATAAATGTGCACGTCTCACTGTCTTGTTGTTTATAATAAATACCAGAACCTAGAATATAGTGTGAAACAAAAGGAAATAGAGCATTTTTGTGGTTGTTTGAGTATTAGCATACTTTTCTATCTTCTGTGTTTACTGCTAATCGAAAATCCAAGAGGTATATTAAGCATGTGAAAGCACATGTTTTTCTCACCTAAATCATGAAAGTAAGTCTCCACAAGGCAGAATTACATAAAGATTTATGTGCACAGTCACATAATCCCCATGAAAATCAACTTGTTGTGGTACACAAATGAAGTAGCCTCCACAAAATAGTCTGACATTTTTAACTAGTGTGTGTGTATATATATATATATAAATAACCAACAGAAAGAAAATAGTGGAAAAAAGAAAAGAAATTCTAGATAAAATAAATATCACAAACTGGAAAGAAAATCCATTTCAGAATTTGAGTAATTAGAAAGAGGTGAAAAGACAAACTTAATAGGTGGCCTAATCTGCTCCCTTCTCCTGTAGGATTGTTTCACTCGGTATTGTGTACATAATATGTAAGTTAAAGTAAATAACAGTTTTCTTCCTGGTTTTGCTGCCAAGAACACACAGTAATATTACACAATTACCTTTTATTAACTTACTGAATTATAATACAAAGAAATAGAGGTGTGACATTCCAGTTTCATCTCAGACTGAGTTCACAAAGACAGGTACAGAAATCAATATTGCATCTGATAAGACTAGCAAAAAGCATTATTGCAAAATGCAGCTCAATGCTAGCAATAGGATAAAGCTCACACAGCTCTACTATTCAATATGTCACTTCGTTTTTGTGGATGAAAAAATTCAAGACAACACACATTAAAGGAAGTTTGGTAATATCCTCACAAAGCTGCAATTTTAAAGCAAGCTGTCTTTTAATGGTAGCTGAATTAGTGCACGAAGAT